>VWZZ01005494.1:524540-694348 GCA_013399095.1 Psophia crepitans
AGGAATAAAATCTTATTGCTCTCATGAAAAGTACTTGTTACAAAGTTAAAACTGACCCATGGAAGAAAATCTGGACACTTTGAGGGACATTCTTTGGAATAAAAATACTTGCTTTTGTTTGTTCTAACAAAACTAGATGTATGATTTCCACACACACCGCGCCCCCCCCCCATCTTGTAAGACAACAAAATGATTTATCTTTGTACAATATCACCTTCCTCAGCAGTAGAAGAACATCTGTTTCATGGGAGTTACCATCTCTTTGTTAATCTACATCTTCAGGTGGCAAAAAAAAAGGGGGGAACGACGGGGAGAGAAAAGAAAAGGTGAACTTCTGGAAAAACTAGGGAAAAAATACTGTCTTCTCAATTGTTTTCTCCCTGTAGTCTTTCTCTCACTTTAAGGAAGAAAGTTATCTTTGCAAATTCAAGAAAAGCTTTGAGGCCACAGGTTGCTCATATTGGCATACATTAGACCTCCTATGATTTCCATAAAATTGACTCAAATGCTTTTAAGCTCAAGGCTAGGTTTTACTACAATAAAAAAATAATTGACTTTCTGAGTAAAGTAAATGAAAAGTGATTGACAGGGAGGCATGACAGATTTAAAGATTTCCCCAGATCCCACTGCCCCCCAGTTCTCCTGCCATTGTCAGTTCAGTGACTCAGTCCCCTATATGAAGCTTCCTGCTGCAACTCCTTGGCCTGCTGCATCTTCTAATTCCTCTGCCGTTCTTCCATCAATCTTGTCTTCTGTCTGCCAAGCACAGTCTTTTACACCCCTCTCCAAGTTGTCCACCTAATTTCTTAGAGGAGCAATGAAATTTAAAAAAAACCCAAACTCAAAAAATGAACCAAATAATAATTGTCTCCCCCTCAAACACCCCCCCCAAAAAAAAAAAAAAAATCTTGTTGGTTGCAGGGGGAAATTCAGTTTCTCTTGGTATGAGTTTTTTCTGTAAAGAAGAGTTCACAAGCAGACACTGTACAGTTTCCATGAAGAGGGAAAATGAACATTAAACTACCATCTTGATTTATGGGCAGAGGAAGGATCCTGAATTTGAGGAGGGTTTACTTTGGTTGTTGAACAGCTGAGTTTCTGCACCTGTAAGTCAAAAAGTTATTAATATTTTGCTACTTGTTTTCCACTATAAATTCATTGTATTCAGGAAGGAAAAGAACAGAAGTAACTCCTTTCACCTGTAGTCTTATTTTTACAGGAAAGGGAACATCAAGTGTATTTTGTACCAGAGCCCAAATGTGTGGAAGAACTATATACCCAATGTTCATTATTTAATTTTTCTTTTGGCATTTTTTGTGATTCTATTGTTTTCAGATGTGTCCATTATAAATAAATTTCTACCAACTTTCCTTGGAGTAGTCAAAAACCACTAATGAGCTGTAATGTAGAAGCTGTGTCAGACTACTACCTGTTTTCAACCACATTCTCAGCTCTTGTTGCCTTTCTTGAGAGCATCTGATCCAAAGCAGCACTGAATATTTTTGATTTCCAATGAACTCAAGGCTAAAGTGCTCAACATCATGCAGAATCAGCGTTATGAAGATATTCAAGATGGACCTTTGCTAATGTGTCTTCAAAATGTCAATTATGGACATATTTGTTGCACAAAGCAGCCAAAGGCTTGGGTCTTGTCTTAGTTCGTGTTATAGAACAATAGACAAAATCAGAAAGATCACATTCTAGGATGACTGTGCTGGGTTAGGATGTGTTTTTCTTTTCCACTCTATTGCTCTGAATGTCATAGTTGGTCTCCTCATTGGGCTGACTTTAACCAACTGCTGTCATGCATATGCTCTTTTCACTGCCCCTTTCTTCTCCTCCCACAGACGGCTGAACAAGTTGCATGCCAGAAGCTTGATGGGAGCTGGGAAGAGCGTGAAAGTGTCCTTCCTGGCTTTATTTCAATATCTTTGCCAGATCCCGATGTTGGGTGGAACCCGGAAAGTATTCACATAGAAAAACAATTAAGAAAATCCATGAACAGTATTAATTGGTTTTTAATGCGAATTTATCTGACTCATTTGAACAGTATTTCTTTCAAAGAATCAGAAACACTTTTTTTTTTTAAATTAGCACTGAAAATATACTACTTGCTCTTTTTTGAAGGTATTAAGCAAGCTGGATTCAGAAGGACAGAATTTACTTCAGAATGATGAAATTGGTCCTGTGTTGTAAATATTGTCCATTGTTGTTGCTTATAATAAGGATTACTTTAGTATAATGAACTATACAACAAGAATTATTCTGTAAGAGTCTATGGTTCAATAAATTTCTCGTATGCGTATTGTCATAGGTGAATTGATAAATTCCAAAGGAAATCAAACAACTTTGACTACCTTGGCTAAGGTTGACCAGCAATGGATGAATAATTCAACTGGATACGTTGGAGACTGTAGAAATGGAGCATATGTGCCCTAAAATAGGTATAGAATTCTCCATTGCGGGGCTTCACCTTTTTCAGGTGTTGTTCATCAGCCTTTGTCTCCGACACAGTTTTGTAAGTACTCCCTCCAGCTCTAGCTTGTCAGCCATTAATTTTCTTAACTTCAAATATGCTGTGTTTGTCTTACAAAAAAGCACCTCCCACCAATTGCCATTTGCCTAAAAGGTGAGACAATGTTGAGCAGCAGTAATGCGTTTTGATTCCCTTATTCTGTTTTGATAATAGTGAGTATAATTCTCTTTTAGCTGAAGAAACGAAGATAGAATTTTGCTTAAGAAGGCTTCTCTTGAAGCAGGAGCAGCATGGCTGTGTAACATTTCAGTCACGGTCTAAGAATATAATCAGAGAGTCAGTAGGTAATCAGAGGTAACACATTGTAGTGGTGCCACACACAGCTGGGCTTGATAATCTTAAAGGTCTTTTCCAAACAAAATGGTTCTATGATTCTATGTACCTTTTAAAAATTCTTCATTTTTGCTATGAAAAGCATAGGCTTGCATCACAGTGCAGAGATGGGGAATTCTGAGACCAAAGGCAGAGTTCAGTGTCAGACTTCATTTCAGAGAATTTCCTTTCTTGACATCACTCTTATTATCCAGATTCCAACTTCTAAAGGTGACCGAGTGAACTAGAAACATTATCTCTTCAGGAATAGGCTTTTAAGATTCCATATTGCTACTGGTTTTCCAGAAAAGAGTGAAACCTTTCTGGAAAAGATAAACCTGCATGTTCATTCCTTCAGACAAGTACGTTGCAGGAGCACGAAGTCCAAGTATGACCTCATCTCTTCCTCTGTCTTAGCACATATCTGGGTGATTAATCTATTTTCTTGTACTTTAGTGGCCTGATTCCTTACTGCACTGTCTGACTCAACATAGTCCAGTGGGGCCTGAAGCTGGCTCTGTGGCAGTTAGGCTAATGCTGAAATATTTACTGAGCTTCAGCCTTTAAAACCAAAAAAAAGAAGGTGGACAGCAGGGTCAAATTTGAGACCGTCTTAAAACTTAGAGAAACATTCAGTGAATTTGCAAAATAATTTTACTCATGATTTGGCTGTTGCTTCTTAATTTTGAGTATTCTGACATACTACGTCCGTTACCTTTCTGCTTGAATTTTGACTGAGCGAGCCACAGGGTAAATTGTGTAATGAATCAAAACCACCTGTTCAGCATTTAGCATCTTTGAAGGAAGGCAAAACTAAATTCGTATTATATATGAAAACTGAGAATATAGTACTTCAGCTATCAGTTATTCTGGAGTTAAGCAAAGAACCAATGAGAACAGGTTGGGAATGTGTTGCAAGCAATTTTAACCCACCTTTTTACTGAGAGGAAATTACAGAGACTGAAAGCATGCTGCTGGTGGAGAAGGATTTAAATGTAGAAGTTATGCTGATAAACTTTTCAGTATAGCTTAAAGGGAAAAAAGCTAAGGGCAAAGTAGAAGTGGAAAAAAAAAAATAAATTTCCTGAGCAGTGAGGTACGGATTGATGTCAACAAGCTTTTCAGATCAGTGCCAATAAATGATTCCAAATGAAATCTTCAAGCTCATCTGACAAAATCTCTCACCTGTTTGACACTGAGTCTCAGAAAGACAGGAATCAAACCATTTGCTTTTGCATTTTGCTAGGAAACCTATTCAATCCCAAACCCCTTCAAGTCAATGGAAAGATTATGTTTCTACTAACAGCAAGACGCTGTCATCCTCAGTTGCACCGAATACGCTGTTGCTTTGCAAGTGATACGGAGGATTATTACTCGAATAAAAGGATAGAATTTAGTGAGTCAGATATAGTTCATAAAGTTATTGCCCAAGTTATAGTTACAGGAGATTTTTTGCAACTGGCACAATGTATATTGATAAATTAGAAACCCATTTGTTGGATAATGAACACTAAACCCTGGTGAATAGTTTGCATCAAGTGCCTGAATGATTTGATTTTTCCTGTGTAATGTCTGTGACTACCTTGTGTATTTACCAGAACTGGTCCTTCTACAGTGGTTAGTTTGTTTGGTGTAGGTTACTTGTTGATAACGAATATAATGTTATGTGTGACATAGCAAATAAGAAGTCTGGAACTGGTTTGTTGTGCCTTTTAATGACTCTTGTGTCATTCTTGTCTCAATGTTCTGGGTACACCATTCTTATTCTAAACATAGTAAATTCAACCCCCAAAAGAAGGGCTTCCTTTTGATTAAGAGCTAGCTGGATCTTGAAAGAAATGGATTTGGCTTTGCTGCCTCTTTTCCATGTGACCTGGAGCAAGGCACTGTGGCCAGATGTTCATAGGTGCCTAGTTGAGTGGGACACAGCTGTCCAGCAGGATGGAGAGCTTGTGCTGCTCTGTCCTACCACAGCTATTGCTTCTGACTTGTTGGCGAATCCCCACCCATCCTTAGGGATCTATCTCCTACTGGTTTCATTGTTCCGAGCCTTGCATTATCTGTTTGTTGATCCTCTGTCTAGAAGGAATGTTTTCCTTTCTATTTGAAGTTTTGTGTAAGTGCCGCCCCACTTTCCTGTAGCTGCTAGTGACTGCTGTAATACAAATAATCATTGCTTAATGCAGTTGAATTGAAAGAAACATCTGGCAAAGATGATGCAGAGAATAAATGGCCGTGCTATTCCTGCCTCCTCAATGGGTAATTTTAAACTCTTCTAGGTTCTACATCATTTAATATACAGGATTGGATCTGGTACTTAAGGACATGGTTTAGTGGGTAATAGGTGGTGGGGATACGGTTGGACTAGATGATCCTTGAGGCCTCTTCCAACCTTAATGATTCTATGATTATCAAGTTTGAACTAGTGATGAGTTGTGCATCAGTTGCAGAGTAGTATTGTGGCTTTAATGTAGTAACTGTGCAACAGTACAGTATTTACAACACATTTTGCTTTCTAGAGCTTGGCTTGGCCCTCCTGTGCCTCTGCTCATCTCTGTGCTCGTGCCCAAACCCTTACAAAACTATGTGTGTTGATACTTAATGCATTTGTTTCTGTGCCTACAGCTGGCATCGCTCTCTTTGCCAAGGATTTGGAGCAGATCTGCTGTGTTGGTGTGGTCAATGCTGTTCTGCCGGTGGGAGCTGTGTTGATGGGGACACAGGCTGAGCTCCCCTTGCAATCTTGAACTGCAGCCTTCATAGGGGGTGAAATTCCTCAGGGACAGTGTTGGGAAACAGATGTGGAACTAGGTTCAGATAAAGAAAGAAGTTCCCTAATACACTTGAAGCATTACCAGTCCCACCTTGGAAAGGTTTAAGAGGGATGAGAAACTATGGTATTGCTGTCAAAACAAGATTTCAGTGGTATCTCATCTGTCTTCAAAAATGCATTTGGAATTTGTTGGAGGTTTTCCACTGGCTGTAGTTGGTTGCTGGTTTATCAGGGTCAATATAAATTTAATTAGCAGTGCTGTTAGCTCCTACAGTCAACAATGCTGTTGTTATTTTTTAGAAACTTCAAGTGTCTTACTATATTCCTCCACCCAATTTCTCATCTTGTATCTAGTGGCCATTACAAGCTGATGGCATGTAAAATTGCATTATTAGATCACAACCATTGTTAGAATATATTGTTGCATTTATCAGGTATATTTACTTCGGTATTGCTTATAACTTGCTTCCTGTCATGGTTTAACTACAGCTGGCAACTGAGCGCTCGCTCGTTCCCCCTGGCGGGTTGGGTGGTAAAAGTGAGAAAACTTGTGGGTTGAGATAAGAACAGTTTAATGACTGAAATAAAATATTGTAACAATAATAATAATAATAAAAATTGTAATGAAAAGGAGATAATAATAAAAGATAAATAAAACCCATGCAAAACAAGTGATGCAAATGAAAAACAATTACTCACCACCACCAACCGATGCCCAGCCAGTCCCTGAGCAGCAGTGGCCTCCCCAGCGAGCTTCCCCACAGTCTATATATTGAGCATGACATCATATGGTATGGAATGTCCCTTTGGCCAGCTTGGATCAGCTGTCCTGGCCATCTACCCTCCCAGCTTCTTGTGCACCCCCAACCTCTTCACTGGCAGGGCACTGTGAGAAGCTGAAGTCTTTGGCTTGGTGTAAAGATGGCCTAGCAACAACCAAAACATCAGTGTGTTTCAATGTTATTCTCATCCTAAATCCAAAACGCAGCATCGTACCAGCTATTAGGAAGAAAATTAACTCTATCCCAGTCAAAATGAGGACAATAGTATTAATGACAGATTAGAGCAGTAGATGGACCTCACTGAAATGTTTTGATGCATTGGTGATTCAGAAAATAAACTTTTTTTTTCATCCAGTCCAGATCTAAACTCTTGGAGTAAACAGTGCTCTTTTTGTTGGAATGGACTTTGCATAAAGACACTCAACTAGCCAACAGTGCACCAGAACTGTATGTTTATAAAATTTCAGTGTCACTGGTTTGTGTTTTAAAAATATTGTAAAAATAATCTGTGGCCGAAAAACTGCACTCAGCTGTAACACAAGAACAAATTACCAAACAATCAGCTGAAGCAGGAGGTTCCAATTTTGCAGAGCTTTAGGGGCTCCTGGCAGAGAGGAAAGCTGTGTTATATATATGCTGACAAGTACAAGATAAGCAAGCTTTCCACTCACTGCAATCTTGTTGTTTTAATTACCCTCCAGTGCCTATTTGTAATCGCGACTTGGGAAGTCGGTGCTGAGGATACATGTTTAAGTCAGATTCTGCTAGTTATCAAGTAATTGTGCATTTTGGCAGAAAATAAAGGGTCTGGCTTAAAAGGAGTGAAAACTACCACAGCAGCAAAACTCTAGAGAAACATCTCTCTTTAAATTAGTTCCCAAACCTATGACTAGCAAAATTCAAAACCCAACATACCTCTTGGCAACGTGAGTAAAAGCTATTAAACAATACTATGTCATTTGCATAATAGGCAACTAACAGCAAAGCCTCTCGCTATCTGCTTTAATATACATAAATATACTGAAAGGGATCTAAAGTACGGATTGAAAAATGGAATTTTCTATTAACATAACGTAATTTCTCCTTGATGTCATGTGGGATTGAGGCAGATTTTCTTTTTTTTTTTGTTTTCTTCCTTTTTTTTTGTTCCAATAATGAATTTATATGACAAAATGCTGCCTCGTAAAGTAGTTATAATTTCCTACTCTTGGTTATGAAGTAGTTGATCTTATTACACAAGGAAAAAACCTAATTGCTTTGTTGTATACTAATTCTTTAGAGGTTTGCCCTGGAGAGTGGCTTTCTCTTCACATTAGTAATACGTACCTGTTTTCTCTCTACCTTTCAAAAATGCTTCTGATATTTATTTATTTATTTCCAAGTTTTCACTGTCAATGTTTGAAAAGACCTTTTAATCATATCCTACTTTTAATATTTAGCACTCTGAATTTACCAATATAAATTAGTCCAAAACTATTTGTCATTCTAACATTTTAATTTCTTTCCCATTTAATTATATTTTTCTATCAGTGTAACTGTAAAGGGCACAGTATAAGAGCGCATCACTAACAGCTGTGAGTTTACACATAATTAACAGCAGAGACCACCTCGTTGGTCCATGACATGATGCAACTTTAAGCCATGTTTTCCTGATTTGATGTCAGAGAAAGAAGTCTTTGGGGACTGGACTCAAGCTGTTTGGGTTTTTGTTTTGTTTTATTTTAGCACAGCTTCTAATGCAGTAGGGCCATGTTCTCATCAGGTCTTCCAGGCACTGTTGCAATATGGATACATAATATCATTAGCTCTCTTTGGCAATACATTCTTCTTCCAGTTGACTATTGATGTTATCAATTATTTTTTCTCCAACTGCACTGTGTTAGGTTCCATCCCCTCTCCCCATTTATTTCATTGTTTACAACCCTGCTAGGTCTTCTGTAAATGATTTATCTGCTGTTAATGAAATTCAGAATACGTCCCAGATCAAGGTAATAGTCCATTTTTTAATTTGTTGTTGTTAGCCAGCCCAAAGACAAATAGATTATTAAACACAAAATTGAGGTATCCACTGTGATGCTTTATGTGGTAGTGTGTTTTATTTTTCTTCTGCTTCCTTGAAACCTTCTGATCACAGTGATAGAGACTTGCTTAGAATGTTGTTCAGGTTGGTGGTTATGTGCCTGAGAGTAACCTTACTCTCTTAGTATGGAAGAAGCTACCTCAAATCACTGCCTGTGAAGGCAGTACCCTGCAAGTTATACAGGACAAAGATTTTCTTGGCATGGTCACAAAGCAGATGACTCATATTAGTCAACAGAGTCCAGGAGTCTTTACCATTTGCTGTAAAACATAATTTAACATACTATGAAGATACTGCCCATGAAGTCTGTGAAGTTGAGAAATGTTAGCAGCTGAAAGCACGTGCCAGGACAGTGTCCCCAGCTGCTTGCTGTATTCTACTATTGTTCCCTCATTGTGTGTCTGACCGCTTTGGGAGCAAGGGTGTGGGATTCAATGGACTGTTGATGTGACCCCATATGGCTGCTCTTACATTGTACCAGTGTCATAAATTTCCTACATCTGCATATCTCTGCAAAGGAGGGAGAGGAGTTTAAGAGATGATAACATAGGCAAGTTTCCAAGAGTATATTTTTCTTAGCTTGAACCAAAGTTCATGTGAAGCAAAGGAATAAAAACAAGAAAGAAAATAGGAGTGAGAATATAGAAGGTCCCATGGTGAGAAAAAAGTGAAACAGATCTTAATGAACTGAGAGAATGAGAACTAGATGGTAACTTTCCCAGAGTTCTGAAAAATCTTCTATTAAAACTTTAGGTATAATACCAAGTATTTTTAGTATGTGTGTCTAATCAGGGGGACCCTGAAGAATATCTCAAATACTATGCATATTTAAGGCAAGGCAGAAAAGAAACTCAGGAGGATTATGAGCTTCATTGCAGTATTATTCAGGCCTTTGGGACAAATTTCAAAGGAAAGGATAATTTGAAGATAAGTGAATTATGAAATTTAGTACGAAATGGGTTTATTAACTGTAGGTCACAGCCAACTAACCTGGTAGTTGTTTCTTGAAATTACAAGTGCTACCAATGCTAGTCACTTGAATTTCAGTAATGATCTTCCTGAAGTCAAAAACTGAAATGACCTAAACACCAGACTGAGTCAGATCTGCCCCAGAGTTTGTTTGACAACGATCATGCAGTTCTTTATGTTTGTCATTAATAAAAATAAGGTTGTCAGGACAGCTTGCTCTTTTGTTACTGTTGGTTTAATTTGTTTTCCAGTGTTCTCCTATATAAAGCCACTTGTTAGCAGATGCAAATGAGAACTTCGTAACGAAACTTTTTTTTTCCATGCAGTCACATTTTAAGTGCTGACTGGAAACCACATGAAGAAGACAGATAGAAATAATCGTAATGTAAACCTGCAATGCTGTTTTTGCTGACTTTTTTTTCCCTTCCTGCTTTCATGTCCAGCCAGGTATGTCCTATTAATGTAACACTCTAACCTTCCACATATTCTTAGAAAGCTCAGATGGGGTGTGAGGCATAAAAAGTTTGATTGTAATTTGACTAAGGTCAGTTGGAAAGAAAATGTGAATGAATTTGAGACTGAAATTCTATTGAGCAGGAGGAAATTATGGCTGGGTTTGGTTGGAACCACATAGCTGTCACAGGCTGCCAAGCATTCTTCATTAGCTGGAGTAGTAAAGGCTTGTGCTTTGAAGAAGAAAGACTTATGTACTATTAACATTTCATTATGAAAATCTTATTAATAACTCATTTACTACAATAAACATGTCTAGCAATAGACATATTTATAGTTTACTATAAATATATAGGAAACTGTAATAAGTGGCCTGTTCTGTAAATGAAGGCATGGTAAAAAGAATAATATTTCTCCTTAAACGTATGAAACTGAGCTGAAAAGGAGAAACATATGTAAAATGAAGAGCAGGACTGCAGTCACTCCTGCTTCCTTCTCTTCATCCAGCCACGAAAAAAAAAAGCAACCATCGTATCTCCCTTTCGTCTGATTATCTTTGTAATCTGTGCTACATACTGAAAGCACTGGGTGTATTCTTTGGAAGACCACCAGAATTATATGAATGTATTTCTGTTCACAGAGTATGAAATTAAAAGGTAAGAGCCTCGAAAGAGAACATCGGAGAAACTGAAGAATGGCAAGGGGTGCCACTAATCCTGCTTGAATGCACTGACACAGCGGCATATCCAAACACAGATCAGTCCATATGTTGGATAAAATGATGCCAAACAATGCATAAGATCTGCAACCCACTAACTTTTTCTATTTTATGTTGGAAAATCTGTCCCCTTTAGAAACTAAAAAATAATCTAGAAAACAAGAATGTCTTTGTTAAACCCCAGACAATTTATCATTCCTTCGTTGGGATGTTCTTTAGCTGGTACATCTTGAATCAGAAATAAGACCTTTACTCTCTTAATGTCAGAAATCAGGCCTTTTAGGGGAAAAAAACCCCAAAATTTAAAAGCAAATACGGCAGTAGGAGAAGCCTTTTGTGTTCCTTAAAATTCTTGTATTTTAAGTACCTATACAAAATGCTTTTCATTAGATGAAGAATAAAAGAATTAAATGTTATTCTGCATGTGCATGCAGAGTTTGATGATAAGCAGCCAAAGTTAATGCGACCCATAGGTCCAAACAATAAGCTGCTGGGTATGTTTTCTCTAATGCACTGTAAATGAGATCGCACATTGTATAGTTAGCATATCTATTTATTCTCTCATATTTGCCCTCATAGAAAATTATAAAATACTATTTTGCAGAGTAATGTATTTATCTTTTCTTCTTTATTAGTCTTTTGCACAGAGTGCAGGGATAATGTGATTTGTCCCCTTCCCCTTCCTTACAGACATTGTCAGCAAGATGGGTGAGAAGTGATGACTGTTAATTATTATCTTGTTTCATATTCTCGACTGCCTGTGGAAACAGAAGCAGATGGTGGATAGCAGAAGGGATGTTCTAAGTGTGGCAGTGTCTGTGGTGTCACACAATACATAAGTTTTCCTCTTAGCCATTCTCTATCATGAGTGTTTCTGAGAAAGATCTCATTTTTTTTAAAGAGCTTACTGATACCTGCTTGCAGAAGTTGTTTGAGCCTTCACAGTATAGGAGAATGTGAGGGAATTTCTATGTGGGTTGCTTGACAGAAGCATCTTTTATTTCATTTTGGTAGCTGTTCCCTTGCAATGTAGCTGTGTTCAATAGTTGCAGTGCAGGTAGAGAGGCAGCACATACCTTGCTGATGCTGTCATCCAAGCCTCATGAAGGCTTAGTACTAAAGGTAAACTGTACTCACCTAAAAATCACCTTTGGTTTGAGAGAGGAAAATACTTGGGGTTTTTTTGAGTGCTCTAATTGAAAATGTTTAAATTTTCCTGTGATAGTGCCAACCAATGAAGTGACCACTAAACTGGAATTACAGAGAAAATCTGCCTGTTCTTCCATAACCTGTGTACTGCTAAGTGAAAATTTTGTATTCATTATCCAAATGTCATAGCAGAAATATGCTTGAGATACTTAGGTAACCTGCTTTCTGTTTCATAAATGCATGTAAAATACCCCTGTTTGGAGAAACAGTGGCCATTTTTTTTTTTCTCAAATGTGACGAATGACATTGTACACTGTTGTTTTCAGGGGCCTTACTTTTTGCTCTTCCGTTAGTGAGATTTTAATCTAGTTTGTCCTGGTTTTCAGCTGGGATAGAGTTAATGTTCACAAGAAGCTGGGAGAGGACACAGCCAGGACAGCTGACCCAAACTAGCCCAAAGGATACTCTATACCATATGACATCATGCTCTGTATATAACTGAGGAGGTCACCTGGGAGGTGGGGCAGCTCAGGAACTAGCTGAGCATCAGCTTCGGGTGGTGAGAAATTGTGCTGAAACTCCCTGAAAGGAAGTTGTAGCAGCCAGGTGGAGGTTGGTCTTTTCTCCCAAGTAACAAGCAATAGGACAAGAGGAAATGGATTCAAGTTGTGCTGGGAGGGGTTAGATTGGATATTAGGAGAAATTTCTTCATGAAAAGGGTTGTCAAGCACTGGAACAGGCTGCCCAGGGAAGTGGTGGAGTCACCATCCCTGGGGCTATCTAAAAGACATGTAGATGTAGTCTTTAGGGACATGGTTTAGTGGTAGACTTGGCAGTGCTAGGTTAGCAGTTGGCCTCCATGATTTTAAGGGTCTTTTCCAAACTAAATGATTTTATGACCATATGTAGGTGATATATAGGCATATCATCAAGAGGTTTAATTTTAATTTCATTTCAGTTTACTCAGTGGATTTGAAAATTTAACCTTTTAATTAGGTGCTTTAACATGGATTTGAACAAACAACTTTTTTCATTCCTGGTCAAAGTTTAATGGGCATTGTTTAACTTTGTCTTCTTGCACTTTGTGTTATTTCACAAATACATGTAGATGTGTGCGTATACATCTGTGTATATAAGCTGTCCCCAGTGTAATCCCTTAAGTTTTGCAAAAGTTAAACATGAGAATCCCTCATCAGAGGCAGGGATGGGTAGGATAAAAGGTCAGTACAGCATTCACATAGTCAGCAGCTTTCAAACTCATACTGAGAAAAGCTTAGGGTGGGTTGGAGTGAGATCTCAGGGGACAGCATCTAAAAATACTGTATGATCTGCTGAAATTGGCCAAAAGTCTTTATTTATCTCGTAGCTGGGTTCTCCTTTGGACTAGGATGGAAAAATGCTGCTTTCAGTTTTACTTATGCTTTTACAAACAAATTTGAAAAACATCGAGAAAACACAGATAATGAAAGTGAATGAGGTGCTCCCTCGTGCTTTGTTGCATCAGAGGTCCTGTCTTGTTTCCCACTCGCACTCCCTTCATTATACATTTGAAAGGTGTGACAGCCTCATAAGTCACAGCATAGCTCTGAGAAGTTGGTGTTCATTAATTGCTTTGGCTCCGGATTGTTAGTCCCCACTTCGTAAGTTTGGCCTGCATGTCATGTTCCCAAATGTATTACTTTATATGTCACAGAATTGAAATTAATATAATCTGAAAAGATGCAGGTTATTAGGAAATTCAGATCGGTTTCTCTTTAAAAACCTGTCTTCCTTGCTATTGCTGTATTTTACTGTATCTACTGTCATCATCATTAAGGACTTCTGGAGGGTATAGACAATGCTCATTTGAGTGAGAATACTGCAGAACCCACAAGAAATAATGCCCTTAGATAATTATTTTTTTTCAAATACTGATTTTAATGCTTTGGTTTTGAGCCATCTAAGGTGCATTTCACTTGTTCATGATTTAAACTGAATGTGATCACCCTTGGCAATTTTGCCCAATACGCCAGCAAAGATAAGATCAGGTACTAGTAGATTTGTTTTGTTTTCTTGTTTTCCCTTTCCAGATCTTCCTTACCATCTCACTGTATTGTTTTCTTCCTCTTTATGTTCTGCCCTTACACTAAAAGAAAACTATTCTTCTGGATCCACACTCTCGGTTGTGCACCTTCCGATCTCTTTTGTGTCTGTACTCAGCTTCTTGTTTGCTGACGTTTGAACTGATGTAAGCTGCTTAAAACAGAGCGTTCTTAGGTTAAGGGCAATGTAGGAGAGGTAATATGCAGCCCAAGAAGAAGGGCTTCATGTGGCAAGAAAGGATATAACTGTGTGAGGGAGAGAGGGAGATGAAGAAAGACAAGAAAGAGGAGGCAACTGAGTGCCTTCTTCAGGTGTGCCTTCATTAGGTCTGGCTAGAATTCTGTTTGGCATAAAACTTTGAGATTTTGGAACCTATGTTCATTCCTCAGTGGGGAGAAAGACAGAGATGTGGCTAAAACCACAACTATTAAGAGTGACCTGCTAGAGAAGAGATAAATAGGCCTTCTTCTGCAATGGAAGGATGGTGTGCTTTACCTTGCCTGATACAATACTCGGTGTGGACCTCCCAAAGGTTGTTGTACTGTTTGGCTGCAGTGTTGGTTTGATACAGTTGATGTTTATTTGCACAAAAAAGAGTGGCTCTAGCAGATGAGACGAACTCTATAATGTAGTTCCCTAATTTACATCAAAGACAAGAAGGTGCCAGGAGCCATTTTCTGAGCAGTGAAGCAACATTCCAGCAATGAATGGTAGGAAAAAAGATGCACTTCTGTTCCGGCATTTTTTTGGTTCCTTGGTATTTAGTCTGTTTGTAGTAGGTGTGTTAAGAGTGCTTGCACTGTGACTTTTCTTAGTTCAAATCCCAAATGAAGCTATTAAAAAAGCATTGACTTTGTTCCAGTTGCTCTGAAAGTTGTGATTTTATTATTGGAATATAATGGTTAAACAGGGTGTAGCATTCATTGTGCCCATCTGTTCTTAAAATGTTTATTCTGGATATATGTATATAAGTAAAAAGCAGTATCCTTGTTGACTAAATATAAAAAAAACAAACCACCACCTAATGCCAAAAAATATTTTCATTTATTGCTTTATCCCTGTGAGTGAGTCTGCTATGTCTCTTAGAACACAGAGGGACAGATGTGTTGTTTCTGTAGCACTATACTGCAGACAAATACGTGATTGTGCAGTCACCATGGAGTTTTTGTCAGGTTGTTGCAATCTAGCCATGAAAAAATTCATTGTCTCCATCCCCATGAAAAAGAAAATCCCACTTAGGTAGTTGGATGGAAGGGTTGCACCTTGAAAAGAACGATCATGATGTCTCAGTTTAATTGCAGTTGCACTGTCTTGTCTTACTCTTTTTACTCTGGAGGGGGTCAGTGTAAAAGTTTTTGGTTTTCCAAAGTGAGTGGTGATTTTGAATGCCTTGCTAAGAGAGTCTACAAGTTTCCAATGTAAGATACACAGAAGAATTTGAATTTTCAGACAATCAAGTCCACATCATGTCTTTTACAGACTGCTCACACACTGAAGAAATCAGAATGGGAAAGTTTTTCACTTTTTCCTGCATTTTGTGAACGGAAAATATATTTCTTAGACAATTATTTTTTTTTTCAAATGTAAGTACATATTGTGAAAAACCTGTTGGTGCTAATTACTGTTTTTCCCAGAAAAGTTAGAGAAGGACGAATCTTTTCATGAAGGAGATTAGTATGAGCCACAATCTTCTGAAACAAACAAGAATGAATCCCTGCAACTGTCTCTGACAATGACTTTGGTTGTGTTCTTTCTTATTTAAACTTTCTGACATGTATGTCTTAGAAATAATTGATTTTTAAGACACTGTTATTTGCTTCTGCTCCATTTCTGACTAGCTGAGCAGGACACTGCATTCAGTGGAATGGAAAAAAAAGCTGAGTTGGAGTACTTGTGATTTTACGCTTTAAATTAGACATAAATCACACAGAATGCATAAGTAATTCAAATGGTAGATATTCATTTGTATCTATAAATATCCTTGAAAAATAGAAATGTTCCCAGTTTTATTTGTATATTCTTCCAAAACTTTTGTCTTGTGAATTTGTGAAGGAACATTTCTTTATGGAGTCTTGAGTTTCTTCTTTATAAAGATCCTAATTTGTATAAAATGAGGGAGTTTTTCTTTATGCTAACCACAAGATAATTGGAAGGAGATCTGTTCTTATTAAAACTGTCTCAGGCAAAAAAATTTATTACAACCACAAAAGTACTTTTGGTGCACCAGTTATAAGGAATGAAATTTTCGAGACATCTCCTGGGGGTTTTCACCAGCCACAGAGTTCAGGAGGAGGCTAATGTAATGCTTTCATTTATTTTGGAGGAGCAAGAGAAAGTGAGGATAAGCTTTATTATTGTTATTATTATTATATTTGATCATAAAAGTTCAGAAAAAGTATGTTAAGCCTATAAAGTGTTGAATTTTGTTTTCACAGGATGAAGTACCACCAGAAATTGCCTTTTTATTTCAGATGCTGTTAATATATAGGTCCATGAAACCATGCAAGCGCCTCCAAATATTTTTTATTTATTGTATATTTAATTTTGCTGAAGAATTAATGCAAGGTAGTGATGTTGAAAGGAAGTGTTTGTGAAATCTGCATGAAATTAATGTGTGGTAACGATAATTGCATTATGTTCCTTTCACAATAAGGTTCAGTCTCCTAGTTGTTTAATTTTTTTATGGTCCAGTGAAGAAGATTTTTTTTTTTTGTCTAAACCGGTCTCAGTTGCTTTCAGTCCACTTTTACTGTGCACGCAACACCTTGGGGTCAAACCAATCACTACCACAAACTTCAGTGAGAGTGAAATGTGGTTTTGTGTCTGCAGTTATGACATTCTTTCCCACAATCTGCTTCCACTTTCTTTAACAAAAGCCTCCATGTCTGATCCAATAAGCTAACACATAAAAATATGTCAACTACCAAGCCATGAGTACTTCAAATCATAAAGAAATGTCTACCTCACTTTTTATAAAGGCTTTTTTTAAAAAACCTTTCAGAGCCTTTTGCATTTACTTAGTGTAAAACTATTCTCCTCAGCTACAGTTACTTTTATCACGGTGGTTGGAAATGGAAAGAGAGTAACAAACCCCAGACTGGTAACACTTTAAATTAGCAAACAGTAAACAATTAGAAGAAGATCACAAGAAAAATGAGGAAGTCTGTAGCTCAAACTATTAAGGTTTTAATAAAAACAGATTTATGTAGTTCTTGGTCAATGTAAACTGCTGCTGCTGCTTTGGAGTCAACAGATCTAGACCATTTATCTTAATACAGGTGTAGTAAATCATTGCTTTCTATATATGAAGTGTCACTTTTTAAAAAAGTAAACAAATATAAACCCACCAAACACACACAAAACCCCCATATCCCAAAAGAGCTCCCTCCCATCCTCTTTAAATTGGTGGTTTACTCCTGAAGTGCACTTCGGGCTCAGGCCATGTATTGGCTGCTCTCTACCTGCCTACACTGTGAGAACAAGCTTATGGGTCATCTCTGACCCAAAGACATGTGCAGGGCTCCCAGTTTAGCTACACACATTGCTCCACAAACTGCCCCACCAAGAGCAGGCAACAGGACAAACTACCACCTCTCCTGGTTTCAGGTGCACCTTGCTCCCATATGCGAGAGGGAAGTTGCTGGGAGGACAATTTTAGTGCTTTTGGGTGATGACCAGCCTACCATGCTTTAAGCCAATGTGTTTCATCTAAGTGTGGGTGAGTTTCCTAACTAGCTGAAACACTTTTTTATTCCCCTGCCTTTATTCTCAAAAGCCAAGGTAAAATTGTGGTGGTTAGTAGGTGAAAGATGACATGATCTGCTCAGTGAGTTAACCAATATCTACACTCCCTTCTGGGGTCTTGCTCTGGTTTTGAGACAAGAGTAACTTGGTGGCTATTCAGCCGTGCTTTCCCCATGCCAGATCAGGCTTCCCTGTGATCCATGTCCTACTTCCTCACCACATTTTGCTTTGTGTGCAACATTCCTTGCTGAATTTGTGTAGTATCATGCCCCACATGTCAAACAGAATGTTGTTCTCAGTGGGGGAAAACAGTGGCAAATGAAAAGATTGTTGGTGGGGTTTTTTTTTGTTTTGTTTTGGGTTTTTTTGGCATTTCATGTTTATAGTTGAGTAACCTGAGGTAAATGGCACGTTGCGACTAGGCTGGTGGTGCGTCACCCTGCTTCAGTAAAACTGCTGCTTGCAATATGATATGAGCCGTTGTTCAGCTCTTGGGAAAGACCGGGAGCTAAAAGGTAAGGCTGGCATCCTCCTCCTGGCCCCAGGCTGCAGTGTGTTACAGAGACAAACGCACGTAAGGGGGGTGTTTCTGACCACGAACGAGAGGAAGGGTATTTCGATGTAATGTACATCGGATCTGTCAAAACTGTGTAGACCTGTAGAACAAAAGCGAGTGCAGCTGCGTTCTCTGCATTGTACTTTAGGTTGTATTTCATGGGTAGCCATAACTACAGATTGCAAAGCTTGTTTAATCCATACTGGCAACACTGAGTGTCTAAGAAATAATAGTATAGTGGTGATGTGTGAATCTCAAAATATTCAGAGGTTTGTTCTAGTTTGGACAGCAGTAAAATGCACAGGTGCCGATCAGAGCCTATTGGATTTCTCAAAATGGGCTGGGGACCCCAGTACAGAAGTAGTCTCCTAAGATTTTTGGCCACTGTGAGAATTAATTTTCAGCTGGATGGAGCAGTGCCCAAGGCAGCTGAAACCGAATGGTAGCAATCAGCAGCAAAGACAGCCAGAGAGAAATGCAAAAGCTACACAAGTAATGTAGCCAGTTTCATTTCAATTTAACTCTGGCATGTTTTTTCTTATTGGCTCTGAAACCTCTTGGCACGTAGCTCAAGATATTGAAGCAGTTTGAACAGAGATTTACTCTTCATCTCTTTGAAAATACTTTATCCCTGCAGTTAAGGAAGTTCAACAGAAACCGCCATCTTCAAACTAGGAGTCCGATGTCAATTTCTAGTCTGTTCCCATCCACACTAGCTCCACCAGAGCAAATCTGCCTCCAGACGTCGTGCTCCCTTCAATATTTGAAAGCACTGAAGGAGAGTTATCTGCTGTCCAGTGTGGAAGTCATATGCTGGGGCAGACAGTTGTCTGTGTAGCGAAGAGAGTTGACACAAACAGTTTAAGACAGAAGAACAGTGAAGTTACAGGATCAGAGATAAGGATCTTAACTACAAATTTTGAGGTTTTCTGACATTGAAGGGATATGTATTTTAAACAACAATGTATTCCCAGCCTTAATTCTGTTCTACCTAAGCATTTTATCAAGAAATGCCTTTATTTTTACTAAAATGGCAAAAAATGACTGAATAGTTTACACTTCTAGGTGTAGTGAGACCTCCATTGCATCAGAAGTTCACCTGAGACTGACAGCTCTCCAGAAGGCTGTCAACAGCGGTGGTGTCCCATGAGATACCATGTGTAGTTCTTAGTAGCTTACAAATTTATAACCAGCATGAGCAAAAAGGTATTGGAAGCCTCACAGAAGTTTATCAGCTTTGCTGGCATGACCTGTGGAGCTTGCAACTTCTATGAGCATGTTTCGTGCCTAACTAATGGGGCTTTTAACTTTATGGCAAAACCTGGGCTTAAAAAAAAGCCTAAAATAGATTGCATATGGTCAGAACCTGGGGTCCCTAAAGCAACCACCCATCAAAGAAACCCTTGTGGATTCTATGATACTCAAGGAAATCTGTGTTATTTAGATATGGTAGTTTCTTTAGAATGAAAATTAGGACCAGGAGTTCATTAGGAGCTGGATTTGTCAGTATTTATTCCTGTATAACTCCTGCTGGCAAATTTCTTTGGCCTAAAAATTGTGCTGTTAATCCCTGACTGAATTAGATTTATTTTTAAGTGTCAAGTAAATTGATCAACCCTTTCTTGTTTTTATTATAGAACTTTAAAAATTGCCAGATGCTGCTGGTGAGTGGTGGTTTATGAGGGTTTTTGTCAATGGCCTGAGGCAGGGTAGAAATACAAGGGCGAGGAGGTTATTGTTGGAATGTGCAACGTGATATTTTGTGTTGCACGATTATTTTAATAGAGGCAATGGACTGTGAGGGTATTTTAAGTTTTTACCTTTTTTCCCTGATGGTCTTGGGTTGTTGGGTTTAGAGGAAAAATCTCAGTTTGGTGGGTTTTTTTGAGAAAATGGCTGATGATTATCTGCAACTTGTCATTGGTCCTCTTCAGCACTACAAACCACGTGGCACTGGTAGCCCAGAAAAAGGAAGCAGGTCTGTAGGGCAGCAGTATTACTTCTGGGTGTCTATAGTTTAAGAAAATGTTCTCCCTACAGGACCTTCCCAGCTGGCAGAGGCACTGAAGTTGTTGACAGTGGTAGTTGGTGCTCACTGGGAAAGGCAAGTTTCTGTCTATGGGTCCAGATCCTTCTAATCACACCCACTGTTCAGAGAATACCAAAAATGTGGTAAGTGCCCTGCCAGTTTGTAAGAAAACTATAGAATTTGGGCTATTTGCTTAGACTTCAAGCAGCAAATTTGGTTTTGGTCACAGGAATCACCTGTGGTTCTTGGGGGAAGAAAAAAAAGTTTGTGACAGGTTTACAAGCTGAGCCGCTGGTTATATGCTATAATTAATTTCAATAATGAAAAGTTAGCAGATCGCTTGCCTGAAGTTAGGCCCTAAATATATAAACAAAAGTATTTTTTTCAAAGATGCTGAATATTGGAATTGTTCCCACGATTTAAGTGATGCAGGAGCTGACTCACAGCTGTACAGACCCAGTGTACTACTGTTTTTGTAAGAAAACATGCTCTTGAAGGCATGTTCACTTGAAGACAGGTAAAACACAAATATGTAAAATTGATATATGGCATGGCAAAGATTGTAATTTTTGTTGATTATGTCAGGGAAGCTCTTGACCCCTCTACCAATCATTTCATGTATATCCAAATTATTTTCTTTTTGTTGGAAATAGCCTTTTGTGCCAATTGAGGGCTGGTTTGAAAGAAAGAAAGAAAGAGAGAAAGAGTATAATTTTCAAACAGCACCTCCAACTCAAAACTTTTAGATTTTTCAGTGTCTCATAATTAAAAAATGGTGTGTCTGATTATTTTGTGATAAATATCCTCCTCCGGGTACGGTCTAGACAGGAGATATTTGAAATCAAAAAGTGCCTTTCCTTCCCTCTGTTACAGGAATTCACTACTGAGATTATGGTTTAAAGGAAACTCTTACCTTTTGACTATGGAATTGTTGGCATGGCCTCATTATAGTGTGTTGGAAAGGGATTTTACTAGATGTTATGTTCAGGAATTTTTCTGGTCCCTCCACTGAGGGGAGGAAGTGAAGTTGCTCAGGAAACCTGACAACCGCAGCGCAGAAGCCGGTGGGGAAAGTCCTGATCCAGTTGTTCTGGCACATGCCTGAGCAGTAAAGGATGCAAATGAGACATTCCAAGAAGAAGTGCTAAATTTGGCAGCATTCACGTGGCTAGTCTCAGCGAAGGGAAACAGGCGTCAGAAAGCCAGAACTACTTTATTTAGTCATGATGAATCTCCAATAAGAATCTCCTCATTCCATTAACTTAAATGCATTAAATAAAATTAATATTTTTTATATATATACCCCTTAGCAATGTAAATCCAGCATGTACATCTCTGCTACTTAATCAGTTTATATATTTAATTGAGTCATATGACATATAGAAAAATTCATCTGTGTTAGGTTAAAAAGGGGGAAATTGTTCCTTACCTCATTCTCTATGGTGTAAGCTGGCGAAGTTTAATGAGGACAAGGGAGTTATCCAAGGGATTAAATTTGGCTCTGCATATAAGAAAAACAGTGAGGGTAGACCTGTAACATAAATTTCAAACCTATGCTTGAGAACATCATTAACACGCACCTGCACGAACAAGAATTTTTATTTCAAAGTGGCTGGTTTTACATCCACTAGCTGTTCACAATGTTTGTCCACTCACCTGTGTGCTCCTGTTGGGAGAGGGCTCAAAATTTCCCCTGAAGTTCTGTTGGTTACTTCCAGAAAGCTGATCCATATTTCTGAAAATATGAGACAGATCCTGCCACCCTTGGGGGAAGCTGAATTGTTTATCGCCAGTAAAGTAAAAAACCCCACATATTCCTTAAGAAATAGCACTGGCGGTATTTGCTTTCTCTTCACAGCTACCTGCACTATATAGTTGCGGTTTATTAATTTATCTTTATTGCAAAGTGGCTGTGATTTGCCTATATACTGTACATACAACCTATATCTTGATTTAAATCATAGAATCATGGAATATCTCGAGCTGGAAGGGACCCATAAGGACCATGGAGTCCAACTCCTGGCTCCACACAGGACCAGCCCAACCAGAGCAGATGACTGAGAGCATTGTCCAGACGCTTCTTGAACTCAGTCAAGCTCGGTGCTGTGAATATCATGCTTTCTTTTTGTCTGAGGTTTGATATTCTTAATTTCGTCTGGGAATATGGTTTGAAAGGGAGGACAAATGCTATTTTATGAGAATCTCTGGTCTCAGGTCAGAAAACAAATTAATCTCTGGACTGCAGACTGACACCTCATTTCTTTCTCTTTAAGTTCCAACAACTACGTTAGAATTTTAACTTAAAGCTAGGTCATTAGAAATAAACAGCTGCCATTTTAGTAAAAATGTAGTCACCATCCATTTATTTATTACATAAAAAAATAATTTAAGACCAGATTTTTGGTTGCTCTTATTCGGTAGGAAACTTGGAAAATTTTTGTTCAGTGTTTCACACAGTCATTATGTGGAATTGTAATTTACTGCACTTTGGTCTAATAATTTTAAACAATCCATGGTTGCTAGAGCCAAAGATGAACCTGGACCATACAGATTTAAATGTTTAAGCAAATCAGTGACATTATTAATTAATAAATTCCTTGTTAGCAGCAGGAGAAAGAATGTTTCTTTTACCACATACAACTGAACCATACAGATGGACATGTGATTTCTGCTGAAGTATGATCCTCATCTAGGCTGAGTTTTAGGATTTTGTGTTTATTACCTGTCAGCATATTCCAGAACAAGTTCGGTTAGTTCACAAATAACTAAAGTAGTAGTAATAGTAGTAGTAGTGGTTCAAGCATCCTTTCAAAGGTTATATTCTTATCACACATTCAACAATAAAGATTTTGAAACCACATACTGTTCAGAACTATGTATGTTCAAGGCCAGCACTATAAAACCCTGTTTTTATTGTATCTTGCTGTCAATAAATTCACTAAAGAATAATTTGATAGAAATATATTGGTTATGATATCAACCATGTCCAGGAAGCATGATGTAAATTCTTGCATTTGTCTTTACAAAAGCTATGGGTGGATAGGACTTTGCATACACAACCTGTGTAAATCTTTGTTAGCAGCTGTTGAAGGAGAATGTGCTGGGTGGAAATAATTGCTTTTGTGGGTAGAGCTAACTTTGGATTTGGAGACATATCTTTTCTGAGTATTCACTGCTAAATCATTGGCAAAAATTACTACAAGTTTTCTCAGAGGATCTTTATGGATAAGAAAACTCTAGAGAAGAAATAAGGGATACTCAACAGGTAATTAAAGCTATGTTGTTATTATCTAAAATCACTGGGCAAAGTTGTGTTCGTTTGAGGTGGTTATTTGAGACTATATAGACAAGATGAACAGGTAGATATTTACTAAAAACAGGAGATGAAATTGGAGTATGCACAGTTATATACTCTCTTTTTACATTATTTTTAGGAGACGAATATGCCCAGTTGTAGCTTTTGAAGACAAAACAAAAGGCTGATACTGTAGACTATGTTTGTCCAGTAAACACATCTGTCACCAGAAGGGAAAGGCAAATCTAGCCACAAGCAGCTGTCTTAATTGAATTGTAAGATGCTTTTGATCAAAATGCCATAAATCTTCATTTACCATGGGCAATTGTATTTTGGTTTCATGTACCTAAGGTTAGGGAAATAACATTTCTGTCCCACGTTATTCTTGGTCATTGCCACCTACAGTGCGCTGCTGCATAAATAAAGTCTACAGAGGAATCCCCCAAAGTTTTGGTGACTCCATTTAATAAATCGTGTACAAAGAAAAAAAAATTCCCTTAATCCAAAGGGAACTGATAGAGTGGAGTACATGGGTTCATCTGGTCAGAGTCAAGTAACAATGTGTTTACTCTTCATTTTGCATACCCTCTCTGTGTTGATATGACATCATTCCCTATCAAGCTAGGAATACTCTGCACACATAACCATGAGTTTGTATATGATGCGGTGAATATCCCATGAGAAAGGGAACAAGACATAATTTAAAGCTGGAACCTGGAGTGATTTATGAAGGTCATTGTCTTACCGATTCAGATACTTTCCATATGCTGTTGTAGAAACCCTTTTTTGTAATGTATGTGTAAAACATGTGTAGCAAATTACTTTCCATACAACTTTTCTCCTTTAAAATGTTTTGGTTTTAAAATATTGATGTGTTTTTTATCTCCAATCTGTGAGAGATTATGCTTAGCTGATACAGAGTATGCCTCATATCATGCTTAAGGCCCTGAAGGTACTGGCCTAGTATGGGAGGAATAGAAGAATTTTTCTCTCACCAGCTGTAGCACATCATAATTCTATCTCATTTTATTTTGGAAATTAATTGAAGATGGAAGTAGTTACATTAAAATTATGTGATGGGAACATGATTACTAAAAATGCATTACCGTTTCAGGCATTAAAAGACTCCATTTAATGTACTATAATATATAAAACACTTTTATTGCAAGGAGACTTTATATCACTGGTTGCTTAGTAAGTGAATGGACGTTTATTAATCAAATAAATCAATACCACCCATGGAAACTTGCCCCAGAAGTACCTGCTGAGAAGAGATGGATGAAAAAAGCATGAGGAAAAAATTATCTGGTCTGTGCTGTGCCATTTTCTTGCAATTTTCTAGAATTTATTAATTATTTAGCATTATTCACCAAACCGTGTCTGCACAGTAGTTTGGCTTTTAGCTTGTTCAGAAGCAATTTGTAGTGATTATTCAAAATACACTTCAAATGAAAATTACTTGTCATGAATATAAAGATCAGGTTTTGTTCTTTGTATATGGTGCCCTACTCAAAAAAGCCCGTGATTCATAAATGAGGATCCTAAGTGTTACTGTGATGCAAATTAGTAATAGCATGAATCACGATATTCCTAGAGCTTCACTTTAGATCCTACATAATCATACACATAGATTGTTGTGGTATTCAGAACAAACTTTAAAATAAATTTTTCAGCACAGACATTTTGGACTGCCACTTTAAAATACATTAGGCACAATTTCTGTGCTCCTTTTTTAGAAATCCTTGGTTTGGTGGCTGTGTTTGCCATTAAACTTTTTGCTAGAGAATCCATGGAAAGTGAATTGTAAAGAAGACACATGACACAAATACAAGACTCAAATATCATTAAGGAATTGTGACCTTTGTTTTCCTGTGACTGTAACCCAGGATCTATGTTTTCAGACTCTTTCTCCCACATTCCTATCTTGGATAACTTTTAAATGTTCTAGCCATGAAGTCACATAAGATAGCATAAACCAAGATCATCAGTACCAAAAGCTGCAAGTGTTCAGAGTGTTTTCAGAAACATAAAACACCATGAGTGCTGAAAACTAATAATTGCTTAGATAAATAAAAAACAAGCATGCAATTTGCTCAAGAAGTGTCATTTCTTTGGTGGCTTGCTTTCCTTGGTGAGCAGCCATGAAGCTGCTGAGGGTGCAGAAGGTTAGGCTGAGCATGCCGGTGAATAGCGCAGTAGCAGGCCTCTGGACATCCCGTATCGTATCCTGCACACTTCTTCTTGAACTGGTGCCCCATTGCTCTCCAGACATCCACACTGTGTGAGCTTGCTGCTGGGAGTGGAGAACAAATGCGGCCGTAAAGCTTTAACATCTGCTGTAGCCATGAGTGGTTTGCTGGATGAGGTCTCCAGACGGTAGGACAGCTAGTTCCTCGGGTCCGCTGTAGTTAGCCAGAGCCACTGGTGCTCACCCCCTGAGGATTGCTGATCTGTCTTTATGGGCTTGAGAAAAGTTAGAAAGCCAGACAGGCATTTCCCTCACAGCCTAAAGGGAAGGACAAACAACTCTTTCTGAGGGAACTGTGGAAACAGCTTCTACGTGCATAGGATATAAGGCAAAGTTTCTGGGCAGGTTTGTGTTACTAATTTTAACTTTTATGTTTTCACAGGACTAAGCTGATGCGTGGGCAGGGGAGTGAAGCAAGGTGTTTGTGATTCTTCCACTCTCAGAGGAGGATCTGAGGTGAAAACGAGAAGCGAGGGGATAGAATGCTGGCTCTCTGGGTAGGAATTGTTTTTACATTGTGGTCACCTTTTATTGTATTACTCTTGCCTACAGGGAAGCAGTAATGAGGCAGCGTCCATGCGCTGGCACTAGCTTGCTGACCATAGGTTAGAAAATTATGAGCACGTCAGCTGGCAAATTCAAAACAAGTCCACAGGTGCCGCTTCCAGGTTTTTCCTGGTGCTTAAAACAGGTTATCATCAGCTGCTTTCTGCTGTTTGTGGAACCACAGGAAATTCCATCTCAGTCTACTGCTGCTTCTCCCTAATGTCAATCGGTTTCACTTCTTTGCTCTCACAGGGTGATACGGCTAATTAGAGAGATGGGAACTTGCACATCACAGCCCTGGGAGAGCCTCTTCAAGCAGAGGCCTTCCTAGGCAAGGACTGATCCTCCTCTTGTCACTCGTTTGGGCTTACCTTCTGCCTCATGCTTTTCTGCTTCAACCAGCTCTGTGTAACTCTCCTCCTTTTCATTGAAGCACAGCAGCATCAATTTTTCTGGCTTTGTAATGGTCTTCAGCAGATTCGTTTAGGTTCTCAGCAGAAATGAAAGTGGAAACCAAATGCATCCTCAGCAGGGAATAATTCCAATTGTCTCTGCTGAAAAGATGAGCAATTTATTTTTCTTGAAGGTGTTCTGTTCCTCATGAAACTGGTAGCCCAGCCTGAGGCATGATAGCCAGAGATTAATATTAAAGTTTTTCTTTCCAGAAAGACAGTTTTTGTATGAGAGGTATACAGCAGAAGTTTGTCTCCAAGGACTACAATGTGTGGAAGATACATAATTCCATCTTTTCTTGGCTCATGTATCATCAATTTTTTTTGTTAGCCGCGATAGTACAGGGAAAGAAACAGCTGGAGTTTCAGATCTAGAGCAGGCTTTGTGGCTTTATAGCACTGACACTTTTCTGTGTTTCCTTGAATACCTTTGCTTCGACAGTTTGTTCCTCAAATGTTAAAATAATTAAGGTTGGACAGGTCTGCAGGCAATCGTCTTTTCCAACTCCATGCTCATATGGATATTACCACATTGAGAAAGGAAAGTTGCATCTCCAGGTTTGACACATGCCCGCTGATGTGCTCCCACAGCACGCATTGCCGCCCCTCTTCAGCAGGGTGGCACTCGAACCCCTAAAACACACGATTTGTCCAGGTGTATGGCAGTTTTACACCTCAGGTTCTGCCTATGGAAGATGCCCTGGTAAGAGTAGCGTCTTCAACAAGTGGTTTAAAAGTGGTGTGATAACCCATGAAACAGGAGAGATGGGGAATAAATAGTAATAAGAAAAGAAGTTTTGAAATCGATGACATTAGTTTGGATATAAGGACTAGTACTAATTTTCTTGGAATGGCTATGACCCAGGAAAGGATGTAATTACTGTTCTTAACATCCTATTCTTAGTAGGAAGCACTTTCCAGAGTTGGGAACTGCATGCCTGACAAATGCTTTCAAATATAACAAAAACTTATACCAATGTGAATTAAATCAGCACAAGGAAATAACTATCTTACGGACAAGCAGAAACAGCCAGTGCTTTTTACACAAAAGCCAAAAGTATTACTGAATTACAGTCTGATTTTTGATGCTTTTTAGCTTTTTCAGGAAAGGTGTTTCACTTCTCCTGTGCCAAGCATGAAAGAATTTCAGTTAAGAACATACCGCTAATTTTTCAGTTTAATCTAGCAAATGCATGAGTTCATTTTACCCTGTTTAACAGAACACAAGGATTTTGGCAGTGATTTTATACTAACTGCCTATTCCAGTGACTGAAACAGAGTTAGACAACTCTGATATTTAAGGCCATAAGGGCCTTATGATTTGGAGCATTAATAACTCAGACCTGATAGGTCTTGGCTCTCTGTGCAGTTAATGGAGAAAGTAGACGTAATTCCTCAGGCACAGCACACTGTGCACCATAGATGCATATTTCAGAAGCATTTATATGTACTTTTCTGTTCTCTGAACTAGTAGCTACTGCCTCCCAGTGCTTGATAATCTCTCCTATCCTTTTATAAAGATGTTTTATTTCTTTCTGGTATAGTAGCTAACAGAAAGGAGTAAATACTATCAGAGAGGTCCTAGGAGAATGAAATTAGAAATTTCAATGAAAAAGAGTGAAGATGAAGTAAGATCTATCTTTCTGGGTCTTAAAAAACTAACTTGTAAGCACAGCCAATGACAAAACCACTTACAGAACAGGATTTCAAGTGGTATTAGATCATTATGGGGCCATCAAAGGTCCCTCCTGCTGCTGTTCTGAGTACCTACAAAGCCCCTGTAATCGTGCTTCACCGCTGTGGCCTTGGAAACTAAGGAAATGGGGAAAACTGTAAGTGCTATGAAAACACCCAAGATGAAGTAACTCCTACATCATTAGCCGTAATAAGTGGGTCTCCAGCTAGACCATAAGTAGTGCACTGAGGGCAGGATTATTCTTGCAAACTGAGATCTTAACAGGGTGTTAGAAAGAGTTATGCCTAGCCATGTTTTGTGAATGTCTCTGTGAAGGCATATTTCTTCACGTTTCAAAGAGATTTTTACCTGTGGTTTACCTGTGTTTTCTTTCACTAGTGCTGGTTTCTAGTCCTATAGTCAAGAAACCAGAAAACAGGAGGAACGTGTAGTAGAAACATGCTGAATACTAAGCGAGTTTCTACTGATGGGTCACAGAGCTGAATTCAGGCAAGAGTCTAACTCCTAGATTGCCTGTCTGCCAAAATCTTTCTTCTTTTCTCCAAGCATTGTGTCATTACTTCTGCACGAGAGCCATTTATGGCCATTAGGCATTCATCTTCATAAAATCTGTTTTTTCCAGAAAGATATCTGTACGGTCAGTCATGTTTACAAGATTTGATTTGTCTGGCACTTCTGGTCTGTGTACATTTAGACTAGAGACAACTATTTTTGTGTCTAACTTTGAAGTGCTTGCCTCCCATGTACTCTCTCATGACTTGGAATGGGAGCAACCTGGTATCATGGTATTGGACACTCTACTTGAAGGGACGTAATCTGGGTGCCAACTTGCTGGCTGCTCTGTGGGCCATATATATGTTAATAAACCTGCCAGTCCACTGAAAACAAGTTATTATTCTCCTAGAGGAAAATAAATGAGTAAATTTTGCTTTTCTTTTTCCATCTTCTAGAAAATGCATTTAATACCTTTGCTTGGCCTTCCTTCATTAGTAAATTCTGGGGTTGATTCTTCCCTGCTTTCACCTCTTCTTCTAAGAAGCTGTAATATATTAACATGTCAGAAACAGTGGCATTTAAAATCTATTTGTCAAAAAAAAAAAGTCATGGATGAATCATATCTATTAACTTTGCCCAAAGGTCTTGCTCAAAAAGGACTTCACCCACAGCCATAATATTGAATTCATGGTGTAAATATAATTACAGAATATACAACCCTCAAAGCTAAGCTCAAATACATAAATGATGTGGTATACGTACTATCACTGAAAGGATACGGAGTAAAGAAAATGCAAAACCAAAATGTGTTGACATTGTTTGTTATCAGTGTACATCGCCAGTTAAAAATGGCTTCAGCATACAGAAGGTTATAAGAATAAATGTTAATAAATTCCAGCTTAAATATAAACCCTGTACCAAGGAACAAAAAGCATGCAATGGTGTACAGTTGAAACTTTGAGTCTACCACAAATCCCAGATGCACACATTCCCGAAACAAATGCTTTCCAGAAAATACCAACCAAAAATAACTTTTCAGTGGAAGACGTCTCTGGAGCGTAGAAAAATACCAGCCCTCTTAGGACACTCATGCAAGAGAAAGTTAGTAAATAGTCATCATAAACTCCAGCTTCTACTGTGGACTTGGCCAGTAACCATCATGCCTGGGTGGTGGCGAGAAGAACAAGATTATTTTCATCTTCTCTATGTGACAAATTCCTCTGTTCTCCAGATTAAATGAAATAAAGCCCTTCACTGCATCTGGTGTAATAAAGTTAGTCTATTACTCCCTTCTAGTCCAGATGAAGCAATCAGAAATGAACACTTTTCCCTTACAGCTGCTGCTGCTGCTTCTTTTGATTAAAATTTGCTCTGTGTTTTCAGTGACTGTAAATCTGAAGGAGGAAGTGTTTTTAGGAGATGGAATAGACATGCATCACTCTCTTTGGTAAGTATTCAAGGCTTTCTGTACTCTGGGGATTGCAAAAAAAATCCTCTGCGTATTTCAAGATCTCAGATATTGTTCTTTATTAAAGAGATTTTCCACAGCAAAATCTCCAAGCATATCACGGGTATTATTCAGCCAAAACGAATTCAGAATTAAGAGTTCAAACAAAGCAGAATCCAGGATTTTTTGAGAATCTTAATAGATTTCGTATTACTAGGCTGTTACCAACCCAATCCAGAACGGAATGAATAATACTTAAACCTTTAAGTCATCAGGGTTTTTGAGGAAATGGAAAGCATCCATCCTATCTAAGAAATCAATTCCACAGAAATTGTTCCATTGTCAAACAGTTTGAGAACGCAAGTCCATTAGTTGGCTGGCTTTTTTTTTAAGCTAACAGGGTGTTTTCAAGACAGCTTCCTTTTCAGCTGTGTGATATTATGCATGTTATTTCAACATAAGTTGACCTAGAACATTCAGACAGGGTATATGCAGGGCAAGTGCTGGCACGCAGGCTGCATTCCTGGATTAGTCCATTCTTACTTCCAAATAACTGATGGCCACGATCCTTTCCTCTTATACCTGCTGCAACAGCAGCCCAGGTTATTTACCTGGATCTCTGCCATGTCAGAACAACAAGGATTCTGGGTACATGCTATATCTGAATGACGGTAGAATCACAGTTTGGCAACAACCTGGACAGAGGAAGATGAGGGGGCTTAGCACTCCATATAGCCTCATGGATTCACATTGAGTAGCTGGGATTTCAGAAACTCCAATCTCAGCAAGAAATTGTAGAATATGTTGCCCTATCTCTGGTTTATCACAGGAGATATACTTCACCCAAATATTCCTTTTCAAGATCAATAACTTTGTATGAAGCATTTCAGACTGAGCAGGATATTAACTCAAGGCAGAAAAGAACAATATTTGGGTCTCTTGTAGAGATAGGAACCTAGGTAGATGTTGTATTCCTCGGTGATCTGTGAGGCAGGAGAACTTTTCCCACAGAGTCTCTCACAGTCCAATTTGGGGGGGAAAAAAAAAAAGATTTATGACATCAGACCCGGTAATCTCCCTGGACCCAAGAATCAGGTGTGCTTCACATCTTTGCCATGTGCCCATCGGCTTTCTTGGCTGTTGCTGGTCACTAGAAAATTCTTTTTCTGCATACGACTATTGGAATGCCACTCTACAATCAGGCTGTACAGATACTATTCTGTTACAGCCTACTAGTTCTTGGACAGCCTAGGGTGGTGTGGAGGGGAGCTGAACACTTGTTAATAGGTCCTACTTCACGCAGCTTCGCATCTGCCATACTGTTGGTTGAAGAATAACTGGTTATTACCCCACTATCTTTAACTCAAATTATGACATAGTTCTATGCAAACAGAATTGAAAAAGACAACACAGATAAAGATATTTATAAAAAATGTAGGCTAAGGAATGTAAGAAAATCTCAAGTATTTTGTACCAAAATCAAACCTATAAAGCGTCTCTTTGATTTGACCAGGTTGATGTAGGTAGTCAGTAATTCTCTTTCCCTCGATTTTGTGCATCTCAGGTCGAGCTTCTCAGAAAGCAACCTTTCTGGTGAAATACTTGAGGTTTCATAGCCAATTTTTTTTCCTCAAAGTCATTCAGACACATCATGGACATTCCGTCTCCTCTCTATTCTCTCTCAGCAAGGTAACTGTCTCTAACTTATTCAGGAGGCAGCTTTGAAATTCCTCCTAGTAAAGACAGGCCCACTTCTTCGGAGGTGTGAGTGCCACTTCGACAGGCTCTGCATCACTTTTTGCACGACTGGCCTGCACAACACTCTCTGATTACGATTGTCGTTTTGCTGTCTTTACCTTAGTGTCTTATATTTCAGTATGGAGTGTGTTCATCTAGACGCAATATAGTAATCAGGGTTAGGGAAGACTGGCACACGGTATTTCTCCTGAAGACGCAGTAACAGAAAGTGAGACTCGTGAAGTACCTAAGAGGACTCCCTGTTCACCTCAGGGAATCAGGATTACCTGATCCAGTGCCTTGCCTCTGCCAGTACTCCACATCCAGAAGCAGCTAATAAATTGTCCACTGAACTGATTTAGTGCATATTTTTTTAAAGCAGAATGGATACTTATTCTCTTGTCCGACTTTCTTCATCTTCCCTGCGTAGGCCATACAGAGTTTATTCACTGTATGCGGTAGCTACAGAGTAAACCAAATTTCCGTGTTTCATTGGTTGTCTTTGGGAGGAGAATTGTCAGACTATAAAATTCTGATTATTTTTCCAACTACATTGTAAGCCTACAATGAAAAAAACCCAAACCTCTCTTTTTTTCTTTTTTCAATCAGAGAGCTGTAATGATAGAAGGTAAATTCTGCCAGTTTCAGATGGGAACTGTTTTTCTAATTCTAAGGTAGAAAAAAACAGCTGACTCCCTTGTGGTTTTCAGGGTTAGAGGTTTTAGACTTGGGATTTCAAACACCTGCAAAAAGTCCATTTCAATCCAAATTTTACTCCTTTGTAAAATTCTGTCTAATTTCAGATGAGTCTTGTGGAGCTGGATGCTTTTCTATGTAGATAAACTATTACAAGAGTAATAAACCAGCTTATTTCATATGTAAGCTATCTTTTTGATCCATTCCTACTGTATTTAACCTGCTGCAAAACATTTTCACTCAGAATAACGGAAAGATATGATTAATTTATTTTTGTTTTATTTATCAAAAAGATAAATTCTAAGTTAAGGCACAGTTAGCAACAAATGCACTTAAATATATGAATGTAAATTCTTTTTTTTGTGTTCAGCATCACAAACTTACTTAAATATAAGGAGAAGTTATACAAGAAGAGGCTAGAGTAGAAATAGTACTTCAATGTACTACTGGTACCTTCCTATTTTTTTCATCCCTTCCTCTCAATCTGATGTCCATTAAAAAACTGTTGTGTGGAAATCTTTAAGAACATACATTACTATCCATATATTCAAGGTTCTGTATATCATCCCTTTCATAAGTTTCATGTCACAACTCATGTGCCTAAAGTAAAGCGTATACACACTGGATCTGCAGGAACACAGACCTTTATGACTGGCTCTGAGTCACTGAACGCTCCATAGAAAGAATATGTTTGGTGGCAAAGCCAGGGAAAAGACATATTTTATGGGTGCAGGAGGGGGAAAGCTGACCTAAAATGGTAATTGAAGATTATTTTCAGCATTTTCAGTCCATTTAAGTAACTTAATCTTAGTGCAATTTTAAGCAATTTTGTTCTAGTAGTTTTTCTCCCCTGCCTTGAAAGTGGACTTATGTATAAGAAGTCACAAGTAATAAAATAGCTAAATGTTTGTGATTTTTATCACATCACTGCAATGTTGCATCCTACATGTTTCCAGCTTATTTATGGGATGAGTAACTAGATTTAAAGCAAAATGATGTGTTAGTATTTCCTACTAGCACTTGCGAATAGCTATAACTATCAACAATATTATTTTTGTCTTCAAATTATATTCCTGACATTTGAGGTTCAGATCAATATTGTTAAATTTTTGTGTACAAAGCCCCCGGTTAACTATTTCTACTTGGGTCTGTTCCAGTTTCACTGTCAAAAAATATCAATATTCCATAACTGATATGTTCTATTCTGTAACAACCCACCTCCCTCTCAAGCAACAGAACCTCTTAAGAATGGTTTAGCTATGGATTTTGTTTTAATATCTCATCTATGTCATATTGTCAATTTGAACATCATGCTATTGGTTTTTTACCCCTATGGTTTTGCAATTAACTTCTAGTGATTAAGTCCTGTGCCTAGAATGCCAAGGAGTTTCCTCCCTTTCCTTTGGTGAGGTGTGATTTATACGTGTGCTTTTCAGGGAGCAGAGTTAATGTTGCTGTTCCAGAAACTAGCAAATTTCTACTTGCTTCTACTCCAACATTGTTCAGGATCAGATACTCTTAAAAAGGTGTATGATGTCACAGTTCACAAATTATGGCAAATAGTGTAAAATAAATTGCTTAAAGAATTCAGATTACATCAATCAAAAAAAGGTCAAAACCCTCAAAGGATTTTTTTGGTATTAATCAACACAATCAGGCAAAAATTTTACAGCTGGCTGCAACATCAAATTATAAATGAATAGAGCACCCTGCAAAATGCAGTATTAAAAGTCTATTTTGAGACAACGTAATATTCTGTGAAGGCTACTTACTTTTTCTCCTCAAAACAGAGCAAGAGCTCCGACTGCTAATAAAAAACGCTCCTTTGTCTGGTTCAGGCAAGCTGTCACTGCAAAGATGGAAAGCCCAAAGTCAACTCAGATCATCAGCTCCAATTTTATGCACCTACATGGTCTCCTATGTAATATTAATTATCTCTATTTAAATGACTTTACATCCTGGGAAACTGGGTGAAGAGGACACTTATAATTAACAGTAACATCTGCACAAAAAATGGTTTTGGAGAAATCATTAAGGATGACTGATGACATTGGAAACACATCTTTTTTTAGTGAGCAGCTGTATACCTATAAGGACCTAACATGTCCTCACTGCTTAATATGAGAGTATTCCTCAAGAGTTTGTGTGTTTGGGAAAAAAACAATTGTCTTTTTTCCAGAAATGGCATTTGAGGAAGAATGTGCCCTGTTCTACTATTATAGTATTTCAAATGAAGGAAATTGCAATTTCAGTGTGATCTGAAGTCGAAGTCATCCTAGGCGTTAACTGAGACTCTACAAATTAAATTTTTATGTCAGACGAGACTTCAGGATAAGGCGATGTTTATTGCTTACAAATGGCCATAGAAAACTGAATATGTATGGTGACAGAAGAAACCTTAATCTGTGAAAAAAGAGATTAGTTTTTCCACTGCACTGCAGGTGATGTTTCAGTGGTCTAATCTAAGGATTATTACTGCACAAGGAGGAAAACCTGACCTCTTTCAAGCATTGTTAGTTTTAGTTTTTTCCTTTCTTGTTACACTGCTTTGTGTTCCTGCACACTTGTTAATAATCGTTTCCTGTATTTCAGAGCACCTAGTTTAGTTCTGGAGATGCAGCTACGATGACAGGTAGTCAGAGACATAGATCGATGAGAAGTTTTCCCCTTTGATTTTGAGAGGCAGCAAATGACGAGGTAGGCAGTGGTTTACGTGAGGACAATACTGCTGAAGGCAGCAGATGGAGGCAAAGTGCAATAAATATCCCGTTATGTTGTACTCTAGTCTCCAGCCCAGGGGCATCCCTGGCTATTCGGTGCAGGCACACTGCTCTATGCTCTGTGGAAGAAAACTGAAGCTTGTTCCAATGGCCAAAGATAAATTGAAGACTAGGATTGCAGTGTTTTTCTCAGATAAGGAAAAAGGATGGCCTCTGAGTTTGCTTGCGGTACCTGCAGTCTACACATGCCTCTAGGAAGTACATATGGAGAAAACAGGAATTTGCTGAAAGCAGGAGATGGCTGGGGTAGTAAAAAGTTCATGGCACGGCTGCTGTCTTGCCGATGACTTGACTGTGGCTGCTGCATCTGTGGGGTTTCTGAAGGACTGGCTATTGCTGGGAACATTGCTGGGGACAAACAGTCGTGCACGTGAGAACTAGGGAAGTCCAGGATAATCTCTGCAATACTTGTATTTAGAAGATGTTATCTTATATACATTAAAACATGTATTTGAAAATGCCTGGTAAATGTCTCCATAGACTTTAGATATTACCCTGATTTTGCAGGTGAAAGAAATGAAGCTCAGAGCAATTCAAATCTTTTTTTTTCTTTTTTTTTTTTTTTTTTGGTCAGAACATCTAAAGAGCAAAGGAAACAGAAGGTTTCTTAGGCTAGCCAGAGGAGGAAGACTTGTCATAATTCTCCTTTTGCCAAATATCTTACAGGGTAAGGAATGCTTTGAAGATATTTTCTCCTGCAAATGCGATGTAACCAGCAAGCTGAAGTAGGTTGACCACATTACAAACAAATATCTCTGAGAAACTGTTGAGGTTCCTGGAGTGTAGGAGTGGTGTGACACCTCCCAGCAGGTAATACTGGAGAGATTACTCTCCTGCACTGACCTGCTTAACCCTTCTGCTCAGTCTTCTGCCACTGTTGGGAACGGCTAACTCCCAAGACTTGAAGGTTTGTGTTAGGAAGATGGGGAAAGGGGGAAAATGCCCTAGTCTAAACATTAAAAAAAAAAAAGACTGAAATGTTTGCAGGAGAGCAACCCTGTGGGGCACCTTTTGGGTCAGGCTGGATAGGTTTCAGCTGGGGAGAGGGGACCAGGTGTTGCCCATCTCCTTTGGTGTCTTTCAGCTGCAAGCCGCTGCAACCAGCAGTGCAGTGTGGGAGGCTGAGGTGCGAGGAGAGGCTTCATGTGTCTGCTGGGAGAGGTGTGTTGGCTTTTGTTTTTACTTTGGTTTAATTTCTCTGGGTTAGTGGAAAGGTGGCTGTCTGTGTGCTAGGGAACTGAATTAAGAAGCTGTCCTTGAGACTTGCTGCAGCAGGGCAGTGGAAGTAAGGGGCTCAAGTCTGGCCTAAACCTGGGCTTTGAACCTTCTGAGGTTCAGGTTCTGTCCTCTTGCATCTGTGTAAGTTATCTGGGCCTTTCCAGTGTTTGGATATGACACAGAGGGGAAGTTACCCAGACATTACATTTTATTTCCCTTCTAAACCCATGTTTTGTCATTTTTGTAAGTGATTGACTGGAAGGAGTTTAAAGAGGATGCATTAATGTTTAACTGTGCTGCAACAAATAATTTATGTTTTTAAAGTTTTCTTTTATTCAGACTTGTCTTGGAGCTCTCTAGCCTAGTTTATTTTTGATTATAGAAATTCATTTCAGTTAAATCATTCCTTTATCAGCAGGATCTGCCTACATTTGGTTAGACTAAATAGCTCTAGAAACCACAGTGTTTTTTCCAATTGCTTTGAATCAAAGTTGCATTAAGAAAAAACCTTTTTGCTGAGATTGGGCTGGATCTCATTAATACAGAAAAAATTATATTAAGGAGTCTTTAATGTTTAGCTGTGATGCTGTGCTAGTCACAGCTTCAGCTCAGTTTTGAGAAAAGACTCCCGATTCTCTAGTTTTCTACCACTCACAGTTTTGTGTGTGCCCATGACCTGGAAGCTTCTACCTGCCCTTTCCTTTTGTCACTCTCCTGATCAGCAATGTCCATCAGTTGTTTTGGTGCTTTACCATGCCTTGTCTTTTAGCAGGTCAAATTAAAAAGTCAGAAATGAGAAAAATCTGTCTTACAAACAGTTTGTCAGCTGCATTTATAGTATTGATCTGTCTGCTCTTACTGAATGGCTTCATATTGCTACACAAGTCATCTTATGTTTGTTTTATGAATCCTTCACTGGCCTTGTCTGACCTTACTTGTGATTGTATTTGCCACCAAGCATTGGGGAAGGGTCCTGGGGGGGAGCAGGAAGCTGCACAGTTGTAAAGCAGGGATGGCCTTTAGGTTTTTTGACACACTGATCTTTTTCTCCAAGTTACTCCAACAACAGAAAAGGAGCTGCAAGTTGATTTCAAGGTTGCTTTATGTACAGCTCTTCAACAAAGACCTGGTGAATAGACATTAGGGCCAGCGAGAAGGATCTCTGAGTGATGCTAAAAAGGTTTTTTTTAAATGTACCCATGACACTATGGTCCTGCATACCACCCCAATATGTGAAAAAGTGGTAAACGCATTCTGTAGATTTATAAGGATATTTTTCAACTCCAGGTCATGTTCTGAATCCCTTTGCTCTGCCAGTAATTACATTCAAATATTGTGATGGATTTACAGGACTGCATCTTAGCTCTTAAGAGCAACAGCCAGATTTTGTAAGTCGGAGATCCCCATGGTCATGTATTTGTTAGCATGTTTCCTTCTAAAGTGTTTTTCTAGTTCTTGGTAAATAACCATATTGTCTATGCTCTGACCCTCACAAATCTCACCTGTTTTACATATGTATCTGATTAGTTCCTGTGTAAGACTCTATTCCTAACTTATATCCCCTGTGTTTCTCCTGCTGATGGTCCTAATTTTGGCACTGCAGAAATATTTTTTTATTGCTTCATGGGACTGCACTGAAATGATTCCTCCTTATTTTGTAACACTGGTTCCTGCTATAGACCATGTATTAATTGGCTAAAATATTGAATTAATACTTTACCAATCCTTAAAATTTATTTTATGTGAGAAAGAAATGTCATTTAATGTGTTTGAGGCTGTATCTGTAATGCATTAGTATATCAGTAGATTGAATTCAGGAACTTGCCATTCAGAACTTATTTATAGAGACTTCAAGCTCTCTTATCTTTATAGACTTCTGCTTCAACATAAATAATCCTTGTTGCAGTGCTGAACCTCTGAGGCTGGTGCCCAGAGAGAGGGAAACTTTAGATGGAAAGTGTTCAAAAGAACTTGCTTTTTAAAAAATGGATTATATTGTATATTGCTAGGTACCGTCCTCTTATCTCTGATTACATCTTTTAATGTAGATTTCAGGTTGGGAATGGGAATAAGAATCATCACGCTGTATACTTCATGCTGAGACTTCATGTTTTACAGCCACTGGCTCTGCCTTGGGTTAACAGCATGTTAATGTGGCCCATTACTCTGGAGATGAATTCTGCTCTCTGGCAAAACAGTCCCATATAATATTGGCCAAACATATTCCTGCGTAAGAAACATATAAAGTGCAGTTTTCTCCCTGGTTACTGCAGTATTTCTAAGCGATGTTCGGTTCAGGTGTAGGAAGCAGAAATCCTTGTGTTCAAGGAAATGGAGTATGGGAATGTTTGTTGTGCTCACCAGCATGCAAAGAGGGTGTTGTGATTTTTACTGAGGGTTGATTGAAACAGCAGCTTTTTGCAGGTGAGCCAGGGCTGAGGCTAAATGGATGGCTTTTACAAGAACACATGTGGTGCCTGTAAAGCATTGCTCCTAAGTTTTTCTGCTTTGTTAAAAAGATCTAAAGGACTATTCCTTAGTTTTAATGTAAACACTTCACTATTTTCTTTGTTTGTTTGCACAAAGTTTGTGTTAGTTTCAGAACCTCTATCCATGTTGCTGTATGTTAGAACTCTGAATGCTCTGTACTCACTTCTCCACCTGAAGCGGCTGGATCCAGTTTTGGATCTGAAGCTCTGTGGATCAGAGTCACAAATTTGAACCCTAACCCCATATATATAGATATAATGAGATTTTTATACATCTATATAGACACGCATGTGTGTGTATATGAGTTTATGTAATTCTATATAGATGCATACAATTCTCAAACTCTAGGAGAAGAAAACCAAAACAATCTATGTCTTCAGCTAGAGTTGGGTATGTCCTTCTGTGATGAAAGGAATGATTACAGCTCATGGCACATCTAAACTGTCCAATTAAAACTGGTTTATACATGCTCAGCAGTAGGTCTGCAGCAGAGTAGATTTTAGCTACTGAATATATGCTGGGGTTTGGTCAGTGTGCTGTACTCCGGTGCTTTGCTGCTCTGGCTAGGACAGATCTTCAGGTATGTCTAAGCACATCTGTCGCAGCACAGTATTGACGTGTTGTTTTGAAGTTTCTACGTTACAAACTCTTAATACTAATCCTTACAGCAATGGAGACTGGGCTCATCCTTGAGATTTAGTGCTTTTAATGTGTTGTGTGTCATTTCCTTCCCCCCCCGCCCCCCAATAATTTGACCTGCCTTTTGGATGTTTGCTCTTCCTCTGTCTCATGAATATCCTTTACTATGTGACCCATCTTTAAGACACTACCACTCACATCGCACTGACACTCTCCTTCAGCTCTCTCCACCACACAGTCCTTTAGTGCCAGCTCATACGTCACCAGTTTCCTATGTGTCAACCATGTGGAAATCACCTGAAGCAGTTAGGCTTAAGTGCTTCAAACAACAGGGATAAATCGCTTTGTTTGATGTTGTTTCTTGCTCCTCATAACCAATGATCTCCTAGTTACGAAAATATTCTTCTAGGACAGTTTTGAATGAGTCCTAATTATGGAGTTAGTTGGAAAAAATCTGATGATATCTTAGACCATCTTTCTTCCTTGCATTTTTTTATCTCTACTTTCAAACATAGCCCATCAAAAATTAAATATGCTCAAGGGGGTGGAAGAACATTTTAACAAAGAAAGAGAAAAGCAACTAAACATGGAAAGTTAGGCCAAACAATTTCCAAGACAGACCATGATGGCTTTGTATTTGTTACATGGAAATTCCAGGGAAGGCAAAGGACTCAGACTTGGAAAAGAGGGGACCATAACTGGGAATAGTAGAACTGAAAAATTATAGCCAAAACATCAGGGGGTAAAAAAAGTCCTAATGGTGAGATATATTATACTGTGAATAGTTTGTCCAGACTAAGCCCTGTCATTTGAGGTTTTTCTTTTCTTAAATAATGGTTTTAAAAGTAGAATATGTACTGAAGAAATCTTGCACAATCAGGAAGATGTTGACCTGACGTCCAACCTGCTCTGGAATTTTACAATATGTTTACACAATCAACAATTAAATAAAATAGTTTTGTTGTGATTTATTTTATCACTTAATATGTAGATTTTGGGGAGTTCCAGGTTGCAGCAAGCTTGCATAATGCTCAAGCACAGACAGCCTCTTTTGCACAAGGGATCTGACTTACACAGAGATGCCTGAAATTGGGTCTGAATAAAGACACTTTACACTGGAAATGCTGTACCTGCATGCACGCTGCGTCCTGCTGTCCGGGCTAACACAGACTTCCAGAGCATCCTAGTCAACTCGGGCAGCTGCTTGTGTGGGTTTACTGATGGTATTCCCAAGACGAGTCAGGAAAATGTGCATTCAGTTGCAAGAATTGGTGGGCTAAGATGATGCTCTGAGTGATGCCCACTTGTGATGCCTGCCTGCTAACATCATCTGGTTTGATAGACCAGTCAGTGAATTAAACTAGTTGAAAGAAAACTTCTTGGGGATGATATGGAACCCCCCCCCCAGCTCTGTTTCATACCCTGTATCTAAGAAGATATTTGTTTCCCAAAAGTGATCATTTCAAACACTTTAACATCCTTTTCCTTAGGCCATGTACTGGGTTTCTATTAAGTACCTGAAGGTACATGCATATGGATAGAACTTTTAGGAAAGTGCTGAGGAAAAAAATAATAAATCAAGGATTAAGATTCTGCCTTTTAGAAAGCTATAACAGGGGTCCAATTATGGAGCCTTATAGAAAGAGCGAACTGATTGCCCTGATCCAGAACATCCTATGAGTGATGCTTCCTGTTTTGAGCACTTTCTTTTATATTGCTGGACCTTTATTTTTATTCTGTCAAGGTTTAAACACTGAAAAGGGAGCTGGCGGATGTGATTGCTGAGCCGCTCTCCATCATCTATCAGCGGTCATGGTTGACGGGAGAGGNGCTGCAAGTTGCGCCAGGGAAGGTTCAGGTTGGAGATGAGGAGAAAATTCTTCTCTGAAAGGGTGATCGGGCATTGGAACGGGTTGCCCAGGGAGGTGGTGGAGTCACCATCCCTGAGGGTGTTTAAGGAAAGGTTAGATATGGTACTTAGGGACGTGGTCTAGTGGGTAATAGGTGGTGGGGGGATGGTTGGACTGGATGATCCTTGAGGTCACTTCCAACCTTAATGATTCTATTCTATTCTATTCTAAATTAATAAAAAAAGGACATATATTATTTTGTGTCTCAAATAGGATGCTTTAAAAAATAAGAAGCAGTTTTATTTTCCTGATATTTTTGGATACTATCAATCTTCTCTTTGCCATGCTTTTAGATGTATACTTGAAAAAGTTCCCTCATTTGTCATGAAAAGAAGCTTGGCTGCACTGTTGCATATTGCTTGCCATCATTCTCACAGTGAATATGCAGTTATTCATACGTGCAATTGCTTTGCAAATCTAATTCGTGGGAGTTCGCTAATTTCACATATTCAATTGTTAAAGCCGCCTGTGCTAATTGTCAGAACATTAGCTCCAATGCCTGAGCTAGGAACACTTGTTCAATGTCTGGTTTAATGTTATTGGGAAAGGTGAGCGTGGCCCATGGCATACACCAACAATAACACACTGATGTGGTCTCTGCAAGGGGCTTTTGTTCTGGCTATCTGACTCGGCTTTTCTGAAGAGCTCAGACCTTGAGTGTATTAACCCATCTACTGATCTGCATGCTGAAGTGAGAACTAGTTTCTGCATTTTAACAAGAAAGCTTTATTTCTATTTAAAAAAAAGAAATTACCTGCAGTTAAACATCAGTAGTATGATCTTTCTGAAGATTTCATTCAGAAAAACAAAAATAAGCAGCTGTCATGACAATAATAGAATTGACTTTTATAGTAAGGAAAAAAACAGGGGTTTGTGTCCACATTCTGTGGGTTATATTTTGCTTTTTCCTCTCACAGACGTGACTGTCATTCTACATACTGTAAGCAGTCCAACCTCACTAACAAACCACATTTTGGGATTGATCTAGGAGTTCCTTCTCTCATGTCATGTACAATGTGAGCAGTGGAATAAAGCACGTTAATCTCCAGCTGAAATTGGCATCTCTTCCTCAAAAATCCTTTTATTTTCCTTTGGACCCCCATGAAAGTCAAGTTTATAGAATAATGAACTCCAGGAAGGAGCTGGAGCTCATTTACTATTTGAATAGTACAAAACCTTTCATAATAGGTTGACATTATTCAGTGCGCAGCAAAATGGAACTGGTGTAAAACTGCTTTTTTAGAAATACTTAAGTTGTTTGTTACCACAAGAGGAGAGTAATTTACAAATTGTTATCTTTCCTGTTCACAGTTCCAGAACTGCTGGTCCACTTGTTTCTAGCTACTGTGTGCAATTACTGCGCAGGCAGCCAGGAAGGGAAAAATAATGAAATAGTGTGTCCTTCAATTAACAATGGCAGGTCAAATGGAAAGTATTGCTAAGAAAATATTTCCCAGCCGTTCTCCAGAACACACAAGTGCGATTAGGGACAAAAACAGAGACGTCCTCTCTGATGCCTATTGCATGGCATAGTTACTTGAAACTAGGGTAAGAAATAATCCTTACAAAATTTAGCCCACTCTTATGAAATGCAAAGCAGCCAGCCTGGAACTTGTTCCTTCCCAATGCTTTATTAATTAACGTGGAGCCTTTAGTGTGCTTATCCTCCCAAGCATGACTATAGGTAATGAGGTGCTATTTTTGATACTTAACCTGGTAAAGAGTGTGAAGAGGAACAGAGAGGTCATAAGAAACTAGGAGAGGAGGGGATGGGACCAAAGTGGAGAGGAGGGGTGGTAGCTCACGTTCATATCAGTTTTACTCCTTGGCTGTCCTATCTCCCTGTAGGAGAAAGTGACAGCACAGATGATGTGGGGACTTGGGTACCCTACACTTAGGCGAAGCTGAAGATTTGTGGAATGCCTAACTAACTTGAAAATTGAACCTGCAGTGTGTGGAATAATGGGTCTGTTTCTTCTGGGATGGTGTAGCCCTGTGAACCAATAGCACTGTTATGTGTGGTACCATAGGGTAGATACTTCCGGAAGTTCTCTCTCTTGGTACAGCTTGGCTCCTGTAGTACTCTATGGTAGCTCTGATAATAATGCAGGAAGCCATATGGAATGCTTTAAAAACAAACTCTGAAAGTTGTGCACAATAAATTTCAAATGTGAAATACCAAATTAATACCTGCAGCCTTCATACAGGCACGTTAAGTCTTCTTCATCCAAAGAGAAGGAAGGCCAAAGGATTGTAGCACCGTGGTACAAAGGCTGTTCAGCTTCAGAGCCAGGAGAAAACCCTTCCTATTTCTTGGATTCTCTTCTCGGCACTTCCTTCTCTTGCATAAAATATAGCAGTATTAGTTTGTACCCTTTGAATGAAATTGTCTAAAACATGGACTTAAGGAAGGAAGTGAAGGTTTTATATATGTGAGATAAAAATCCAGACTGTAAATGTCTGCTGCTATAGTCGTTGACTCAGGAGCTTCTCTGCTCCCCTCCCCCTTTCCAATCCCATATGCCTTTCATCTCATTCCAGTTTTCAGGGTGGTGATCCTTTTGATTCCCTCCTCTCTGCTGGAACTGAAGCTGTAGCAGAAAAAAGTGTTTGAATACTCAGTGGGAGGGATCCTGAATGTGTAAAAAAGGACAATTTGTTGCATTTTTATTTTTGTTCTTTCTTATTGTAGTTGCCTACTTCAGAACTTTCAAACATGAGTGCAGACAGTTTTGGGATGACATTTTTGTTCCATGGTTGCATACATGAAGCTTGGCATATTTGGTATTATATTCTGTAAGGAGCCCAAGTGAAAAACACAGTAGTAGTGCTTCAGGTAATTTAAGAGACTGCTGGTGTTCTGTAAGATGTTTTGGAGAGTTAAGTGGTCACCTGTCTGAAAGCTAGATCTAAGCATGTCTTTCCCACTGTTATATTTAACTCTTGTTTCTCCTTGTGGATTTTCTCTGATCAGAGTGTGACTTGATTTGAATTTTAAAATTAATAAGATGACCTTTTTTTTGGTTGGATAGCTTTGTGCAGTTATGTGAACTTACAAACAAATCCCATAGGTAGAAAAGGTAACGAAAAATATTTTTGTTGATGAAAATGTACACCTGTGAATGCCCATGTGCAACATAATATGGCATGGAAAATAAAATCAAAACAGTACCCGTGTGAGATTTTATAATAAGATCATACCAGAATCTTGTCTTCTATGGTTTCATAAAATCACTTATCCTTTGTTTAAAAAAAAAATAAAATTTAGTATTATACCATTTCATGAAATAAGAATTCATTTGCATTTTTAAGAAACTTTTTAAAATCTGTAATATAAAAGATGGTTAGATTTACTGTAATTTCAGCTGAAAAAAGTAATCTGTTCATAATTTTCTTGTTCAAGGCTCTCTGGGTCAAATGACCTAGATGATTCAAGTGACTAGATTCATGACTACCTCTATTTGTCTTATTCCTTTGGCCAAGTCATCATGATGTTGGATTAACTGATATTCCAGTTTGAATACCACCCAAATGTGTGGAAATGACAATATCTCAGTTTTTTTGAAACAATTTCTTAGCACCATGATGCTTGCCTACCTTGACTTCTCAAATGCTTTCCTGTACAGTGAACAGCTTACATACAGTACACACCTTATGTATATTTTAAAACATCTGGTCCGTGATGAAAGACTGTAGATCCACTTAGCTGTTCAAAGTACATATTTTTTTATCAGTGCCACTGGCAAATAAATTTAGTAATGATTCATCAAAAGATTTTTAGTAAAATAGAGACGTTGCAATGGCTTAACTCCAAAAGTTTTCCTTGTCCTTGCAGCTGTTGTTTTACTCCATTTCCTTTTATCAAAGAACATTCTATCTGCAAATATGATACTTGAAGATTCAGGACGAAGTGACACCTCACTTATTAAGAATGTCTCTGCTTTTCTATTAATAAATGTTATAATATCTTCAGAACAAAATCTCTTTGGATGAGTATACTTCTGAGTATATGATTAACGAAAAGCCAAGAACAAATGTGGGTGCTTTCCTGAGTGTAGGGAATGAGTCTAACACACTTATCTGGTGTTTTCCTCCTGTTTATCTCCAAGGACTCAAATATTATTGTTCACAAATCTCTGTTCTTCTATTTGGTTATTGCAACAGTCATTGTTCAGGAATTGAACTGGGGATTGTTTATCTTCTGCATGTCTGGGTTATTTATAATTACTCCAGGGAGACTTGTTAAGTGTTGCGGGTTTTCTAGTTTGCTCATAATTCTGGGAAGACTCCTGCGAATGGGCTCCAGCTGCCCAAGGACTCTAGCTAGAGTTCTTCAGTGGGCCAGGATTGCTCCTTGGGTTCCAGGCTCTGCACAGAAGAGGCTTAATTGAGTAGGAAGGCTTGAGTGGTGATAGCAGAATCACTTCTTTCTAGTAGTCCTGCAGGTATTGAAGTATGATGTGTTTGCAGAAAATACAATGTGGTGGTGACAGAGAAATATCAAGTTCAGGCAAGAACCTGGTCCGGATGTGTCATGAGGGTCTTGGGAGTGCTACTGAGCTGGTCCATGCTACTGATGGACAAATGAGGAGCTCAATTTTTATTGTTGGTCTTTCTGTAGTTCCATGACTGGCAATGTCCATAAAGAAATACTACTTATAAGTTAATATTGTTAGAGTTGGCATGCTTCAGACTGTATTACTTGTTCAGGCTGTACTACCCATAATGAAATCCATGCTCAGAGTATTTACACTGAAATGTTTTCTGTACCACAGCATCTCAGAAAGTGGGGCTAGAAAGCATCTTGAGCTGTAATCCATTTATTTCTGTATCCCAAAACAAGTGATCAATACCTGGCTCTGAGCCTGGTGTCACCAGCAGAATGTTGGGTTTTTTGATCATGGGTCAGTCTACATGACACCAGACCTGCTGGTGACAGATGGGGTACACCTGTCTCAAAGGGCAAAAAGATTCTTTGCACAGGAGTTAGCAGGGCTCGTTGAAAGAGCTTTAAACTAGATTTGAAGGGGGAAAGTGATAAAACCAGGCTTGCTAGAGATACGCCTGGTGGCGGCACACCAATGTTTGAGGGACAATGTGCTAGCATTGGTCCTTTGGTCTGCCGTCTCAGTGAAGGTCAAGGATGGAGATCCATGCAGCAGCAAAGATGCAAGCATGCACAAAAGTGCCACAGGAGGAGTTGGAAGCTAGTTTCACCAGAGGAGGTTTAGATTGGACGTTAGGAAAAATTTCATCACAGAAAGGGTTGGCAGGCATTGGAAGAGGCTGCCCAGGGAAGCGGTTGAGTCACCACCCCTGGAGGTATTTAAAAGATGTGTAGATGTGGTGCTTAGGGACATGGTTAAGTGATTGGACTTGACAGTGCTAGGTGATGGTTGGACTTGATGATCTTAAAGGTCAAACAGTCTGTTTCAGTTTTATGTATGTCGTGATTTAGTCCCAGTGGCAGCTGAGCACCACATGGCCGCTCACTCGCCTCTTCCTCCCAGCTCAGTGGACCGGGGAGGAGATTTGGGAAAAAAAGGTAAAACTCGTGCACTGGGATAAGGACAGTTTACTGGGACAGCAAAGGAAGATGAAAATAACGCCCCCAACAAAGGAATAATCAAAGCGGGTGATACACAATGCAGTTGTTCGCTGCCTGGAATCTGATGCCCAGCCTGTCCCTGAGTAGTGATCCCTCCTCCCCAGCATGTTCTTCCCTTGTATGTGGAGCATGCCACCATGGTATCGAACACCTCTTTGGCTAGATTGGGTCAGCTGTCCTGCCTGTGTCCCGTCCCAGCTTCTTGTGAGAATTAACGCTATCCTCGCCAAAAATCAGGACAATGTGCTATCTTCTCGGTTCGTGCAAAAACCTCATAGGTCAGCTAGTATTCACAACTGTAGACGAGCTTTTGTATTTTGGCCTCCACTCATGAGAATTCAGATTTCAATTGTTCTGATAAATCACAATGTAGAGCAGGATTTCTCTTTCTAGGCATGAGCTATTCCATTGGAAAGCTTCCCATATCTTGGAAGGCGTATATGCAATTGCAGCATAGGTAACACTAAGCTGAATCTGTTTCTTGATGAAATTGCTTGTTCCTAATACTGATATTCTCCCCTTCAATTCACTTTCAGCCATGTTTGTGACCAAAAGTTTCAATTGCATCCACTCTATGAACCTGGATCTCCAGCTGTATAGCTCAGTATATATTTTTCTCAGAATATTCTGTTGAGATGCTTGTGAAAAATGGGATAATTAAGGATTGTAGAATTGGTACAAATAGTGATATAAAACTGTAAAGGACATGTAAGACAGTGTAAAAAGCTTGTTAGTTTGTACAGTGTCCAATGGGTTGTGCTGATCTGCATTTGGGTTTGAACAGTTGGTGTTTAATCAAGACTATAGGAATTACTCTACCAGCATATATCTACAAGGAATTTTTATTATATGCAAAACATGTGTCAGAGTAAAAAAACCCAAATCTTGCTTTTCTTTCTGTGGCCACAGATACGACAGTGAGCTAGAGTCCTATAGCGTACAAAAGATCTATAATTTTCTATTTTTTTATGATTTCTGGTTTGTTGGTCTTCTGTATTATAGAATATGGCAGAAAAAGAACAAAACATGGCACCTCCAATCCTCTGTGATGCTGCACAGAATTCATTAGGTGAAAATGTTCAGATCATTGTAAAAACTTATTATACTCTGTCATTCTGTCAATAGTGCAGTACTGAGAAACAGCTCTTTTTACAAGAAGGATCCGAGAGTGCTCCATGTGAAGACTGAATGAAAGAGGCAGAACTGGAAATGCTTACCTGAGGATATTGGTCAATCATATCTTTAGCTGTACAAGCTTTGTCTAGCATGCAATGTTTGGCCACAGGTAATAACGCACTGCTTTGACTGAATAATCTGGAGAGAAGCTATACAATAAAGAGACACAGATTGATATCGAGACACGCTTTGTGTAGCAGAGTCAAATCAGGTGTCTGACACAGTGACGTTTTTATTTCAACATGAAAAGGAAACAACACCTGGAAACCAAGTGATTGATAGTGGTGAATGAGTTACCTTTTCAATATTTTTTTGTCTGTAATGATAGGGGTTTTTTTGCCTTTTTGCTTCTTTGACATGAGTTCAGCACTGTAAATTGATTTTAAAACTATTTCATTGAAGGTATCATTCTGGATAGGAGCCTCTTCTACCAGATTGACATCCATTACGTTTAAAAGCGTGAGTAGGTTGTATAATCTCTGGTGTATTCTAGCAGGGCAGTGCATGCTATTTTGTTGAATTGCACGACAAAGCAGCAGTCCAGGCTGTGTTAAATACAAAAAGTGTGACCAGCTGAAAGGTCCGTAAGGAAGCAACCTGGTTGAAAACAGAAGAGGCAAGAGTGAACGTGGCTTGAGTGTACAAGCTGCCCAGGCCTACTTTCCCACCTATGTGAAATGCATATCAAATACCCCAAAGCAGCAATGGATTTTGCTACTCCTGTCAGGTGCTGTCACCTCTCTTCCTGCTAAAAGTGCTCGAGTGTTTGTGTTTGGCATCTTTTGGCATGGATTCTGACATGTTGAAGATTTTTCTTTAATTCTGGCAGAGGAAGACCACTCAGGCTAAGACTTTTAGAAATAATTCGGGGTGTTACTCTGCTTTTGAAGAACCTTGCTTAGCAAACTGGGTTTGATGCTAGTTTGAGGAGGGGTGTGGATGTTCAGGTTTGTTGGGTTTTTTTTCTTGCTTGATTTCTCACGCATGCTTCAAATATGTCAGAGAAAATACTTTTCAATAACTTGTAATCTTTGAAAGTTATGACTTCAAATAGTATTTTCTAATGGATTGATTCTGTTGTTACACTAACACATAAGGCTATGTTCACAATAGTCATGCAATATAAGTAGCCCTAAGTTTTGAATACTCAGTAAGATTTGTTCAAAACAACCCCAACTCAATAATATCACAGGGCTGCTATTTCTCAAAAAACCCTGTGGTATCTATTTAGAGCTAAAATACCAGACACAAATTAATTGAGTGAAAACTCTAGGAGCATCTTTGCTAGTGTCTAGGATCCTAGAGAAGTTCTTCAACAAAGCTCTGTGAAAAGCATTTTTCTTAGAAGAGTTCCTCCCAATTATTCAGGGCAAATCTGGCCCTGAAGCCAGTGGGAAATTTGCCTTGGAGAGAAATTGCAGGGTTACGTGCCTATATGCATGGTATTTGAATAATTGTTTCAAGCCTCAGTGTCTTCCTGAGAGCTTGTGCTGTCACACTCTTTTTATTGCATAAATAAGTCTGTCTGTTAGGGAATATTTTTTTGTTGTTGTTGGTCTGATAAAGCACTGTGACTTTTTTTCTGTGGCTTTTAGTGTGTGAAATTACTATTTCTGTGTTTCATAATAGGAAAAGTAGTGGCAGTACAGTGTGCTTTATGGATTGCTAGTATTCATTGAAACATCCATATTTTAGGGATGCTGTCTAAGGGTACAGAAACCTGAGCTTCTTTACAAAAGAAATCCTGACAATCATTTAATTTCAAGATGTCTGCACATTCTGCAACAAATACTTTATTAGAGATGGACTTTGAGATCCATCTTGTGTATATTCCTGAGCGTTAGAGAAACTATGAACCGATTATTGGCTTTTGCTGTTTAGGCCCACATCTGGTCAAATGTATTGGAAAAAGTTATTGTAAAGCTAAACTTTATGATTTGTTCAGATTTAAGTTCTGAAATAAATACCCTTATTTTGGACAGTGCTGTGCCTGCAGCAGTAATGTTTGCTTGAACTAGAGCTGCTTAGTTAGTCTGTTAACGAGGAACAACAGAGGAGAAATTGGCAAGCAGTTAGGAGGGCAGAAACAGGACACGGCACAAGAAGCATTGGTCACAGGATGTCACAAGCCTAGTTGAGTGAACTCTCGCGAAGAGCAGAAAATTGAGACTTTACTGACATTTCCATAATTATGGTAGCCTGATAAAATGGAGATGAGGACCAAAGCATCAGCAGTATAGCTTGTAAAACTAAACCTGCCTAATTACAATTTTAGACTAGTCCAGACTGTTATTGAGTAGCTCAGGTAAAATTGAATGTGGTCTTGCACCACGTCTAGGCGCATGCATCTGAGTGCATTCTCTTCAGCTTAACTTCTTGGGCACGTTAGGACTGTTTTTCTTGGTTTTATATTTTTCAATACTTTCATAAATTATTTTGTAGAATAGTTTATCTGTATGTCAGATGACTAACCACTTCACATGGAAGGTAACACGGGTAGAATCTGGTTTTAGTAATCTACCCAAGTAATGTGTTTCCAAAAGTTCTCTTTTGGGCACTATCTTGACCACAGTGTAGTGGGGGAAAATTAGCTGCAAACAGAAAGTTTATTTCTGTTTTTGAGAGCATATTGGAATAGTATGCATGGTTGTAGGGGAGTGATGCCTAGAGATGACTCCATAAAATTCTGGCTCCAGCCAGAACTGGTACATCCTCTGTAAAATTCTGGATCCAGCCAGTATTTTGTGAGATCTGATGTTAGCAATTGGAGTGAGACATACAGTTCCCTCACTCTTCAAAGCTTTTCCTCAAGTTTCTAAAATGAGCTGTTGCAATAATATACACACAGTTATTTCATAGTTATCAAATTCAGGCCAGACCTCTCACTGATCACCACCTACGCATGCAGCAGGGAGTGCAATGCAGGGCTCCTCTTGGTCTTTGCACAAGGCATTTATTGCATGGTGGTCCATGTCTCTGAAGGGCAGACTCAGCACTAGTTCCTTCTGTTTCTTTTTTTCTGAACTTGAGGGATTTACACCTCCTAGATATTAGATCAGAACTTCTTTTCTAAGGAGTTTTGTCAGGTAACAGCACCTGAGGAACAAGTGGGTCTTCTCAGTTGGCACTAGATTTCATATCATTCACCATTTCATATTGAATGTGCAAGTCTGTTTTTACTATATCTTTGGAAGTGCAATTTCAGCTGAATGTGTTTTACATAATTTACTAGCTTGATTCTTTGTTTAGTTGTGCTGTCACAGAGGGTCTGTAAACACAATGGCAATGACTCCTGAGGAATTTATTTGACAATGGAATAGTTCTTGAGTGGCACAATCCATTCTCTTTCATCCCTCGAGTGCTCCTAGTCTGTGTATTTCCAGTGCATAAGGAACACAGTTCTATTACTTCTGCTATTCAGCTATTCTGTTTTCTGGAGCGACTTTATTCCATAGCAAATGTCTGCTTTTAAGAAATTTTCAACCTAAACATTAAGAGGATTAATTGTCCTTCCTTTTCCATTTACTCCTTCTAATGGATTTATATTCAATATAGTAAGCTGACAGTATGTTTTTCCGACTGAATTCAATGACAGACATCAGCAGGCAGAGCGTAGTGGTACCATACAGAGTGGTAAAAACTAATTTCTGATGAGTTGAAGAAAACCTGAAACATATAAGAAATTTACTCATGAATGGATTAGTCTGTTAAAATACTGAGTATTTCATATTCTCTGCAGAATTATAACATGGTGTAGCTGCATTCAATATATGTATCAATAGTTTGGGTTGATCAGTCTAGGGATGCCAATATGTCACTATAGACAGTTTAGTGTGCAGCTGTGTTAGAAAATTAAACTATGCACTAGAATGTGTAAGGGTGAAGGATCGTATGGAAAATATTAAATGCCTTTCTAGAAACCTACTATGCTGTATCATTTAGAATAATGCTTTGTGCTAGCTATCCTGTGGAAAATTACTCATGCAAATGAACGAAATGAAAATGAAAAGGCTAGAATTGTTTCCCTTAAACAAGAGGGAAAGAGCTGCAATAAAACAAAACAAAAAAAGGTTTCAGAGAGGGTAATGAGTACAACAAGGGCACATTCATGAAATTTCAAGGAAGTAAATTCAAAACTGATGAAAAGAAATACCAACAGAATGAGTGGTTGGACTGGGAACTCCACCATAAGTTGTTGTGGAAGGCAGGAACTGAGTGGGAGTCAAAAAGTAATGGCATGTTTTATACAGATAATTCTAAATAATTTTGTTTTCTGATGTGCCTAGTTATTGTGTTTTTTCTTTCTGTATGCCAACCTCTTGCTGTATTCTACTAGAGACAAGTTCTAGCTTCGAAAGGATGGCTGGATGGCACTTTGTCTCCCCGTAGCTCCCAAAGCATTTAGGCATTATGACCCTTTGCTGGCAAATGGGAAGTATAAGTATGAATCCTCTTAGTCTGTGAGACTAAGGAAGGTTTCCCCACTCTTTTGGTAACTGCTTTATCCTCTTTGCTCTTTTATGGTAGGTGTGCAACACTCCTCTTTTATAGAAACTGCTTTTAATCTGCCAAATCTCTAAAAGAGTATCCTTTGCAGCAGGATGAGCTCTAGGTTTTGTGGATGAATGGCCTCTCTAATCTTGATTCAGATCTCTGAGCCCAAGAAAGAAAGAAAAAAATGTAAGCGTTCTGTCCTGCATAACTCCTAAGTTTGGATTCTGCCTTAGGGATGAGACAGAAAAGAGCAGATGCTACATGTGGGTGTCCAGAGCCTTTATCCAAGCTGGTCCATCTCACGGGCAGGGAGTTATCCCATATGTACTTTCCTTAGGGCTTTGGACCACTCTGCTCTGTCAGGTGCTGATGACTGTAAACGTTAGGATCTGCTGGATCTTGGAACAATCTTTCATTCCAAAGTCACCTGCTAAGTATATACTGGAATATAAATTATTTTAGTGGTTTCATGTTCATATCCTATGATACTAAAACCACATATGAAACCAAAGTCATAAACCAATTGTTTCCTCTTAATCTAAATCAAAATAAGGTGAAGCCCTTGATATGGGATCTGATCCAACTTTCAACACATTTACAGGCAGTCTTTCATTGATTTCAGAGACAGTTGCAGGACCTAAGTCTACAGGATTAAGAAAAAATTACACTAACTCTTTCCAAACTAAAAAGAAAATAAAATCCCAATTTTAACATTTTTCAATCTCGCAGAAACACAGAAGCGATTATAGAGCAGAACAAATTCAGTAGACACCTGCTTGTTAGGCTTCCTGCATCATGGACAGGGCAACAGAGAAAAGAAAATGAACTGAGATTCTGTTTTCTTATTATATTTTCCTAGAAGACTTATTTCCTTTGAAGTTAGTTTTAAGCTATGAAAATTATAACTTCTGCCTATAAAATACTTCCAATCAAACACTTCAGTTTACAACAATAATGTCTTTTATATAATCACTTTCCTCTCTGAGCTGATAATTTTCTCATATAACAGTATTTCTTAACGACCAGGGTTGTACTTTAATACAAAGCACAAATACAGACTAGAGAGAGAGAGAGAGAAGAAAAAGAACCAAATAGCAGGTTTATCAAACAGCAATGTGGATAAAGTAAGAGCTCCATTTGGGAGCTTGCACATTTCTACAGCCTCAGGGCTGCAGTATACATTTCTGTCAACGCTGTTTATGTGAAAAATAGCATTGACATAGTGTAATTGGTATCAACAATGCAGCAGTTACACAGTCGTGTATGATAACACATAATTTTAGGACCACATTGCTGTGAAGAAATGAAACGTGAAACTTAAGGTATTTTATCTGGACAATCCTGTTGCACATTCTATGTCAAATTATTTCATAGAGACTCCCGTGTCTATTCGTGCTCATTCGTATGTAGTCAGCCTCTGCACTTTGCCTGGCAAAGAGCATGTTGTAGGTTTGTCAAGAGTGATGTGGGTGAGCTTGTGTCCACCATTTGCAGTCAGTTTTCAGAGTTACTATTTCTTTGCCAGCTCAGCAGGAAATCAAGCTGGGGGCGGGGGGGGGGGGGGGCGAGCTTATACCAAAATTTTCCTCTTTGGTACAGAATATTCAGAAAGTAATGCTTTCTTTTGGATGAGCTTATTATCCAGTTCATTATGGCTTTGTTTTTCAAATTTAAATGTGAATGAAGAAAGTGATGTGTTCTGAGATTGGAAAAGTGGAGCAGGGGTTGTTTTTTTTTTTTTCATGCAATCGTATATGACCAACAGTCTTCCTCATCTTCCCTGAAAAAAAAAAAAAGTCAGCTGTGTTTTACTTTTTGTCTGTATTCCAGTTTTCACCCATTTCAATGCTTTGTTTCTGGTGACTTTTGCCTTTTTTTTTTTTTTTTTTAAAAAAAGGCAAAACTTTGGTACTTTAGACCATTGAGTAAGTAGCAAGGCAAAAAAAACCCATCAGAAATCTTAATGACATAAAATGATATAAAACTTGGCACATAAAAAGAATGTTGGCAATTAGAAAATAGTTTCTTTTCAGGAGGAGGAAAAACAAGAGTTATTTAGCAATTTTAATTTTATTGTTCTTACTTTTTAAAAGCAACCAGCTGCAGCTGGCTCCTAAAGGGAACCAGATCCTTTACAAATAACAAGACATGGAGCTTACAAAGATGTAGGTGTAAATAGTGCACCGCAACCAGTGCTCAGCTCTTGCTCTTCTCATTTATTTTTAATCAGTAGTTCATAATGTGGATTATGAGGTGTAGTTTGCCACTCCAATCATATGACTCCCAGTCTTTCCTTCTTAAAACGTTCTCTCAACACTAAAAGAAGTGATGGTGGACTGTATGGTCTTTATCATGCAGAACATATTCCTTTGTCTGCCTTATGTTCTTTATAAAATATTTAATCTGTTTTACACTTCAGTCTCCACTCTTTCATTAATCTTTATAAAAGTGGGCTCTGCCCCAAATAGTTTTCCCACTGTTTCAGAGAAAAAAATAAGGATTTTTTTCTGGGGTTTTCTTCTTCACCCCTAAGGGGGGGTGGGAGGGGGTGGAGAATAATATCACATTTCTACAGATTTGTAGTTTCAGGGCATTTTTTTGAAAAGCACAGAAATTTTTATTTCAGAGTCTCCTTTTACTAAAATTGATACTCTTTCAATACTGAAGCACTCTAGAGATGGTGAGAACATATGTATGTAGTGCTATGTTTTGACAGTTACATTAGTATTATTAAGTACCTGTGTAATTCTTAACTGGCAACACGGATTGTATGTGTTGCTCCATTTTTTTTTCATATTACCTACATATACCCAGGTACTATTAGCTATATACTTCTGCTTTTGACCCAGTCCTGTTCCACCAATTTCAGTCACTACTTGGACAGGTGATGAGAGAGCAGGAAGACAGTTAATTTGACTGATTGTCAAATCTATTTTATTTTCGTCTATAGGAAGGATGCGTCCTGTGCGGCATCTTCCATCCGTACGTTATTCGTGTGATTTAAAAGTGGCAGGTTCATTATAGTTACGATATGTTGTAAATGCTGGAAGCGTTTTTAATATGAAACAATAATATATTACATTAAAAATACGTATTTCTTCCCCATGCATACTTGAGGAGCTGAATGGGCACTCTGTACATCAGGATTCATCACTGTCCACATTCCAGTGTCACAACCAGGCACATGCGTCTGATTTGGTGGTTTCCCATAGCTATACTGTGCTGGAACCGAGTGAGGTGTATATGGGTCTAGTTTGATGTCACACTGGCATTGTGCATACCTATAGACATGTATCTCTTTCTGCTGGGCATACTGTTGTACAGCCTACCTTAAAAACATCCTTCATGTATGTATTTTGTTTGTGTGCACACAGTCTGTTTTTCAGTGTTCCTTTTGGAATCTAGTCCTTGGTATTTTTTGCTTAAAGCACATACAAATGTTCCCTTGTTCTGTAAAATGGAGGAAGAAGCAGAAAAGGCTCAGTAGGTCAGTTTATCCTAAGCTTTTCAAGAGTTTTGTCAAGAGAAGGGTGGTCCATTTGTAGTAAATAATATATGCAAATATTGCCCTTTTTCAGTTTGCAGTCTGTTTAAGTGCAAGTCTTAGATTTTTATGAATTTGTTCCATGTTTTGAAATTGCTGAGAGAACATTTCAAACAAAAGCTTTTGGCTCATAAATATAAATTATTTAAATTGTCTTTCACTATTAATTATTTATAAATTGGTCTCAATTCATGCCCACATGGATAAAGCTTCCATAAACTTTGGGAGAGAAATCGATGCCATTTCCCACGAGTCTACAAGCATTTCTGGGCTGAACTTTCCCACAAATAAGTATTTATAATTTGATAACTTTGCAGAATCTGTGTGTAGCAGGTGTGTTCTGGTTGACTTCATGGAGTTATGAGACTTTTTAATTTTTAAAAAATCTTTCAAATGTGTTTCTGATGCTGCTGACGAGGGCTTCGCTGCATTCCTTGCAGCCCAGGGATACTTTCTGGAAGTTAGTTGTTGAGATGAAATAGGTTGTGACAATGGGCTGTGAAAGCCAGGGTTTTTTTCTTCCTGTCTGCAGGTAGGAGGTTTGAAGTACTGGAAAATTAATAAAGGCAGAACAAAGAAGGCAAATGCTGTAAGACGGACTAGAAGAGATTAAAAAAATACTTTCAATTGGAAGAGAAAAGTACAAGCATGCTTATATGATGGGAAGTGATTTTTGTTGACCAAGGTCAAAGGCAGTGAGCTCAGCTGAGCTGAAACAACTCTCTTTTTCTGAGAACAACTCCCACAGTATTCAAGACAGTTTTGCATCCTCCAGGGGCTTTCTCAAAAATACTGCAGCATAGTAAGTAAAGACAAAGGGTGTTTGAATCTTGTGTGAAGCCAGTTTGTATGTCTGGTTGGTTACGCATGCAACACCCTCCAAAGAACTAAATGGCCTAGAGGAAAATAATTCAGACTCTTCCACAGGCATAGAGTTCTAGAAGAAAATTTGCTAAAACTATGAGGTTATCCCAAGGACCTTCCTTGGATGAGATCTTCAGAAGACAGTCCATGCCACGCAAATGTTTGGCACTTAATAAGGACTAGAGTTCTGCTTATAGCTTAGCCTTGCCATACTGCTTAATGTTACAAATACATTTCTAGATCTTTCACTTGCTCCTTCATCTTTCCTAATTTGAAACACTTCTGATGGAGAACATTACTTTGAATGTGTATTGTGCCCACAGGAGTTAGAGGAAGGCTGCAATATGGGAGCCTGCCAAAGCCTAGATACTCTTGCAGCTTTATTTCTTTAACAACTTGATTTTTTTTTAAGGAATTCAAGTATTAGCTTCCATTGTAATTGCTGCTGTTCATACGTGCAGTATGTTCCTATTAAGCTATTTATATTATGGCTAAGAAGTCATAATTCTGTGAGTCTATGAGCTCCATTCATCTAGATAGGAGAGACTCAGGTTGTGCTTTTCCCAGAGGTACTGAACTCTCTTTGCCTTTCTGTGCTTTCCTTGAGCAGTTGTTAATACCTAATCATATGATTTATCCAGTTTCTCTGAAGGCAACTTCTGGTCAACGTCCCTTATCACGTCCTTTATGGGGCTTCTTGTCGGCTAAAGAAAATGCAGGTGTATGACCAATCTGTGACCTGTGTGAGTCTCTTTAGGAGCTGTATGCAACCTGGTGATCTGCCTAACATCATGCAGGCTGTAGCATTGTCAATTCTACATTACTTTCTGTAGAAAAATGCTTACATTCAGGAGGTCAGCACAGTATGTCGAAGATCTTCCACCTCTAGTCCAAGCTGACAACAGGGATAGAACTGTGGAGGAGGCTGTTTTTAAATCATTGTCCACTTAAGCAAATTTAAACTGTTTCATCACTGAACATTGTATACACTTGAGAGAGTTCTTGAGGGATGTCAATGTAGTTTTGGAATTGCAAGCAGATAACATCTACTCTAGGCCCTGAAGATCTTGCAAGACATATTACTTTGACACATTAAACTAATTCTGTCAGAGTAGTCTGTGTCTATAGGCCAAACCTTTTTATCCACCTGATGAAATTTTCTTGTGTAATTATCTTGCTTGTAATTATCATTTTCCTAGAAACTTCTAAAAATAGCTTCAGAAACTTCTGAGATGAACCCAGTAAATATTTTCAAATTAAATAACCCCTGTAAGAATGTTTAATGAAGACTAAAAGACCAATATAATGATATGCCTTTATCACCTCACAGATACAGTCAGTAGAGTATTTAGCGAGTGAATGAATCTGGACTAAATTGTTCTCTGTTAAAGCTGTAGCATCCATGGGACTTCTGTGGATTTATGTAGATTGTAATGTGAAAACTTTTTTTTTTTTCCAGCTGTTATTAATGTACTGAACTGTGGGAATTAAAGTATTGAACAGTGTGAATACTCTACTTTTTACATGTGAGAGAATTGGTTTTGAATCAGTGAATAATTTTCTCGTATACCTTGCAGAAGACGCAGATGTTTTTTTCAGGCATTTATTTAGACTTTGATGTGAGAAAGAAAAGACACTTAACAACCCTTCACCTTTTTATACCAATTGGGTATATTTGCTATGTAATATTTGATTATAAACAATACATAGTGACACTAATCTTATGTTGAACTAGTTAATACTCTAACCACCTTAAAAAGGTGTCTGTCACTTAAAAGGAAACCTGGAAAAAGAATTCAGTTTGGCAATAATATTTTTAAGTCTCCTTTCTCTTACAAATTCATATTTAGATGTGGGTAAGTACTTCTAGTTTAACTGCTTATGTCCTATTACTTTATCATTTCTTTCAAAGTAGTGCTTTTTTCCATTTGTGATATCCAAAGACTATTGAAGGAACACAGGATACCCTAGGGGGGAATGAGCAGCCGAAATTAAAAGCTCAATTCAGAGCTGGGAAAGCCAGATTTTTTAGAAAAGGACTAGTGTCTTTCCTCTCTTGTCAGCAAGTTTTGAGGAGTTGGGGTGTTTTCAAAAGAGCAAGGACTATGCACTCTTGAAAAGAACTGTAAATCAGTATAGTTTGTATATTTTTATGATGCTTGCTTGTTTACTTATCAGCCTTCCAGTGACCAGCTGGTCTCATGTCCCTGCCAGGCCCCTGGTAACACGCTGCCTACTGTGCATTGTATTATGGGGTCAGATGCAGAATGTTTCTGCAACATGCAGTAGAAATATGAATTGCTTAAAATACTAATTGCTAATAATCTGTGGGGAAAGGGATGAGGAGAAAACCCAAGGTTAGTATTTTTGTCCTTTTCCAAAATGACTAGGAACAAGAAGGCCATAGTTTAAAGAGCATTCAGTAGATGTAGAATGTAAGCTTGAGATTTTTCAATGCAAAAACTATTGCGCATTCATCCATGCACAATGAAGGTATTCAGCAAAATTGGTTTTGAAAATACACAGTTATTATCTTGTTTTCTTTCTCTGGTGACCTAGAGAGCGAACTATGAAAGTAGGGAACGGAGTCTGTGATACACAAGGACTTTCTGTGTTTAGAAATTACTGTGGAGAGGGAGTCCTAGAAGCCTTCTCTGTAGTGTTTGGCATTTAACAAGCACCACCTCTTCCAAGCTTCTTCCAGAAACTTGAGCTGTGAGAGGCATACAAATCATTCAGGCTCCAGCCCCTTTCAAGTGTTCGTCTTCTGACTGTGGAGTTCCTTTAATAGCAAAGTTGAAAAAAAATCTGTGAAACTCAGAAGTGAAGGACAGGAACAGCATATTCTTAACATGATAACGAGAGAAGCATGAAACGGAGAGTTAATAGGAACAGCAGTAATTGTATTAACAACATAAAATATGTAAGAAATTGAACAGTTTTGCTTTACGATGAAGAATAAAGGCAACAACAACCTGTGAGCTTGTTATTTATCCATGTAGCAGTCTTAGATGTATCTTTGAACTGTTTGCCCAGCTTGTTGGTTGGATCTAGCATCCTGCTGCTGACTATGTAGCTCTAAGAATGTGTATGAGTGAGTTTGGTCATTTATATAAGGAATGTAATCTGCTCTGGAATGCAGTATGAATTTGCCCTCTATCCATTTTGTGCTAGGTCTCTGAGTCCACCAAGCTATGCCACAAGGAAGTTAACCTTCAGATAGCTATTACTATGAGTGACAAGGTAGGGTTGCTCTGGACTGAAGGGACTATGCACTGAGCTCTAGCCAATTCCCTGAGCCATTCAATCACTAGTACTATATAGTGAAAGAAGGTTTGAAATTATTGCTAATTTTTGGAAGTTAATAGGAGATGGAGTTGCCAGTGTGTAACTGCAGCAGATGAAGAATGTTAGAGGACTTCTGTTAACCCCATGCTGCCTTGCAGTTAACCAAACCACCACTTACAAACTTGCGAACTAATCCTGGCAGTAAAAAAAATCACATCGACCATTTCTGTTGGGCTGATGACAGGTATACCTGTTCGGGCTTAATAAGTAATCCACTACTGTGATATGTTTAGTGCTAACAAGCTTATTTTAATATATATTTATTAGCCGCTAACATAAGACATAAACTGTCAGTAAAACTGTTACCATGTTTTACTGAGGATAACGTGAACCTACATAGAAAATCGGGGGGGTTATTCCAATAATATTTTTTATTATTTTGTTTGTATTAAAACTGCTGCATGTTGAATACAGAAAATTTCTTTCATTTTTCTCCCACGCTCAAGAATTAATATTGTAAGAAAATCTGCTGCCTGGGGCTTTGAATAACTAAATTTACCTTCCTATTTTTCTTGATAACTCTTGTAACAATGAAAATATGGGGAAATCACGTTCTTCAGTCTTTTCTTAATAGCAAAGGAATAACAATTTGGGCAAAATGCTTTCTAAAAAAATGCAAGCCCAGTTTTTGAAGTACTTTTTCATGAGAATTGGTCTTTTGGTTCGGGATTTGTAGCTGATAGGTTCTTTTTTAAACTAGTGGCTTGAACTGTGGTTCTTGCCTAGAAATTTGTGAATAGAAACTGGCTTAATTTTAGTCGGTGCCCTCAGCTAGCATAAAAAATGCTGTAAGTTCAGATACAATCTCTATATTTTTATGTATATTCACCCTTAAATCATGTTTGAATACATGATAAATGAGAGAAGATGGAAAGAAACCATCACTTCTCTAATTCTCAGGGCTCGTGAGTCTTAGGTAAAAGTGAAAAGGAATAAGATTCACAACAGAGAATCTGATTAAAAGGTCTGGTTTAGATTGCTGTGTAAGCAGGAAATGATGAATCTTGGCAGAGTCTCAACTGTGAAACAAAGCAGTGAAGAAAGCTGATGCTGGTGCTTTGGGTAGACAGGAGAAAAAGAGGACCCAGAAAATAGGAAATTGCAGACATATTTCATTTTGACAGAGCCTGAGAAATTGGATATCGTTACCACCATTGTATGAACAGTTACTTATTAACCATCCTGAAGAAAAACAGGAGAGGGTTAATTCTCTAACTACTAGGCTGAGAATAAAACCAGTGACTTGGGGACTGAGTGTTAGCATAAAATATAGCTAGACTGCTTGTCCTCTATCTGAAGAAACATAATTTTAAAGGGAAAATCACATACTTGTTATTAGAAGTAAAAGGCTAAGCATGCCCATTGGGGTTACAGCTGACAAGTTTAGCAGTTGATACGACTAATTCTAGTTAATCATCATCCTGACCACTGAAGGGCCATTCAGGATGAAATATATTCTTTTAAATTTATTAATGGTTAATTAATTTCTTTTGTTCTCTCTTCTTTTAAGAGAAACTGAGGTGGTATTATTCTTTTGATTATTATATAGTGTTGTGTTGCTGTAGAGTAAGGAAATTCTAGACTTTTTCAAAATAAAGGATAGTCAGTGACTCCCCATATCTTCAAGCCAGCTCCAGTGCTTGCTGAAACCAAAGGAAGAACTGCAGATAGTGGGATATAGCAGAGTTACAGTACTCTAACAGTACTTATTTTCTGTTCTCATGTTATTACATGTGAAGATTCAAACTGTTTATACTGAAAATCAGCTCATGAACAATGTTGTGAATCTATTAGAACAGAAAGCTCCCTGCCTAAAGACCTGATGCAGTGACACACACTTGAAATGCACCTGAAAATATAGCTGTAAAATATTCATTCTTCATCTTGATGATATTTGCTAGTGATAAAAGCTTCACTTCCACATGCTGTGCTTATTTCATATCTTGTTTCTGAATGCCATCTTGTCTGTCCTTCTTTCAATCTATACTGGATGAAAGTGGCTTGATTTTACTGGTCACTTCAAACCCCTTGTGTGGAAAAAACCCCAATTTTAGTGCTTGTTTGACAAATTTGAAGATAAATATACTTGCTTTACGTAGGAGAGAGTATTTTCATAAATAAGTCTAGGAGCTATGATTTTCTTCCTACTTGCCAGGGATGACATTTATTGACATTCACAATTTGTGGAAACCACAATCTTTCATCCTTCTAGGGAATACTAGGATGAATGGTTCTACTGCATTATGCAGGAGTGATGGCTTGGGCTACATCTCTGAAATGCGTGGAACCTCTTTTCCTGTTTTCTTGATGAGCTGTATTTGAAGCTTTAGGTTAATACTGTATTAAATAGTTCCTGTGGTCTTGGAAACTGCAGTTACAGCAAGGTTTTAAAAGAATGATAAATATGACAAAAGTTGGTATTCTTACTGAATGCCATGTTGGAATTTCCCTAGTAAATCGTAAATGTGATGTGTGTGTGCACTGAAAATTAAATTTAAAAATATATACTGGAAAAGTTTTGCGCAAAGGAACTGGGATTTTTGCCGCATTGGAAGTGAATGCTGAATGAACCCTGGGAAAGTCCCACCTTCATCAGCAATCACTCAGATGTTGAATACTCATCTGTCACCCTAGATGCAAGTGGTCTGTAGATCTGCAGAATGGACCTGAACAAACTTGTAACAGTCTTTCCATTTTCCTGTGAGGCAGTGGAAAGAAAATGTATGAAGGATAAGGTAAGAGAAGTTGTGTGAACATTTGGTGTGAGCCATGAGGTGAACTGAAGAGTCCAAAAGAGCTTGGACTTCCAGAGTATGAGCCTAAAATGAACTTGGTGTCTGGTCAGCTAATGCCCCCGGCGCCTATCCCCAAAGCCAGACCAATCTCTGTAGCCCTGCTGCTACCTTCCAATCTGGGTTTTGTTTGTATAAGTATTTTAGTCAAATCATCTTTTTGTTAGAAAACCTCTGCCTTTCAAAAATGCAGAGGACAAACATGTAAAGCTTTCCACCTAAAGGACACAAGTTGGTGGTTTGTCCAGTCAAAACCCAGCTTTCATAGGAAACTGGTGTATTACTGTACTGCCTGGAGCACTCCTTGGTTGTATCAGCATCACAAATGATTGTAGTATTTTCAGTAATGGAGAAAACTGAGAAACCTTTTTACTGTGTATTAGCGTTGCCTCCTATCTCTGCACTGGCTGGTATGACCCCTCCAAAGGGGGGGTCTGCCTAGTCCAAAGTTCTTTTCATGACTAACCACCAAGCTTTGTACTTCTCCCCACCCAACGTTCACACAAAACAGGAATATTTCCTGTATTCACAACATGAGTCTGGCAAGCTTTGAGGCATTTAACTTTTTCTTCTGAACTGTTTCTGCCGGTTTCTGTACAGTAACTGTGACTTGCTAAAACTAAGGGAGGTTATAATCCTTGGCAAGATTTCTCTTCTGGTTATTTGAAATTTTTGATTGGTGTCATTTTAATAAGAGTTTTAGAGGGCCTAGCCTTGAACATGGTGATGCTTTGTAGCAATTGATCACTGTATTCCCACTATTGTCTTAATGGCGTTGCCTTGAGCTCTCTCACAACAGAATCCAATTGGCTCTTTAAAAAAAAAAGTTCTTAAATTCAAATGAAACCATGCCAGCTCTTTACAAGTCTCTCAAGGGTTTTATGGCTTTATGTAGAACCCTTAAACCGTGTCTTTGAGAAGCAGCTGCATTTGCCACACTTAGAAATCATTCCTATAATTTCCCTACTCATGCCAAGCTAAAATAAAACACCTCTGGTGCTCCTTCTGAAACTTTCCACTCCGGATAAGGCCAATAAGTATTTTTGGAAATGTTTCTTAGAAAGGTTGGTATAATTAGGCTTGCTTTCTTTTTTCCCCTCTGTTTATTTGTTTGGCAAAAGACCATTTTTCTGCATTGATCTCAAAGGGCAATATTCCATCTGGCCTCAGACTTGGCATTCACCTCTTTTGTCAGTCTGGTCTTGAGAAACTGTCTTGTACTGAATGTGAAAAATGAGCCTAATTCATCTTTCTGCTTATAAATAGCTACTTTCCAAGTACCGAGTTGTAATTCATGTACTTGTATATCAGGTACTTGCTTGAGAAACAGATTTATTACCAACTTTTCTTTTGCAAACTATTGTTATTGCCCTTGTTTGCTGGTTATGCTTGACATTAGGGTAGCTGATTCTTCCAAGTGGTGGGGTGAGCATGAGTCTTGACAGAAGTTCAGCTGGTGTCAAATAAGAGTCCTTTTAGTGCCACTTCTGCTCTGGCTGAATTAAAAGGGGAGAGGGAACATGCTCCAGCCAATGCAAGAGAGCATATGTTGCATCAAGGTTTCCCATGAAGAGCCTCTCTGAGCTGAAGTCTTTGGAAAGCATAGCGTTTAGATAAGGCAATGAATCTTTGTGTTGCTTGACAGTAGCCAGGAAACACTGTGACTCAAACAGTCAAACCGCCTTCTGGGCTGCACTTGCTCTGTGATTTCTGCACCTTGTCCAGAGCTGGCTTTTGTGCAAACCAAGCCATGCCTCAGAAAGCGCTGCCTGTTCTGTATCAGAAGATGCATCGTGTCACAGTCCTGGCTGAGTTTCCCTATGGTGATGCAGTAGTATTGCATATTATTGATATAAATGGATGATAGCAGATCTTTCTTTCACTCCCAAAATTGCGTGAAAAAAAAAAAAGACAGATTGACAATGAGACTTTCTTTACTTCTAGTGAGCTGGGTAATTCATGTGCCTTCTGCATGCCTTGGCAGGGGCAGGGAGGGAATTGTCTTCTCCATGTTTTTATTGAGTACTTGCACTTCGCGTTGTTCTGTGTAACTCTTGTTTTCTTCGATGGCCCTCAGAATACCTTTTTAAAAGAAAGGACTAAATGGTTGGGATAGTGAGGGAAGTAGTGTTACAGCAACATTGTTGAAAGGGTAGATTTGTGTCTGATAGAAACCAGTGCATTTCTATCCTAGCCTTGATTTTATTAGGGTTGCTTCTGCTCCCTTCATTGTGGAAATGAGACTGCCTAGTCAATTTTGTTCTCCTAACTTAGACAAAGAGATGAAAACAAAGAAAGGAAAAGCTAGTGAGAAAAGTAAAGGGTGAACAATAGAGGAAATACTATTGAAATAGTGAAGGGGTTTGCACCAAACTTGAAAGTTGCCTGAACTCGGTGTTCCAGACAAAAGGTTCTCCTGAAATGACATTTTGGATAGTAAATGGCAATTACTTGCCTTATTTCAGTTTCCTAGAAAAATGTATGGAAACAGGCGGTCAGTTGTATTTTGGATTCAACTAACTGCTTTTCCATATATGTTAAAATCCAGCAATTTGAAATAATTCCACTTGATAGAGCTGCAAAAGAAATTCAGATCTTTGATTTGATGCCTTCATGCAGATAGAGGTATCTAATGTTAGTTGACGAGGTCTGAAAATTTTGGATCATGGATTTTATCTGTAAAATCTGAGATTGAGAATTTTCTAATGTCAGAAAAAAAAAAGGGATTCAAACTAAAATACCCAAGTGTATTTTACTTGCCATGTGCAAAGCAAACCCTTTTAAGCCATCACATCAAGCTTTCTGATTTTTTCTGTCCTTCTCTGCAGCTTCCAGAATTCTGCACTGTCATTTTCTCCCCCTTGTAATCTGCACTGCTCCTTCCTCTCTTTCCTTTCTTTAGTTTCTCATTCACACACTGCTCTTACTCACCAGCATGCATTGCAATGTGTGCAGTGAGCAGGAGATGTGGGATTGACCAGTTGTGCAACACTGGAGAGTGGAAAGGGCTGGGATGACTTGACAGTTTGGTTTGCTTGTCTTTGCAGAACTAGGTGATATTATAACGCGTAGTGCAAGTCACTCATGCAAGCATTTGGACTTGGTTTCCTGAAACCATGCTGCCACTAGTGACCAGCAGGTTCTCACAAAACTGATTCCGCTGTTGTATTTCCCGGTCTGTCTTTGCTTACCCTGTATGGTAACATCTTACACATTAGTCTTACCTAGTCTATACTGAGAGTGAATTACTAATACCATGACCTACTTGTATTCCTTGCAGTGGCATAATCAAAAAAAAAAAAAAGCAGCAGCCAATGGCTTTGATTTTTCTTAGCATTTGGATGGTTGAAGTCATGTGCAAGATTTGATACCTCCTATAAATCTTATTGAGCTAAGTCTCTTTGACTTGCTTACCTTTGTAGTTGTGGCTTTGTTCTTTTCTTTGGGAGCTATTTTCTACACCATGCACTCCCTAGTCTTGGCACATGAATCCATTCAAAGAAGATACTCTGTATTAAGACTACAGCAGCTGCTTTGCAGATACCTATTTGTCCTGGCCAAAGCGAAATCACCAGTTGTGAGCGAGTATCATTGAGTCTGGTTGTTTTATAGACAACATGAAGCTCTTTCATATTCATTGGTCATACGAATGATTGATAGACCTCATTATTTTTAAAGAAATATAGCACTATAATGTTTCCAGATGTTCCCCAATAGAGGCTTGTGTTATTACCATAGGGAAGTATCAATCAGTAAATAACCCATGTCACTCATTGCCCTGCTATGCAATCACAGTGTTCTGATCTTGCGGTTTGGCTTCATTTACAAAGGAATCATCAATTCAAATAGATTATCATTCTGTATGTTCCACTGCAGACCAGTAGAGTTTGAGTGCATGATGTGATCAACTGCCTATGAACCAAGTACAGTCAACTGCGATCAATACTTCAGTGAAAAGTGATCAAGGAAAACTCAAATGCTGCCAAAAAAAAAAAAAGTTTCTAATGAATTAGTAGAGAATGTTAGACTGTCTGTTACTGAACTTTTGTTCCACTATTGTGCTGGAAGGCACTCTGCTGTCAAGGACACTTCTGTTCATGAAGCAACTGTACGGCTTGCAACTAGAGGACATAAGTTTGACAGCAGCCTTTCTTATTTAGTGAAGCTTCAAAACTATGATAGTAATTGTAAAATCATAGCAAGACAGTGTTGATGTAAGTCAGATGCATTGATTCTCAGTGTGAGAATCAGAGGCTTGGAGGAGGGTTTGCTGCTTGTGGGCCCTCCCAAATTAACATGGACATCTAGGTTGCAATTAATTGAAATAAAATCAACCAAAACTGTTGCTTTGAAAATTTATACAAAAATGTAAAAACTAACACCAAACCTAAATAACTTTGACCGAATTAATTCAAAACAAGGATTGGTAACCCTTGCAATTTTTATGCTAAATTCTGTGACATTTAGTGATAGTCGTTTTTAACCTTTAGTCTTTCGAGTTGTTTTTTAAAAAGACAATTCAAGATATGTTGTAGGAAAAATTCAGTCTATAGCATAAATGAAAAACACTTTTTACATTTTCCATTTATCTTCAGGTTCAAAACTGAGAAAAAGATATTAAATGTGGTATGGTGAAAAATCAGATTTGTTTTACCAGTCAAACAGTTCAGAGGTGTCTGGCCCATGAACTTGCAGCCCTTGGAAAATGCTGCCCACAGAAATTGTGTGCAGGAGAAGGATCTACATGGGCTCACAAAGCTTACTGATGGATTTGTTTCCAGGCTTCATCTATTCTGATGGTTCAGTTCCGATGGTTACCATCCTCTACGAGGTGCAGTGAGGCATGAGTAACCACTGCTGGTAACATGGCACATCTATGATGGGATGCTTCTCGGGTTTTGTTTACCACTTGGCTATGTCTAGGTTTTGCTCAGATTTCAGTTACTCTCTCTTAGCAGGATAAAGGGTGAACAACTATGCCTGTTCAGTATCTCTGGAATCATGAGGATAGTAGCAAGCATTGATTTGTCATAAGGCAAAGAACTTTGCTAGCAACTTTGGCTTTGTCCTGTATGTGGATTATGGGTTGGACTGCTTTTCCACCAATAAATCGCTGTTGGAGGTGGACACCCCAAGGTAAATAGTAAAAAACAGGTATTAAGTTCTGTTGCAAAAGAGGCGTTTTGAGCGTATAGACTCTTATGTTACTATTGAGGGTCTCTAACTCAAGGAATCTGTAGCTGCAATTGCTAATCTGGATGAAATGAATGGAAAAATTAATGTTGAAGAGCAGCAAAGCTTGTTTTAAACAACAAGTTTTTGTGCGTGGTGGTTTTTTTTAAAGTTACATAATTTTGTCTTCATACTTAATAATGTAGGCTTAGCAGCTTGTTTTGTGCATTGGTCTTGTGCATATTTCTTTAATGTTGCTAGCATAACTTTAGTTGCTAGCACCACTTCTGTCTAGAAATAGCCTTTTTGATATTTTTTGATGCAGTTTTGTCAAACTTTCAAGTGTCTGAAATTAATACAGTGTTGTATTTATATAAGCTTTTGGAAGATCCATGTTCAATATTAAACTGTCTTCCTTTATAATATCGTACATATCTGTACTTTGGAGGATGCTGAGAAGCAGAAGAATGACATACTCAATCTAGCATCCAGGTGCAGCAGATATGGATTGCATCCATAATGAATAAACTTGGATGGGTCTGAGCACAAGGATCAAGGGATATATACCTGTAGTTGGAGGTTGACACACCCTGGACCCGTTTAAAGACTATATTAGTGGAACAATGGGGAAAGTAGAATATTTGATCTTCCTGAATTGTAGTGTCTACACTATTTTTCCCAAATTTTAATGTTTTTCTATAAAAAAAAATTAAATTTAGCGTTGACTCTGGACTATTGAGGGTATCAATTCCAGGTTCCTGCATGTGCTAAACCCTTTTGTCTGACGAGATGTCATCTTGAATAATTCAGTGGATACAATGACTCACCTGTCTAGTCTGTTCTTCACCAATCTTTGTCATCTCGTCATTGCACTTGGCTATCAAATGTAGCATTTGTCACTTGAAGTTTTCAGAGGTATGAGAGGAGTTGTTGCACATATTGGGGATAGTGAGTTAACGTGGGAGTGCTTGGGTATTTGGACCATGTAAAGCACGCATGTGTGAAATCTGGGTTTTTCTTCCTTGCTTTTTACTGTTTACCTGAAAGGAGCTCAGGTCCTTGTGTGTAGGAAACAACTGGGACAAGCACAGTGTGGCTCAAAACATACACAACAGACGTGGTTGAGGTGACCTAACCTACAAGATGTCTGTCTGCATCATAAACCCACTACAACATCTGGAGTGCTTGTTTTGCTGGATGTGGTGAACTTCAGGAAAATTGAAAGATGTTACAAAGGCCAAATTCAATAAGAAGAATTTTCATTAACAATAATCCCTGAACAAATATTTGTATACAGGCACAAACTAGTTGAAACTCCATATAAATGACCCTTTCATTAGACCTTTTCCTTTTTGTATTTCCTTTGAAGTTTCTTAATAAGTTTAGAACTTTGTTCCCTCTGAGCTAACTGGGGGCAAATGCTGATTTCATTTATGCTGATTTACTAATATTACTTTGAACAAAACTGATACATTATGTTTCTTTTGCAAGAAGCATTTTCCTATGGTACTTCACTACTTCCAGTATGGCTGAAAGCCAAAAATTAGATATATATGTGTATATGTGTGTATGCACACACAGAAACAGCCCAATTAACTGTTCAAATATGTCAGAACCTCACAGTGTTTTAGCTTGACAATACCATAGATTTATAAAGTGCTTTTGTTTTACCTAAGTTGATTCACATTTTTGTAAGGAATCTCTTTGTTGTAGCCCTGCACTGGGTTATCAGCCTTAACTTACCTCTTGTGAAAGATTTTCGTATTTGCTGTATTTGCTCCATGGTGGTTTTTCAGAAAGCAAAGAATTTTAACTTTCGTACCACTAGAACCTCTTTCTGCCTCTGGTTTTCTTACTATCTTTCCTTTTCTATATTAACTTCTGTATTCCCATCTTGTCACAATCTCTTTGGTCCCTGGCAGTGGCAATATCTTTTCTTTCAGGCATGCTGACCTCTCCCATTCCCTTTGAAGCACTTATGATCATATCCAAGAGCTGCATTCCAGCTGTGGCGCCTTCTGAGGTACTGAATATATTAAGATAAAAAGAAATAAGCTCAGCTATATTAATAAGAAGCTTAAATGTTTATGCAGGCGTAAGCTTTGAGAAATTAGATACCCAAAAATAAGGCTTTAATAGGAATGATGAAGTAACTAAGTTGAAAGTCCAAAGAATGATGTTTTGGCTTATTTTTTAAGTTTAGTGAAGTAATCATAACTAACATCTATTCTCATACCTCGCTTCTCTTATACTTCAATATAAAAACCTATGTGGGGGTAACTTTTTGTATAATCATAAAACAAATGCAAGGAGAACTTTGTTTTTTCATTTTGAGCTTTACAGAGGCTGTACTCTGCTCAGAATCGTGTCTGACTGCAAAATTGAGACAGATAGGAGACCAAAGAGGAGTGAAAATGAGAAGTGGTTAAACAAGATGGCAACTCCAATTTTAGGGTGCCCAGTACAGGCTCAAATATGTCATTGGTAAACATTATAAAGGGTCAAAATGATACAGAATAACTTTGCTAGTTGAAATGTGTTTGGAGAGGGTAACTTTGCCCTGGTGGATTTCCTTTCCTAGCAGAGTAGATGTTCTCTGTCTTTCAGTAGCCGTCTCAAAGTATTTTTAACTCAGGCTCTGGCTAACTTGAGAGAAATGCAATTTTTTTTTGTCCATGTTGGCTGTAGATCAAGTTTGTACTGTTGTACCAAATGTTATTTTGCAGATCTGGTCTTGAAGGTACACAACTAGGACACATCATCTGCGTATAACCATTAGGATGCCCTGTGGGGGAAGGCACAGAGATCGCAGGTTCCTTGGGCCTGTTATTAGTGACTCTGGATCCTACTTCCATGTTCAGAGACAGAGAGAAAACTGCCCATGGCCCCATTTTTCCTGTGGCATCCAGGATGTCTAATGAGAGGCTCACAAACACCCTTCTCCAGTACATGATAGCAGTCAAGACTCTTTCTCAAAGCCCCATAGAACACAGTGATTTCTTCCTGCAGCACAGATAAACTTAAAAAATGAGGAATGCTTCTGTGCTGTGGATGACTTCACCTACTTTGGCCGACTGAGAACATATCATCATTAAGCTCATATTTGTTGTACCTTGTTAAATTAGAGTCAAAGAAGGTGTTTTTCTGACTGACAGCAGAGGAAAGCTATATATACCTAAAACTTAAGTCTGGGGATAATCTTGTTTGAAGCCAATATAATCAACTCATATCCTTAAAGTTATGCACATGGTTAAGTGTCTTGTTGAACTGAAAACTTTCAAGATTTCTAAAAACATTAAGACAGAACAATTTTCAAATTGCTGGTGTTTAGTTTCTGTAGTTAAAATTGGAACAGTTGTATTTTCATCACGGCAGGAATGAACAATAACCAGAAATAGATACTCCTCTGAAATCAGTTCACGTGATTTGCAGAGCAGTGGTACTTAGCAAAGTTGTGTCCCAGCTCTATTTTACTTGAAGGAAGATGATTTTCACTGTTGATACTCAGGAAAAAAAAACAACACCCAACATATCTCTTTATGGATACCTAATTACTTTTTATTTTTCCCCAAAACAAGTTTTCTGGGATGTCGGAGTGAAAGGGTTATGACGAAGACTTCCTTCTATAGAAGGATCATGAATATATGAGGAACAGGTGAAATTCATGTTGGGTAGGCCATTATGTACCTATGTATCATGTTAGCTTCAGGTAAACCCTGTTTTGGGGATATGAGCAATGTAAATGGCCTGAACATTTATGGTTTTTTCACATAAATGAAGCATGAGCAAACAGATGAGGGAAGTAAGTAGAGAACATTAACTTTAATGAGAAATAGGTTTGCATATCGCAAAACAAGTTTATGTGGTTTTTATCTAAGGTATGTGTAAGTAACTTCTTTTTTTTTATTATGATTCTTTTTTGGCCGCAAAGGACTTTTTTTTTTATGTGCTATGCAAGAATGAAGACCTTAGACTTCAGATGTTGCCTTCTTTATTTCATTAATGTTAATACAGGAAATCAAAAAAGATCACAAAAACACTATGTCTCATTATCAGGATGTTTCTTTTGATTCTGAACATACCAGCAAAGAATGCTTGATCCAGCAACATCAAAAGATGAAGCCATTTGTGCTTAGTTGGTTTGCCTTAGATATTTTTTTCTTCAAGACAGAAGGTTTAACTTTTTTTCCTAAACTCCAAAGCATGAGACTGCAAGTGTACATCTCTTATTGCATCTGTATTTTATGGGAATATCTTACTCGGAGCACAACAGATGGACTCATTTTAGCCAAGACTCAGAATCTTCAAATGTTATAGTATTGATATGTGCATACATAGGCCTATGCTTTTATTACTGAGAGGCAAGGGCTGATGATTTTAGTGCTTGAATACTGAGGAAAAATAGCCATCAGGATAGGGCTTGCAGTGTTAATTTATTATGTTATTTTAAAAAACCCAAACAAACAAAAAAACCAACACCACCCCTCCACTCCCAAATGACTATATCGGGAATAGTTGCTGAATCAATTATTGACTATTTTTATATAGCTACTCTATTACAAATTTTATCCAACTAACTAAACATGTCACTTAAAATTGTTTTGGTAATTCTAGGCATGCAGAAGTTGTCAAAAATTCCCTGTTGGGTGTCAGCCAACTCATGCTCCGCTGCATTAAAACATAGAAGAAAATATTATAACTAACACATTTTAAATTACAGCAATGCCTATGTTTTACTTCAGAGCAGAAGCCAATGGCTGTGTTTCAAGTTTTCAGAAAGCAATCTTGATATTACTGTAGACAAAATATGTTTTTGCATAGATGCCATAACAGAACTGAGAAGTTCATTGTACAGATTTCATTGATGGCTTGCAGTGAATTTGCATCTTAGAAACGAGCTGATACAGTTCAGTAACTTCCAACTATCCACACTGTATTAGAAGATGCACTGTGGGCTAAGTATGTGGCATATACACAGGCAGTAGAGCCTTGCTGCTAAAGTATATATTTTATCACACTGTAAAAATATAAAAATGATTGGAATTTTTTTTGCATGGGTTTGACCCTTGATAACGCTTAAAACCCATCTGACAGGATTACTGTAGGTAACTTGAAGTCAGTGACATTTAAATGTTATAGGGAGACACCTGAGAGCCAGTTAAACATGATGAAGTGTTGTTTTGCTTATTTTGCCAGTTTGGAAGGCATATATTTCACCTCTTGAAAGTTTTCCCATAATATTCCACATTTGATGACAAATCCAAGGTGACAGTTGGAAGGCTCTTTCTATTGTTTCATGCTTTCCAGTATGCTTGGAGTGGATCAAGGTTGTAATGAAATCCAGAAAACCAAGAGAACTTCCATCATGCGCAATATCAAAATGCGGATCTGTACTCAACAAGAAATGCAATAACGGAGTAGTCTGTGGGACTGGAGAGCATAGGGGATTTATAATAGGATATGTACCCTCCTGTTCACCTTTTAAAATTTAGACCAGGTGAGTAGCAGCTAATAGTTTTACCTGTTAGTCAGCTCCTGGGTGGCCTTTGTGAGAAGAGAGTTGCAATGAGCAAACACCCAGGTTGGGGGATGGAGGATCCGGGTGATCTCAGACACGTGCTGCATGCTCTTCTGTAGGTGGACCTTGGAGGTCAGAGGTGGTTTTGTAGGAACTGGTACTACTGTACTACAGCCCTCTCTGCCAGAACTGGGTGTGCTAGGAGGCAGCCAGCCCCTTTATATCTCATACAGCTTGTGCAGGGCTGGCTCAAGATGCGGACAATGCAAGCAGAGGGATGACTTCTAGCAGTTCCATTGTATCTTATTTGCCTATGCCATGCCTCTGCAAACCCTGAGGAGGATGCCAGAGCATGCAGGATGCAGGTAGAACCTCCCTCTCTGTGGAAGCAGGACCTATCATCTCAGTTGTCCAAATGGTCTTTGTCCCTAATTACTCCTTTTTCTCCACTGCTCTTGCCTCTTTTGCTTTTTCTCATGAGCATTTCCTGCGCTGATTGTTTGCTTTGCTTCTCAGTAAATACCACTTCAAAATATCAAAGTGAGATGTCTTACGGGCTCTGAAATAATGTTTATCCTGTCTCATGGTGGTTTAAGTTGCCTCCTGAGAAGAGAGTAGGCTGGCATTTGAATACAGCAGTACTACAGAGTAAAATTCAAAATATTCACTAATTCAATTAATTGATAATGTTAAAAATTTGGACCACCATTTTTACACATCATACGTATGTATTAGTTTTCCTAATTCTTTTGTGAAACAGCTGAAGATTTTCGCCGGAGTATGTGGTTTATATCCCTCAGGATATGCATTTGCATGCTTTCTGTTCAGGGAGCAACAAAAGAATGGTTTTCAGGCCATTTTTTTCTTCCTCTAATGAAAATTATTTACAGAAACTGTCTGAATTACTCAAAGCAAAGTCTGAAATAGCAATGCTTTAATACGTGCTACAGCCTGAAAACTGAGGTAAATCTGCCTACTCTCTGAATTTGAAGCATAGGCCTGACTCCAGGAGGACCAGTATAGACAAATGCTACCAACTAAAAATCATACTGGTGACTTGGGACCTGAAAACGACATGGTCTGTTATCATACTGTGCCAATATGCTTTAGTTGTCAGTAGAACTTCCTTCCCCCGTGGTACTGTCCTGCTCTGACTGAACTGTACTTTTCTGAAGCCAACTCTGCTGCAGGGACTTTGGGAACCTTTGCACAGTGCTTTCATGGGGACACTCTAAGCTAAAAAAAACCAACCCAACACAACTACCACCATTTTACTTCATCATTTCTGAGTGATCTTGGATTATGCTGTGGTTCTACATGAAACTGTATTAAGTTCACTTGATTAGGTGGCTCGGACATGCAACTACACAAGATCTGATACCTTGGCATTTTGATTTTATCAGGATTAAACTGTGAATTGAAACTTTTGATGGGGGTGAAGGAAGGCGTGTGTGTGAAGTAATAAAGTTACTTCTGCAAAGAAATGACCGAAGAAAATACTTGCCTGAGTCTGTAGGTTGTCTTGCACAGTGGTTGCGAACAGTTGAACAGATCTCACTGTAATTTTAAGATGCAAATAGTTACCAAATAGATTTTTCTGTTTATACACTGTACTACTCCTCCATTTTTTTAAATCTGAAATGTCTTGATAAGCAGTAAACGTAAGTTAGGGTCACAAACTTGTTATATTTTGGCAGTGGATAACAGTGTGAGAGCAAATTTGAAAGAAAGTGTTAAGCTTTAAAGGTCTGCAGTTTGACAGGCTGTTATCTTTTATCCCTCCAGCACAAATCTTTATGCTGACTTCTCTTGTATCCCTCCATTCCCTGGGGGAACTTGGGTTCACTCACATGTTGCTGGACAAGAGACAAAGAATATCTGTTCAACACGTGTAGAACAGATGCTCAGGGGAGGAGGGAGGAATTTTCCAGCGCAGTTACTGTAATATGCATTGCTGCTGTCTTGCTCCCTGAGTAAGCACTGCTGGCCTCTGTGGAGCTAGTCTTGGGGATTTTCCCATCTTGGAGACAAGCCCACCCAGAGAGCTGCCGCTGCAGACATTTGCATATCAGAAATACGCTTGTAGGGTACCACTTGCTTTCACACTGAGAGCGCACTTTTTAAGAGAGAAGAATAAAACAGATTGAAATGCTGAATGGCTCGCTTCTCAAAGACACGGATTAGGGTATGCAGGAGTGTGGGGTCAGGAGAGAATGCTTGCCACTTGTGGTCACTCATAGCAGTGGGGACACAAGGAAGCAGGCATCCCTTTTTCATGCTCTGTGGTTGAGCAAGTTGTGGACAGCAGGATGTGAAGAGAGATTGAGTCACATACTCATCTGAGGCATTATATACTTACCTATGCAGTAGGTATATAATGTAGGTAGATGGAGCTAAAAATATATAGCTACTTAAGAAATACAGTAATCTCTTAGGGAAGGACTTGATCCTGGAGATCCTGTGGAGCATGGAAAGGCACCATGATTGATGCTACAAGGGAGGAAGGGGAAATGGTCTTTGTAGTTTGCCTGGTGCCTTTTGTGCAGATTTTTAAATGAGTTTTGAGATTCAACAACGGCAAGTGTAGGGTCTTGCACCTGGGAAAGAAGAATCCCATGTGCCAGTACAGGTTGGGGACTGACCTGCTGGAGAGCAGTGTAGGGGAAAGGGACCTTGGGGTCCTGGTGGACGGGGGGATGACCATGAGCCAGCAATGTGCCCTGGTGGCTAGGAAGGCCAATGGCATCCTGGGGTGCATTAGAAGGGCTGTGGTCAGTAGGTTGAGGGAGGTCCTCCTCCCCCTCTGTTCTGCATTGGTGAGGCCGCATCTGGAGTATTGCGTCCAGTTCTGGGCCCCTCAGCTCAAGAAGGATAGGGAACTGCTAGAGAGAGTCCAGCGCAGAGCCACGAAGATGATCAAGGGAGTGGAACATCTCCCTTATGAGGAAAGGCTGAGGGAGCTGGGTCTCTTTAGCTTGGAGAAGAGGAGGCTGAGGGGTGACCTCATCAATGTTTATAAATATGTTAAAGGTGAGTGTCGGGAAGATGGAGCCAGGCTCTTCTCGACCTCACTAAGCGATAGGACAAGGGGCAACGGGTCCAAGCTAGAGCATAGGAGGTTCCAAGTTAACGTAAGGAAAAACTTTTTCACTGTGAGAGTGACAGAGCACTGGCACAGGCTGCCCAGAGAGGTTGTGGAGTCTCCTTCTCTGGAGACATTCAAAACCCGACTGGACGTGTTCCTGAGTGATGTGCTCTAGGTGGCCCTGCCTTGGCAGGGGGGCTTGGACTAGATGATCTTTCGAGGTCCCTTCCAACCCTTGTGATTCTGTGATTTTCTGCCAAGGTGGTCAAACGTAGGTTGAATTGGTTGGGGTGCTTTCAGCCCTTGGAATAACAGCAGTAAAGATGCAAGGCGTGGAGAAGTTACTCTAAGGCATAAAACAACAGCCAGTTATGCTGCTTTTTTATTCTGTTGTTTTCAACAGCATGTGGGAGCATAGCAAAAATGGATGCAGGACAGAATGTGCCCTTCTTAATCAATACATATAATGTTAGATTCCAGGCCAGCCTAGCTAAAGCAAGAGATACGCATTCTGCTACAGCTCACCAGAGGATCAAAAATGAAGTAAAAATGGAAATATAGTTCACTGTTATACATCACTGTTCCTCAGGCTCTGCAATTGCATCTGACCAACAGAACAAGTAATCATATTTAAAACTAGCCATATACAAGGCTGCTGCAGAGTTGTAGGACTACTGAATGGCTTTATCACAGTGCAATATGGTTCAGTTACTGCTTGCATAAATTAATTTTTGGGACCCTCAATTAGAATGAGAATTTAGGGACTTGCAAAATGCCTTTTCAGGTAGGGAAATATTTGCAGACAATGTTCACAGGACAGAGAGATGTTTCCCCAAACAGAAAATAAAGAAGAAAAAAAAAAAAAAAGCATTTGGCCTTGACAGAAAACAGAAATGTCATTGTGACATGTAGCAACCTGCCAAAACTGCCGAGTGTGAAACCTTACCACCCAGCCTAGAAAATGGTCCAGGCTGTCTCTCCTCTCTCTGAGGAAAGCTGTGCACAGCTGTATTTGTCTGTGTGTACAAATGTATACAAGAGCTTAATGAGTCTGTTTGGTTCTTGAGAAATGATGGAATGATCTGTTCAGTAGTGTCTTTTGGCTCCCTTAGATCATTTGAGTTCATGAATTTCCTGGGACAACTGAGACATAGGCTAAGGCAGAAAAATCATTGCCTTGAGTTTATTAGTTGCTGCACTTGATTTTGTTTAGGTGTTTAAGACTGGGGAAAAAAGCATGCAGAGACCTTTCCAGGTAGGCAATGCCTTCCTGTGTGGAGAATACCTCAGCTGGCTTGGAAGAATTGCTTGTTTCTCCCCCGATAGTCCTGCCTGTTTACAGCAGGTTGCTATGTAGTGTTGACTAAGGGGAATAAATGGCATGTGCTTGATTATTGTATTCATTTCCCTCCGAGATATTCCAGGAAACAATGCTGGATACTTGCTGCTCTACCTTTATACTTGCTACCTGGTTCTGTCTTGTTATAAGCAGAGTCACTATGGGAGGTGTCAGCTTCGCAAAGTAGGTACAATCTGGCTGTGTCTTTCCAGCAGGCTGGAAGGGGTCTTTGTTGGGATATGCTTTGAGGTGGCATATCAACCTCCTGTGTTGGATTCATTATTGCAGCTTCTGAACTGATCTACTGGACCACCAAAGTGTGCTCAGTTGAGAATGAAAATTTGGGTGTTGTGCTGACTGTGACAGAGCGGGCTGGCAGCGCTGTCATATCTCAGATTAAAATTGTAGCTGTGGTATGCAGTGTGTTTTATTTTTGTGGAAATAAATGTAACACAACCTGTAACCAGTTAGGCCACAGCTATTTGGTGTCATTAGTAATAGTGGAAAGATTTCAAGAAATAGGTTATATTCTGGTTTTTGTTCAAGTGCCTGAGGGCATTAAACACGTGATGCTGAACGGAACTTCAAAATATTACCTATTTCATATGACATATTTTAAAACTGTAGGTTCAGGGCAACTGAATTATAGTTTATTAAGATATTGTGATGGACCTCATAAATGCGAACTCCCCTTACGCAAATGCAGTGACCAAACAGCAAACCAGAATCTGCTTTGAGTGCTAAGCATCTTTTTAATGACCTTGATAATTTTCATTTGCTTTAGGTGAAATTGTTTGCTTGCTTTATTACTGAACCTGCTAGTAGTTAAATTGGGGGTTTTTATGACATTTCCTAAAAAGTTTACAAAAATGGGATTGTAAACAGGGCTGATAACAAGGAAGAAATGCCATCATCCCACACCAGGGAAAAAAGCTGTAATGTAACAATCACCTCGAAGTGCAGTAAAATGAAATGGTGGGAAACACAAATTTTCTAGAACATAAAGGATTTTTATGGCATGGAAATATGTACATGTCTGAGTTGCAAGTTTTCTGGAACATATTTTCATAAAATCAATACCATGGTCAAGTGGCTTTACTCTTATGGTTTCCTGGGGCTATTACTATTTTATAGAGATTAGTCCACCGGACATCCCAAGTTTTCCTGTTTTTATTATTCACGCTTTACACTGTGGTTTAGCCTAAACTACCCCTTGCCAATTTTAGAAGACATTCTCTTTACTCTGTTGCTGTTTCCGTATGTTATTACTCCATTACGTATCATGGTGAGTTTAATTTTTGAGAACAATAATCTGCAAATACAGGGTTTTATTTTTGTTTGTCTGGCCTCCCATTTAAACATGTGTTCAATTGCTGCATTTTTTATTTTTTTAACACAGTAGAAACACAGTGCTTATTAGTTGTACTGTCTGCTTTCAAAATAAAAGTTACTTTAGATACAGAACCTGCCTTTGAATTCTTGAACTGGTGAGTAAAGCACTTGTCCAGTTTTAATCATATCAGCTGGATTTCAGCCGAATCTCTCAGTGTTTAAAGTTCCTTTAAGCATCTTGGTTGTGATTCCAGGATGAACTTAATATGGTCCAGAATGGGTTTGCACTTAAGTACCATATAGTTTCGGTTAGAAGGGATCATTCAGACTTTCTGACACTTAAGCTGCCTTTCTGATGGAATGATGATCCTAGTGTAATATTATATATAATATATAATGCAACAAAAATAGGCAAGTCACACAGCTGCTGTTCATATAAAAGGATGTGGCCAATACTTTTACAGGATGTTTTTGAACTCCTTGCTAGTGTAAGTCTCTCTCCCTTTTCCTGTGCTCCTGCAGTTGGATACTAATATATATTAAAATTTAGGAATTACTTTTAAAGTTATTTTTCAGTGTGATGTGAATACATGTTCCTAGAGGAGACTTGGTATTCTCATACTTTTGGTATTACTACTTTGTCTGTCTTGCCTAAAAAAAAAAAAAAAAAAAAAAAAAAAAAGGAAGGAAAAAATTGTCTGGGCCTGAAATTCCAGATGCCTGAGATTAAAAGAAAGGGCTGGGTTATCCCATAATCTATACTGGCACTATAGCTGCTAAGTAATTTAATGTGAATGCTGTGGAAATGATGATGTATGCTGCCATCAATTGCTGTGAACACAGCTGTGTTTCATCAATCTCTGTTTCCCATAATGAGACAGAGAACTATCAATGGCTTTTACACATTTGATGTCAGCATTTGGGTAGGTCTGAGGTTTAATTATTTTATGGAATTTTGTTTCAATCATCTTGGGTCCTCCCGTTTCTTATTGTTTTTATTCAGTAGCAAGTGAGGCATGATTGTTTTAATAGCTAACAAAGAGAAATCTGAAATGAAAAAATTCTGCTCTGTTCATGGGAACTGAGATAGAAAGCGACAATATCCCACTTTCAGACTGACTTTACTGTTCTGTCATTAATCAGATGAAAGTTAAATCTGTTCCCTTCCCTGAGATATCCCAAGTCTGGTCTGCTCAGCCATTGCACCCGTAGAGCCTAACATTTGCTTGGCTGTGGATTGCCACATCTCTAATTTTTTTCCCTGTCTCTGTTTCTTGATATTTCTTTATTTCTGTCTCTTTTTGCCTCGACACCATATTCAATTAATTTCCAGTAATAACTTTTTTTTCCCCAGTCAATTCTCCTAATCCTCACCTCAAGCTGCAAGGAGAGGTTCCCTCAGGATTTAACTCACTGACAGATAATAGTCTCAGTGGCAAGGCTCTAATGGTGCTACACTAAATTGATGGAAAAATCTCAGATGATGTGGTTCTAGGGTTGCTACATGATGTGTTTCAAAGTCACACAGCCAAAAATGGGTTTCGATTTACTGTGACTTAAGTCAGTGATGATGTGGGGCAAAAGCCTTGATCCAAATCATTGAAAGGCAGTGGATGCTATACTACCCTGTTCCAATGTTACTGGTTTTACGTAGGAGCTTCTGCCAGGTTGTAGTACATATGCGATGTACTATGAAGTGTTCTAGCAAAACTCTTGTTATCTAGATCAGGCAGTGATTTATCTTTGCTGCGTGATTTAAAGCATTTTATGTACTTGTATATACCTGCCTTATTACAGACTAGCTCTGTTTATATTTATCAGTTTCTCATACATAAGGAAATAAAACTATCATACGCTTCTCCTAACACCTCTGCAATGCATATCATGAATATAACCTAATTTCAGCTCAAGTTAAACATGCCCCTCCTGTGTTTTATTTACATCTACCTATCAGGGGTAAAAGTAGGTATGTTAACTTACACTTCATCATATATTGGCTTCATATGAGGCTGCATAAGCAATGTGGAATCTCCACAGGTAAGCGAAAAGGTGCAAACTGTGTACGCACGTTTGTTCTCAGTTTAATATTAAAGATTCCTGTAATTTCAGGGGAAAAAATGTAGTAAACTATATTTAGACATTTAATGTCAGTGCAAGTAGAGAAAAGATAATTTCTGCTATCTTGTTGATAATGCCAGTTTGCGCCTCTGTTTTTTGATAATTTCTGCTTTAATCTCTCTTCCTCTCAGTCCAGAAGTGCCTAGATTTTTCTGATGTTTAAGGGAAGAGTGCTTTTCATTAGGCTGTACTAGTTAGTATGTCCTAGTGAAAACTTAATGTGCAGTACTGGTGACATGATACAATGTGTACGAACGTGGTGCAGTTTTGAATATAGTAATGAATTTTCTAAATAAGTGTCGTAACATGAGTGACCCCACAAACCACATCATACTTGACAGCTGTGAAGTTACAGCATGTTAGTGAAATATATGAGGTCAGAGATGGATTTTTTGAGTAATAGCATCACATTTTGCAGCATGAATTACAGACTTGAAAAAAAGGCAATAAACATGATTTGTCCTGGAATGTTTTTGGTTTAGTACCTATATATGTGTGTATATATATAAATTTTTTTTTATTTTATTGCTGGGCTCCAGTCCAAATACTAGGTATACTTATACCAAGCTCTTTGTAAATATGTACCTCAAAAATAATTGCTTTTGCTTGTCTTTTGCTAGAGTACAGATATATGTCTCCCCAAGTAAGCCCAGAAAGAGACATAGAAATCTCTATAATATACTAGGATTTAACTTGCAAGGAGAAGCCAGTTATTAAAAGAAATAGAAGAAAAATGAAAGAAAACCTATGCCTTTAATGAACAGAATAAAGGAGAAAAGAGAACCTTGATTTAATCTATTGATTTTCTGTGAAGTAAAAGAACAGATGTTTTCTGTTAGGTCCCTGGATAAAATTCAGTAGGCGCCACTAATACTTACGGACTGGTGACTTCTGATAAGATTGAAAATTGATGTCTGTTCTATTGTTACCAAATGGATATGGCAGGTTATACTGCTGTAGGTGACTCATTTCAGAGTACTTTAATACAGAAACAATATCTCATTTTCCTAGACTGGGAGAAAAACAAGAAATGTTTTGCCAACAGTTTTCAGCTCCAAAGATGTGTCAGCCATGAAGAGTTTAATGCCTACGGTAGGTAGTGGAGCACATAAAGCTCCTTTGTTGTAGGTCTGCATCCCTTTGGATGTCTAGGAAAAGGATAGATTATCTTTATTTGCCTTATTTCTATTTGTCAGTCATGTCTTTGAATGTCTAATTCAATAATTATCTACAGAGGTGCTCAGGGAGATGTGATTAAACTGTAGAGGTGTTGGAAGCAAGTAATTTCAACATTGGCACAGTTTTATCTGACCGCCCCTCTTTTGACAGATCCAAACATTAAACAGATCACATTTAATGGAAGTTCAAAGGCTTACCCAAAAGGTTCAGAAGGCTCTGTGATCAGGAAAAAAAAACCCCACATTTTCTTGTTTGCCTTCTTGGAAACCCCTCGAAGCAATGTAATTCTGGAATTCAGATTGTCCCCTGGTGCTTTTTGAGAGGCCCAAGTAAAGTTTGCTGAGGTCAGTGTAGAGTTTCCCAGCTATCTTGTCAGCTTTCAGGCAAGGACAGCAGAAAATCCATGCAGAATGCACCCTGAATGCAAATAAAGCACACGCATGATGTGCATGTGTTATATATGCACATGTATCTGTATGCCTATATAGACATATATATAAAGCAAAGAATTTGAAACCTTGCTTTGAATGTGAAATCTACCTCAGCTACTGCACTACTAGGCAGGATCTTTCTACAAGGTGACTGGAGTCTTTTCTTCATGCTTCTCCTACAAGAAGTCTTCCTGCGATTTTTGGTGTGGAGCTTTATGTGTTTAAATACAGGCACATGAACACACCCACCATATTCACTGTCTTGCCTTCCTGCTGTTCCTGTACATCCTGGAAGGTGCTATAATCTACTTAGGAAAGCATTTAAAATAACAAAACCACAGGTTTGAAAACTATGTTTTCTTGATGAAGTGACTTCTAAGAATGTGCTTGTGTTTGTTTAGCTTTGTGGTAGCTTTTTTTTTTGCAGTAGCAGGTCATTTCATACAGTGTGCAGTGTCCTAAAAGGACAGACAGTTCCAATTTTGGTACCATATGTAGAAAGTCATTGTGGCAACTGTGGGACTCGGCTGCAAGACGTGGGCTATGAAATGTGGTACTTGGAGTCCAGCCTGGGGCAAATTAGTTCCTACTCATAGGTAAAATTTGTGAAGAATCCAGAAAAATTAAAAGGTTGTAAGACTCTTAATGAGAGACTTGTGTAGCATAAAATGATGTACCCTTTTAAAAAAGTCTTGAAGAAAGCAAGAAAGAATTTGAGAAAGAGCATGGCATAGTTTTGATGTGAACTCTTAGGTATGAGCTAGTCAACATTGTTCATAAATCTATCTGTTGTGATACATCAGGTCAAAAGTTATATTGACTTTCAGAACATTGCTTACTACTTAAAATGAGTCTCAAATATAAGCCAGCTGATATGTAATAAGCATTACAGACTTGGAATGAAGTCAGATGAATGGAAACATAATTTAAATTTGTTTCTTTTACTTTCAAAGTATTTAAAATGTCTGATTATAACAGATTTTGAAAGAGTAGTTGACTCTCAGCTGTTAAGCACATCCGAATTTCTAAAGTGGTTTTCCTGAGAGAGAAAAAAAAAAAATAAAAAAAATTGTCACTGAGAATATTCCCTATTCTTCTTGAGAACGCTATAGAATTTTTAGCTGCTGTAAGATCAGCTTAAAGGGACATCTGTAACCTCTTACAGATTCTAATCACTGTCTTGTGTCAGTACTGCACGTCATCCCATGCCCAAATTTAAGCCATTCAGTTGTCCCATTGCAGTCACTGAAGTTAGCAAATGGAGAAGGAATTCGTGTGCTCAATTTGATACCAAGTATTCATACGTTTTGAAGGCTGAAAGTTGTTAAAATCATCTAGTCAGGCTCTTTGCACAATTCTGACTTGTAAATCATTAATCCATGTTTTCTACCGTGCTTCAGGAGCACCTGGGACAGAATACATATTTTTAAATATCCAATCATAAAGTCTTCAGTTGATGGACAGTAATGATAGCTATGTATTGGCTGGTTGAATGGTTAACCTTCACTTGGAAGGTTACGCTTCTGATTTCTAATCTGAGTTTTTACAGGTTCAGTCACAGGATCTTGTATTTTATCTGCTTGGTGTCAATAGCCTTCATCAGTCTCATCCTTTTCTTCTCAGATAGGGATGCAAGGACATCAATCTACTCTCTAATCTTCCTTTTGAAGAAAGCAAGTGAACTGAATTTAAGTGAGACCTTGAATTGTTCTCGTACTTGTTTTGTTAGCTCCTTCCAAGTTTGTTGTGCATCAAATGTGTTTGCTCACTCTTCTAAATTGGGAGCAATGTGCCTTGTCTGGAGAGACAACTTTCTGATGAGCAATAATGCATGACACTCAAAGGCTTGAGCAGTTTGGTTCAGATAAGGACATAAAACTTCAGACTCATAAACAAACTTCATTCCAAACTACTCATGCCATTTCAAATATGCTGTGTCCATCTAGACTCTGCATGAGAATAGCTCCCTGATGTTCCAACAGAGATGCAACAGAAGATGCTGAAATGAACAACAAAATAGGCAAGAATGACAATAGTTGCACACACGAAGGTGGTTTTTGGTTTTTGGGGTTTTTTTGTTTGTTTTTAGTGAGAAGTGGCCCTATTGTGCAAGGTTTAAGTCCTGTGGATGTCTGTTCACTAACAGCATTTGAGACCACATAATGCCTTGCAAGGCTGGGCCCTATGCTGACAGAAGATTGGAATAGAAACGAAGAGTTGTTTTAAGTGCTAGCTAGGAATTCATTGAAAAGGCACGTTCTAGTCTGTGAGCACTTGTTTACAGCCTAAATTTATGTCAACAAAATATCTTTATACTGATGGTATGAAGTCAGTCAAATTACTTGGCTTTGGTCTAATACCAATCTAGGACAAATTGCAGCATCATCCAAATTCCAGCATCCAGTTTTCCACATGCAGAAGCCCCATCCACCTGTACTATTTTTAGAGCTCTTCCCCCGGAGTTCAGGTCAACCATTCATATCAGATTTGCACTAGAAACTTGGATGAACTGAATCAAGTTTCCTGCCAGGAATATAAACATGTTACCACAAGGGGCTTGAAAGGCTGTTGATACAGCTGATGATCACAATCAGAGGTTTGATCATCTTTTCACTGGGTATCAATTCATGCAGATGCTACTATCTTTAAAAATAATTGTATTTGCTCCCTGCTATGCCTCTAGGAAGGTAGAGCTGTGATTCGCCCGGCTGCCACCAGATGCCAGTGTTTACTGCACACAAATACTAGTGCATCCAGGCCAGTAGTGTGGCAGTAAGACAGGCTCTCACAGGAGCCTCATGGTGTTAAAAAGTTGGTTCCTCTTGTTTTGGATGAGGATTTGGATCTACTGTGGTGATCAAGCTGAGATCTTCTCATAATACCCGGAATAAGAATAGCCTCCATCTGATATGTTTATAGCAGGTAGTATCCCTCTGCCCTTCTGCAGAGTGGAAATACCGGAGCGCTACACCCTTGTCCGACAAAGTCAGTGAAAGCCACTGGTAACATCAGGATCCTGGCTGCTTCCCCACTGCAAGAAAAGGTTTGGGGAGAATCAGGGAAGATGTCTGGCATGCTGATGGCTTGGCAGACAAGCCAAAGTAAGGTAATCCAGACCCAGCGAGAGATATGCAAGAGCTGTAAGAGAGCTTCGCAGTCCTAGAAGTGCCAAAATTCAAACAACCCCAATGGCTTGTATAATGCATTCCTATTTGAAGAATTAAAAAACAAAACAAAATAAAAACTGAAGACACTATTGGGGAAATTAATGGTCAATTCAGGACTAGGGGGAACGGCTGCAAGTTGCGCCAGGGGAGGTTCAGGTTGGAGATGAGGAGAAATTTCTTCTCTGAAAGGGTGGTCAGGCATTGGAACAGGTTGCCCAGGGAGGTGGTGGAGTCACCGTCCCTGCGGGTGTTTAAGGAAAGGTTAGACACAGTACTGAAGGACATGGTTTAGTGGGTAATAGGTGGGGGGGACACGTTTGGACTGGATGATCCTTGAGGTCTCTTCCAACCTTAATAATTCTATTCTATAAGATAGAGGTGTTTGCTTTCTTTGGGTGAAGCACAATTGTAAATTTGGTGTACAAATAAGTATTATGGGAAAAAGGTATAAATGTAGTAAATTTCAATTATCTTTAGCCTGTGAACTTGAAAGATGTTATGTTCTGTCTATGAGGAGTGTATGTGACTGGCTTTGTATGGCTCGGTTCCCTTAAGCCAGTTTGGGAACACATACATTGCATTTCAACATGTGATGTGGAGCCAACAGGTGAAGTTTGGACTTTCACATTTCCTTTATTTTATAGTTGAAAAATAATTTCTACTGTGCAAAAATTGTTAGCATTTTTTCAGCAAAATCCTTGCCCTAGGAATCTTTTTATTAATAAAATATAGTATATGATGGCTTATATTTCTAATCAAGGAAGAATAAGCACTAGAACTTAATATGAAAGTGATTAACTTACTATTTATTTTAGAAAAATACCTGGTTTTCATTTAAATCTAGCAAAAATCTATTTCTATTTAGAAGAAAAACCTTTCAAATTTTGATTGTAGTAGCCTGCAGGCATGCATTTTTCTCAAAGGTTTTTATCTGTCTTTACAACCCTTGATCCATCCCTGTATTTTTGATAGGCATATTCTATGCAAAGTTAGATCCAAAATTGTACAGCTCCTTTGCATATGAACCTTGGACCTCTTTAAAAAACAAAACAAAAAAAAAATCCAATCAAAAACAAACCCAAAGAAACCCCATCAAAATCTAACTCTCTTTTTGGATAATATTGTTACTGGAAATAATATAGCTTAAAAAATCGGAATATAGTTGCCTTATTGCAGCACAAAACAGACAAAGAAGGGATTTTCTTCTTTATTCTCCCTGAGGACTAATAATACGAAATGTGCAAAGTCCCAGCTCAGGCTAGGTGCCTCTGCAACAAGTGACTCTCATCAGAAGGAAAAAAAAAGACCGCTATGGTTATAAAACACTTGTAGAAAGCACGTGGACTATGTGTAGAAGAGCCAATTTTATTTGGTTCCTTTCCCATAAGTAATCCGGGGTGGTATAAAGCGTTACGTGATATTTCTTGTTGTGATGTTTCAAAGTTGTTCATGTAGGAAGGGTATAGGGTGGAAATCAGAGCTTGGAGCGGTAGCTGCAGCCGGTTGGGAGCATTCTCACGCAGGAATTTTACACAGGCAAACTCCTGATATGCGCTACTCTTCAGAACAAATGTCCACAGAGGCAAACTTTCAAAACCAGCTCAAAACTGTTATTCATGGATTTACAGGTCTGGCCTAAGGACATGCTGAATCTATGTCTTACAGTCTTTTCCCGAGAGCAAAATACGCCTAATTTCAAAACTCAAAGATATTTTCTAAATATATTAAATCAACTGTAATTAGCCATAAAATCTTATTCAGAAAATATCCTTAGATATGTTTTCAGTGTGCTAGTGTGAACCAGCACAATTTTGGGGTTAAGCTTCTTAATTCATTTAATGAAAAATGATGAGTAAAAGGGAGATCTGACTATTTTGATACATTTCTTGCCATTGATTGTGATGGATTCAAACAGGTAATTACTGGCTAGCCTGAGTATCATCCTTTCAGGAGCCATTCATTTGCCCTGGTCTTTGAGCTCTTAGTAAACAAAAAGATACATTCCTTTCTAACATGCACTTTAAATTGGTTACAGCTCACACTTGGAAATAGAATTTTTGCAACTGAACTTTTTTGTGTTCTCATTTCTTTTACTGATTTTCAGGGCTTTGATTGAAGACTTCCTTCTCTTCCTTTTTTGTTTTAGCAATGGTAACTAACATTTGTATGTGATTAATGCAATGGTCAATCCAAAGGAGAATTGTTAGATTAATGTCTCTTCACAGAGACCAGGTAATTTGCAAGAAAAAGCACCCTTAGAACAAGAATTAGGAACAATTTTCATCCTGGTGGAGATTTCAAAAGGATATCTTCTGCAGGCAGTCAGGCCACTGGGGAAGGGCTTTTCTTGCAAGGGTGAAGGTGGTTACTGAGGTCAGTCCCTGTTGATAAACGTTGCTAGCTTTGTCATCCTGAGCTGAAGCTACTGATCCAAGTTACTGGTTTTGTGCTCTCTTGTTGCTACCGCACAAAGCTTTGAAGTATCACAACTTGAAATACCACGAAGCTTTTCTGTGCCAGCCCAGATTACTTATGGGAAAGGGATCAAATAAAATAAATATAGATGCTGCAGTTAGCAATGCTGATGATATCATCAGTCCCCTTTCGATTCCTCTGTCAGCTTTGATTCTTCTCCTTTGCGTTATTATTTGGAAATGGTATTAAATGTTGGTGAGGCAGCATTTATTTCAATTCATCAAAGCCCTTTCCGTCACTCTTAAGCAATCAAACATTTCTTTGCAGTACCTGACATTAAATGCTCACGCTATGGTGCCTGATCACAGCCTCGAAACTATTTCGATACTGCTGCATTCCTGCTCCGTGGAGTTGGACAAGTTGCAGTATCTTTTCTTCCCCTCTCATAATTGGATAGTGAACCGGGTTTTTACAGCTGTAGGACACTCTGTGCACCTGAACAGAATCTTGATATTTGTGTGTTCTTCAAAGTGAAGGATGTCATGGCTTTAAGTTTCCAAATTTAAATCTCGTAGAAGCTGAGGTAGTAAGAGGTTCAGGGATTTGGATACTCCTCCAGGTTCTCACCTGCAGTTTGGTCTTAACAAAGTTGCATTTCTTGCACAGTAGAGGGATAGCTGATTACAGGAAGTATATGAAGATACATTACAGAAGGAGACAAATATCCTTTGTATCCCTTTAACAGACATCTGCACCCTCGTTAAGGATAAAGTAAATTGTTTGCTACATCCCTTTCCATTCACGCAAGCTTGCAGTATGGTGAGTGAGTAGAAACTATTGTAATATTCCCCGGAAACGTGTATTGCACTACCAGTCATAGGTGCCTCTGCCTTCACTTCAAACAAACTTTGAGCTGGACAGGAATATTTCTTAAGACCTGAGATGAAAATCAATGAAAAACAATAGCATGAAACAGAGATTCTCTAGCCCTTTTGTAGAATTTGGATCTAATAGCAGATACTAAGTTAAGAAATTATAGTTTTATATTTAAAACCCTATGTCTTCAGACTATTGCTGCCTCATGTTCTGAACCAGTAGCACTATCTTTTGGAAATAAAGAGTGGGAAATATGGTTATTATGTTTCTTAAATCATACCACACCTGATTGCTAATCTGTGTGCAGCACTACAAGAATATAGGAGAATAAGTCAGTCCAGGTACATTTACATGATACCTTCTATTCAGTTTAAGACTTCAAGATTTTCTTTAGCTTTTTCCTGCTCACCTAGCCAGATTTTTGTGAAGCACATTCTTCTTTACATTTACAAAACTGGCTTTGATTGCTGAGTTCCTTAATTACTGTTACACTACCTCCTATGCCAGTCTCTTAGCAGAAAGCAAGAAAACCTCAACAAATATGCTATATAAATCCCTTTATTAAGAAATAAGACACTTTTATTCAGAAATATCTGTCCCAAGGGATATTTCAATCAAGATAATAGAAAACATGAAGAGAAATTGATTTTTGGGAACTAAGTGCAAATTTTATTTGCAACTAGTTTCGAATGCTTTGGGAATATGTTACTTCAAAAATCACCTCATTCCTTCAGTGGAGTGGCCGTGTTTGTTACGGATGTCTGAAAAGACCAAAAGCCATTTTGGATGTGGTGCGCAGGAGTGCAGAGATCATCACACCCATCAGCACCAGGTTCTTGTTGTTTTATGTTACAGCTATGTCATGTTTAAATAAAAATGAATTAAGTGTTAAGTAGAAAGTCTTCCTGCCTTAGTGCAAACAGCAACGTACTCCTGGCATGACAATATAGCAGTTGTTTGCTCTGTGCTGGGGATGATCTCATAGTTGGTTTAATCAAAAAGGGACATACTCCGTTAGAGGGCCACAGCTATGGAAATTGTATCTTTTATGGTTTTGCCAAGAACTTTCTTTGTTGTCCTTTGAGTCTCATTGCAAGGCTCGTTTTGTTGCACTAGGGTTTTCCAAGCAAGAAATCATACGAAGTTTTGATTGTGGAGCCTCAGAAGGCTTTTCTCGTGCAGGCTGGGCTACATTAAAGAAACGAGTGGACATCATACATGCCTACTTTCTCTCTTGGTTGTCTGTGCCTTTTTTCCCCCTTTCCCCATTACCTACTTAACATTTACTCAAAATTCATAAAATGGAACAAGCAGCTGTGCTGTTTCATACAGCTTATGTTGGAGTATATACCAGAGTATATTTTGATATGGAATATATCTGGAATATGTTTTGATAGATGAGACAAATACAATATTTATGTGGTTTGTTATTATTACAGAGTTAAGAATTGTGCAGTAGAGTTTATTATTATTATTATTATTATTTTTTAATACTGGAAAACCACTAAGGTATCCAAAAAGTCAACAACTTGCTTGCAAAGATCTCTAGTTCTTTTACTCGTGTGCTTGGAACTCACAAGTAGTTTGTCTTTTAGAACAACTGCTGCTAATGAGGAGGCGTTTCCGATCACCTATGAATAGAATATTGAAATGTAAAAGATATGCTGTAGTTGCATCAGTTTATTAATACTTAGAAAATTTTTTGTACTGCAGCTTTCAAGTAATTTTCTGTTTCCGTGTTTTCTAAGAAACAGATTATATTAAAAAAAAAAAAGGCTGTTACTGCAGTCTAGAAGAAATCTCTCTTAGATGAAAAGGGAAAGGTGCCCGAGGTGTCTGATGTGGTAACCTCTATCATACTGTCTTATCTGGGAATACAAATGGAAAGTCAGTGTGATCCAGCAGTTACTACCAAAGAAACTAGAGACAGGAAAGGAAGAATCCTTCTGACCACTGCCAGATGTAGTCTTGGGACCTAACATGTATTGCAGAAATTAAAAACATCCACAGGTGTTGTATAAAACCCCCTCATTCGAGTCCAAATCCTATTTGTATTGCATTCAATAGCAAAACTCCTGCAGATTTTGAACGTACCATATCAGAGCCTTATTTCGTAGCCTGTGGGGATGAATCCTCTTGCTTAAACCAGTTTTTACGTGTTTCTTTGTATGACCTCAAACCTTCCTACGCAACTTTATAGAACAGCAAAATATGATATTTATTGTGCAAATGGTAATATAAGGCAACATACTGTGAAAGTAATCTATGTGAAATGTTTTGTTTTGCTAGGATATGCAGTTCACTTCAGTTTGGTGTTATGAGAGTCACACAGCAATTCAGCAGATTTATGGCCTCACTGAAAGCTGTGATGACATACCCTTGCACTACTTAGCTCTCAGTGCAACATCTGGGCCTGTGTCCAATACTTGATAACCAAGTTATCCACAAAGTGATACAAAACCGGTTTTGATTTACTGCAAGAGGACATTCTTCTGTCAATTAGTATAAGTTAAAGGTCCATAGGTGCTTGATCTAGCCAGGCACTTAGGCGCGCTTTTATCTCTGAGCGTGCAGCCTGGGCAAGCCCTGTACTCGCTTGCAGTCCCATTGACATCCATGAGATGCGGCACTAGTGTGTATCTCCAAAGCTTATTGGTGCTTTCAGGAGGTGTAAATTGAAAACAGCCATTCAGACAAACTGCTCAATTCCAGTTTCATGAGCCAAACTTCGTCTTTATTGCCTGTGAATATGTTTCTTCCTATGTGTTGCCTGTATCTCCTGATAGCGATGAACCGTCTTTCACTTTGAGAGAGTTGGGAGTATAGTTACATCTCTTGGGCATGCTTTTTCCCCTGAATGCTGTGCTAGGAATGTATTAATATATCTTTGATAGGCCAGAGGCAGGTGGAATGTGCATACCGACAGGGCATTTGGAGCCCAGTGGGGAGGGCAAGTGAGGAGAGAGCATGGGCAGGTGGAAACCCTCCTCTCTGTGGGAGGTAGGAGTTGTGGAATTTGCTGTGCCATGAGTTCATACTGAGCCTCTTCTCTGTTTTGCTAGTGGTATCCCTACACAATGTTATATCATCTGTTCCCAACCCTTTGCCAACACCATTCTCTTTCATCTGACCTTGGGGCAATGCTGGGTGAAATGTAACTGGAACTGGATGATACGGTTTCTTCCTGAACTTGCAAGGCATAAAAACAAGCTTGAAAACAGGGAGATGAGAAAGAGAACACAGATATCTGGTTTATTCTTCTTTTATTAATACAGTTTTAGCTGTGACTTATGCTTTCACGTTTGTGTTTCTCTAGTCCTGCTTTTGAAGCCCCATGGGTTGTTACAAGTTCTCACTAATTAAAAATACGATATATTTTTCTGGAATTCTTTTTAGGCCCTTACATTGTGTGGTCTAACTAAGTAGACTTTGTCAGCTATATGTTCTTTCATGTGCCTTCTAATTCTGGAGTTTGCTGGGTTTTTTTGTTTTTTTTTTCTTTTAAACATGGATTATTTCTCAATGTTAACAGTATTGTTATGAAAAATAATTGTTGTCGTTATTGTCCTTGTATCCCTTTTCCACTCAGAGCATTTATTTAGTTCCCTGAATAGTGTTATAATTCAAGCCATTGTTAAAAATACTTGAAATACCTGACTGAGGACACAGTTCTTGGGAATGTCTATATATATGTGTATATATACACACACACACGTATATGTGTATTTCCAGCTAGCCATTAATAAGAGCTCCTTGAATACAGTGCTTCATCTAGTCTGTGTCTCCATTGGTGGCTTAAGAAAATATCAACGAAGACAGTATTAAGACTTGCTCTGCTCCAACCGTATGACATTTATTGCATTTCTACTATCCTGTAACAGGAGAGCAGATTGGTTTGATGAGACTTGTACTTATCTTTTAGTCTAATTTAGCTTATTTCTGTAATATACTAACCTTTCCATTTAGTAGCAATACAACCCTCCTTTGTGCAGTTTGTGTTAAGCCTTCTGCTTCAAACTTCCTGTCTCTCATTATTTAACTCTCAGCACTCGCTTTTCATTCATGTTCAAGTATTGTGATGAGATAATATTCTTCTTATTGTGTTTCTGGGTTTCGTGTGTGTGTGGTGTTTGTTTTTTGGTAGGGATTGACTTTGCCTTATGATAGTATTTTGAAAGCACATATTACTTGTGATATATCTTCATCTTTGTTCTAGACCTTAAAATCTACAAAACTCAGAATTAAGCTATAAATGTGATATTTGATCTTGCTGGAGAGTACTTGTCTTATTTTTTTAATGTCATTATCAGTAACAATTCAAAGCCTGAAGTCCTTGCTAACATAGGTAGAATCCCACTAGTGTCCTTGACACTTCTGTCTTCAAAAATGAACAAGTAATTAATGTCAGAATTTCTGTGTTAAGACAGTAGCTGAATGGCCACTTGGGCAGAGTGCTATTCAGGTTGCTAACTCCAAGTTTCTCTCCCCACCCAAGTCAGAGAGCTGTCTACAATTACTGCTGTATAAAGGGCTTGGCCAACTGTGGGATGCTGAACACTCAAAAATCCCATTAATCTGAGAGCAAATTGTCGCTCTTGGCCTTTCTCTGGACTAGGTTGTATATGCTTCTAGCTGGATTGCTCCAGAGACCTGGCAAAGAGTCTGGAGGGCATTTTCCTAGGCTGTTACGCAAAGTTTTGCTTACAAATATGCAGAATATTCCCAAAGGACTAAATGTTGTTGGTAACATGACACACCCTCCCACCCACCCCCAAAGAATAATGTCTATTAAACCCTTTTTAATTTGTTATGGTATTATAGATCCTGAATACTGCCTATTCAGAAAACAGTTGTGAAGCCACTGTCCTATCCCATTCCTCCCTAAGAGGCCTTTGATGCTCTTGGTCCTATTCCGTGGCTCACCAGTGTTATTCAAGTCATTATTTAGGCTTTGCAAAACCTGCCCTCAGGCTCTCAACTTCTTTGAACATGCCTCAGCTTTTCCAGTCTCTGAGTCCTTTCTTCATACTCTCTACCATGGAAGACTGTTGTGAAACACATTTTCTGCATTCTTGCCCCTTCGAGGGCTTCCATATTGAAATGTTCTCCAAACCGCTTTATTTGAGTATAAAGCTCAAAACTTCTGAAAGTTCTGCTTTTATAGACCTGAGGGGAAAACCAAGTCGGACCTTAAAGGGGATCATCCTCTGCAGAGTTTTTGAAACAGCAGGCTTTGGGGACAGTTTCGTAAAAACCTAGATTTTCAGTTAAAAGGTTGTTTTAAATGAAGTATATACCTCTTGTGACAATTACAATAATTAATTGAAAAAGAGTACGTTCCAAGTGCCGTCTTGTTTTGGGTTTGTAGATAAATATATTGAAGATATTTTTGTGAAAATTTGGTATTTTGCACAGCTTCTACTTACTTGATCAGCCCCCTTAGTATTGAGGTCTCAGCAAAAGTGAGTAATGCAGAGTGGCATTTTAGAAAAATCGCTGGGTAGCTGAAACTTTTTTTAGTGGGAAAGGAGGTGAGGCAATGGATGGTTAGGAAGAAGAGCTTGCAGTTTGACTTGTTTCAGCCACAGAACACTGAAACATGAGGGAGCTGTCTTCAGCTGGAGCGCTTGTTAAAAAGACTAGGGTTTAGCTTAATTGGAAGAAAGACTTGTGGACTGTGTTAGTTCTTCAGTGGTAAAAATAGAGTACATTTCATGTTTTTCCTTAGTGTTTTTCTCCTCCACACTTCCCTCCCTTCACAAAGCAAAACTACAGTGGATGAAACCAGAATTTACCTTTAAAATCTGATTTGATGGAAGGATCTTCTGACTGAAAAACATTGAGGCTGTCGGTCCCTTTCTCTCTACATATTTAGTGCTACAGGAGGCATGACTATAAATGCTGGGCAGCTGGGAGCTGTTTGTTTTTGGAGAACTGGAAGCTCTTTGAAAACTGCAGGAGTAGATATGTTTCTGAAGTTTTATTTCATTGTTTAGCTTTCTGTCATCCAGAAGTGCAGTGTTTACTTAAACGTTATACAAGCTCAGTGTTGTAAATTAACAAGTACTGTTGTAAATTAGGAGTCTTGGCTTTAAACTGTTGGACTTAATGTTATAATTGAAAACAGTTCTACAAACGCTCAGCTGTCGAGTCCTAACTTTACAGAAATACCTTGGTTTCAGAATGTGACATTCCCAGGCAGTTCTGAAAGTGTGCTGAGTTAAACTTGAGGTGTATGTTTGCATTTTTGCAATCAAATGAAACCTGCCACGTAAATCTGAGAAATCCATGCAATCCAGGGTTTGCTGCTAGCAATGCATGCCCTCTTTTTGTGATATAGCTTCTGTATAGCTCCTGTGTAAGGTCTTGTTATTAGATGTGTGCAGAGTCCCAATAAATAGATTTTAATCTACACAGCATAATTAAGACTGCTTTTTTCTTAAGGAAATGTCACATTTACATTCATATTTCAGGTCATATTTCTCCATCACGTTGCATGAAAACACAGTCATAATAAGAGATGGAAGGTCAGCACAAGATGCAGGAAAATGTAGGGGGTAAGGTAGCTCTATGAGTGCTCTAAAAGAGAGTTGGGCTGAGAGCATCCAGGTGGTGTTGGTGATTGAAAAGTTCAACATGACCCGGCAATGTGTGCTTGCAGCCCAGAAAACCAGCTGTATCCTGGGCTGCATCAAAAGAAGTGTGACCAGCAGGTCAAGGGAGGCGATTCTGCCCCTCTGCTCTGCTCTTGTGAGACCCTGCCTGGAGTATTGCCATCCAGCTCTGGAGTCCCCAACCAAGAAGGCCATGGAGCTGTTGGAGTGAGTCCAGAGGAGGGCCACAAAGATGATGAGAGGACTGGAGCACCTCTCTTATGAAAACAGGCTGAGAAAGTTGGGCTTGTTCAGCCTGGAGAAGTCTCCAGGGAAACCTTCCAGCAGCCTTCCAGTACCTGAAGGCGGCCTACAAGAAAGCTGGAGAGGGACTGTTTACAAGGGCATGTGGTAATGGCCTTAAGCTGAAGAAGGGGAGATTTAGATTAGACACAAGGACAAAATTCTTCCCTGTGAAGGTGGTGAGGCACTGGAACAGGTTGCCCAGAGAAGCTGTGGAGGCCCCATATCTGGAAGTGTTCAAGGCCAGGTTGCATGGGACTTTGGGCAACCTGGTCTAGTGGATGGTGTCCCTGCCTGTGGCAGGGGGATTGGAACCAGTTGATCTTTAAGGTCACTTCCAACCCAAAACATCTTATGATTCTGTGATTAATCTATCCCAAAGAGACATGTTTTCCAGAGAAGATGTGATGGAGTAGAAGGAACACAAACAACTCAGCACACTAATATGGTTTCAAAGAGTACAACTATGTACAGAATCAAATAGATAAGAAGAGGTGAGGCAAAGCACAAAACTATAAAAAAAAAATCTAGGAAGATCTTAATAGGTAGGAAAGACTTCAGTGTGCACTCTTTATACGATGATCTCTGTTCTCACTTCCCTTCAAAAATGAATGTATACATTTTATCCATATCTGATGGAGGTATTTATTAAAGAGGACAGAGCATGAACAATGGGAGTGGAAATGACCGAGTAATAATAGGACAGACATTTATCATATAGAGATCCTTACTGTAGAGTAGGCTCGGTGTTTTCTCTAAAGAAAGATTTCAAGTAAGAGATGTAAGTTAGAGGTTGCTTTTAAATAATGTTGCCTCAGTTATGGTTTTCCATGCTGAACTCCTCACCAAAGTAGTATGAAAAACTCATAAAAGGCAAAACCCCTTTCCTGAAAGGTCACCAAGGTAGGCAGAAAGTGTTCATTGGTGGATTCTGCCAGGAAGAGGGAGTTCCCACAGACATCAGGTTTTTGGTGGGGGTTAATAGTCAGCTGTTAATAAGACTTGAATTCATCACTTCAGTGAATGAAATTCAAATGTTCCCTGTCAGTTCTCCAGTCTACAGCTGAGAGTAATCCTCTCATCTCAGGCATCAAGTATGAGTCATCACTCGATATTCAAGATATTTCAAAAAGTAAACAAATATGTTCCTTGTTCCTCTCCCCATTATGCTAGAGTGTTAGATTTTGAGGTTACTGAGTTTGGGGAGGGGTAGTAGGAAGGGAACATGCCATGTGTTACTTCATTTGGTTAGATATGGCTCATCCATTTTGCCTCCAGTTCCTGAAGAGATGAGTTCCCACGGTTGCGTACATCCTGACATAAGCTGGGCAAAATTGCTGGTATTGATGGTGTTGCAATTTCAATATTTTAAATTACAGAGGCAGTTGCTGTGCTGTTTTTCTGTTTAAAAAAAAAATTAAAAACCTAACTGGTTTCCTGACATGCGTGATAGAACATGCCATGTGGTGTCACTTCTGTTTTCCTGCTCCTTGTTAGGAAGGATGGTATGTTCCCCAGCTGCCTCCTGCTTTCCTCTCTACAAGAGCACTCAGCTCCCACCCTGTACCTTGGAGCAGGATGTGACTGAGGCCAAAACCACTAAGGGTGATTTTTGCAGCTTGGAATTTCCCCATGGCTATTGTGTCCATCTCCTAAGTATAGCAGAAGAAAAGTGTTTGTCTCAGCAATTGCTTTTGTTAAGGGCTGATTTTAAGTGGTGAACGCTGCTGCTGTAAACTCAGCTTCATGTCGTTGAAATGATGCACCATGATTTGATTGCTGAGCAACTTCTTATCGCTTTGGCTTTTGCTGACAGGTTTTGTTTTGTTCTTTTTTTGTCACACGTGTCTTCAGGAGACTAAGCACTCTGTGTGAGCTGCTGTACACTATCCTTCAATTTTCAATGGCAAATAAAGTGTTTGTTAAACTACAAGTGCCGCTGTTAGAATGAAGTTACATGTGGAGTTATGAGGCGGTATTTAGGTGACTTTTTAATGAGAATGAATCTGTTGGTGATTTTATTCCAGTAACAAAGAAAGTCAAGATCTCTCAAGTGTCAGTCTTCGCATAGAAGCAGACCTTCTTACTTTAGATTGTTGAGGCTGCAGTGTTAAATACTTGCAAGAAGGCAAAAGCATTTTAACAAGATTAGATGAAACCTGCACCTTTTTCCCAGCTTTTAAGTAAGCTTCTTCCTAGGAGAAATGATATAATTCTTGGCCTCATTAGAAGGAAGTCCAGACAAGTCATTCTATTTTAGTAGCCAAGTTGGGGGCGGGGGGGGGGGGGGGGGGGGAAGTTAATGCTCAGTATTTAAATAATGCACTTACTGTTGGTAAAATTGTTCAGGCTCCAAAATTGTTCATAATGCCAACCTGGGAAATTATAGCACTCAGGTATGGTCAGTTCTGGGGCAAGTCTAATACACCTTAAGAAATACATTTAAGCCTATTTTCTCTCTTGATATTTTTTTTTCCCCTGTAGTGGATTAAACGCAGTATTAGCCTATACCGGCAGCTATAGCTAGGATCTATAGCAATATACACACTGCAGCAAAGTGTGTAATCAGAGTTGCTACCAGGGTGAGAAACAATCACTGACCGTGACCTGTTAGAGCTGTGAATTTTCATCTTTCACGGTATCCTGAGTGATTCCTAAGCAATGCTAAATGACAGACCTTCACCGTAGTGCCAGCTCTGCTTTCAGTGGTATTCATGGGACTTGATTTATCAATGGTAAACAAGTATTAATCTTGCTGAGAGGTCATGATTGCCTTCCATTGCTTGTCCTTCTCTGACTTCAGCAGCTTGTTCCAGTTCCATGCTGACCCATGCAACTGCCGATGCTCCTGTCATGTGGCATGGCAAATAAAATCACTGGCCCACTCTGGGTTAAAATAACCCTTTTTGCTTTCATTTGTGTAAAATCATTTTTGTAAAGATTTGTGCATGTTTACATCTGTGTAAGATGAATTCCTTCTGGTTTTCCCCATGGTGCTATGGATAGCCGAACCACCTCAGCTGAGAGGTGGCATGGGAAGGAGGGAACAAGAGGAAAGAGTTGCCTAAGCTGTCCCTGACAGTAACAAACACGAGCTGCAACTGGAGCTTCGGTGTATAGGTCTATAGCACATTGACTTTGGTGGCAAAGCCAATTTCCTTGGTCCTTCTTTGTTCCCCCAATATTCAGTGACTTCCCCTACCTCATGTGCAATCTGAGCTTATTTCCTAGTCTTAGTACTGACGTTGCTACTGTGCTTGTAGGCTTTAAAGTAGAGCACATAGAACATATATAATTGGTCTACACTCTTAAGACTTTTTATACGTGAATTCCCTGTCTTAAATGAAACCCTTATGAGTATTGGAATTCAAGGGAGAAAATACTAGTTTCCTGGATATTATGTGTCTAGCAGTCATCTTTCTAGCGTTATTTATTTTACATATTGATGATTTTGCATAAGAAAATAGGAAAAAAAAAAAAAAAGAATGCTTTGTCTGCACTAAGGAGAGCAGCAAAATGACCTGAGTTATAAGAAGCGGTCTAGCCATTGCTGTGTGGAGCCCTCCAGGAACTGATTGACCCTGCACTGCCCCAAGAAATTTGCACTCTCTTGCCTACGCTCTGTGCTTAGCTTGTACTCCAGGACTAAATATTGACCTTATCCATTTCCGCTCTTTGTCAGGCTTTGTTTATGGCTCAGAAGCAGCACAAGGAGGGTGGAGGAGTTTACATTTCTTCATGCTTGTATTAGCCGTTGGCTCTAGATCAAGAAAGATGTGAACAACATTTATTAAATATGATCAATTGCAGACCTGTAAGTTCATGTCACTTCCACTAACATTTTTCCATTTAAACTCTTAATTCTCCCTCTTGTGACCTCAAAATAGTGGTTTATCACAATCTGTTAGCATTTGAACATTTATGATGTTACAGACAGAGATTTGTGAACATCTGGAGGCTAGATGACCTCAAGCCAGGTCAGCAGATCTCACTCTCTCAGATCTTTGAATGTGATCTTTAGGTACCGTTTTTACAAAAGGCACGATTCAGTTCAGTGAGAGCCGGCTCTATTTTCAGGGTTACAGGCTGGAATTTGTGTCTTTATTGAGCTACACAGCAAGCAGAGCATGTGGAAACTCCCACTGAATAAGCCAGAGCGAAGCGCGAGGAAGGCATCCAGCCCCGCGCAGAGGATGCTGATCTGGCACAGTCAGTTCTTTCTCCTGTGCCTATTTTGTAATAACCCGAACCATATTATGCCTGGTGATTTGTTAAATTTGCATTCAAATTTGAGTTGAAAGCTGAAACTGTGGCCAGGCTAAAGTCATCTGGAGTTTTGCCTTTGACTTCAAAGGGCCACACTTTTTCTCCGGGTCTACGATTGCATGAGTAATTTGAATGAGCACTTTTTCAGCTCCTCTGCAGACACAGGTCTATTTGATGTATAGCTCTCTGCCATGGCAGGAGAATCTTTTCTCTATGAGATTTCTGTGCTCCTTTTGCTTATTCCTTCTCCTGAAGTCATAAATCTCTGTTTAGGGCACCAAAATCCTTCTCAGCAACAGCTGGTATTGATTTTAAAGATGCTTCAGGTAAAGAAAAAAAAGTCAGTGGAAGGAATATAATTCCTGTTGGCAGGCATTTTCCCCTAGATATTAAAAGAAAAGAAAATGATTATTTTTTTCCTCTGTCATGCTGGTTTGTTAGAAGAAAAAGCATGCAACAAATCTCACCCCAAACCCCAGAGCAATGGCCAGAGACACTTGACGTCACTGTTCCATCCTGCAGTGCAAAAGCCCCTCTGGAGAATGTTGGAGAGGTAGGACAACTGCAGAGAAAAGTGGTGGGAGAGGGATGCAGGACTCCCCTAAGGAGTGATAGGGTAGATCACTTTTTATGAAAGTTTTAAGTCACTTAGAGCAACTTTTAGAACAATGTGGTCCCCCTGCATCTCTGTGGCTCAAAAACCTAACCGTGCAAATAGGCAGGATACTTAACAACTTTCCTTCTTCCATCCTCCACTCCCCACATTGTTCTGGAGGCCCAGGCTGCTCTCTTAGCTCAAATAATGTTTGACAGTTCAGTAATAAGACAAAAGACAACCTTTTTTTTTTGTCTTTTTTAATCTAGATAATTTAATACAATAAAGAAGCAGAGACATCAAAGCAAAGAAACTATATACATTGTACAAAGCATTGGGAATCTGTTCTCTTTTCAGAATTTTGACATGTGCTGTGTAGTGTGGTTACAGCTATTAAGAAAATACAGACATCTTTCCATACAGTCCTCTTGCTATTTAAAACAATCATGTGAAATCTGTTTTGATGCTGCACAGAGACACATACAGCTTTATTACTGGCTTTCTGTGAAGGTGGGTAGAATATGTTGGCCTTGTGCTTCATTAGAGCAAGAGCAGGGCAGTTAATTCTGAATGAGTGACATAGATTAGATTTATGACACAGTACAAGTTTTTTGTGTATATAGGCTGCTTTCTTGTTCCGTCTTCAGAGCTCTGCATAACTTCTTTTGAAGCACATTTGATTATCATTTATTGCCTGGGAGGCTTTTTTCAGAGGCTTTCCTGTCCTACACTGTAAGACTTAGGAAGTACTGCTATTGAGAGCTAATACAGAGATGCACAGGATCTGCTTTTATGATCTTGCTATCTTGAGGGCAGTGTGTGAGCCTGTGCCAGCATCATTGCTAATCAGCACAACAGTTTCTGAAAGAGTTGATGGAGAGGAAAAAGGTTCTAACATTGCTCTTAATTTTTCAGAAAAAAAAATCTCTTCCATGGACCAGGTCACCCCATCTGCTTTGAAGCAGTTAAAATACGTACAGACTTGACCGCAGGGGGTGACAATTTAGTCATCTCAGGAGAAGAGGATGAACTGTAAGTTATGTCTTCTACTGGGATTCCAAATGTAATGTTAACTCGGGTCTGCTACTATTACTCTCCTCCAATGTGTTTTTCAGAGCTATGGAAAGACCTTCTTGAAGGCAGGGTGAGCTGCAGGGGCTCAACAGCTCTGAAACCTACATGCACAGTTCTTTAAGTTGAGGCATGGACAAAAATCCTAGAGTCATTCAGAGGAAAGTGTCTAGCTCAGGTTTTTGGAAAGTTCAGTCCAAGTTATCTTGGTTACCAACATGATTATGCTTACTGGGCTCAGGGCATTTTGATAATTATCATCCCTATTATTAATCATCCCATCTGTTCTACAGCAGTGGGGAGATGGTGCTAGCAGGGTTGCTAAACATTACATTGATGAGAAGGGCTAAACATTATAATGTATTTTATTGCTATGAACTAAGGTTTCAGATAGTGGAGAGATGAATGGTAGTTGCTGTGCTGTTTTATTTAGTAGTTTATAAATTTTATATTTATTTTACTGTATTATGTTGCCCGATTAGCTCAGCTTCTCATTTAGGTGGGAAGATGAGACAGCAAGACGGATTTTAAAAATAAATACGTATTTGTAAAAATATGTACATACACCAGGCCAAGGCTGTCTTGGCAAGATTTCCAAATGCACTCAGTTATCTTTGGGTCATGAACTTCCTAGTTTGTTAGGGAAATTCAGCAGACTGCTGTCAATACAGAGGAGATGGTCTTCATTCCAACTAAGTATAAATGTAGCTGTACCTCCTCACACACATTCTGATCTCTACTGCGTGAAAGCTTTGGAAATAAGCATATACCCATTATGAAAACCTTAATGTGAATAGTAAAAGTTTGTGGGTTTTTTCCTTGTTTATGACCCATGGTGAGCCACACAAATAAAGGAAACCATATTTGGTAAAAATCAGGATTTGTGGCTAACAAATAGATTTTATTCCTATAAATAATGTATTTTATTGCTATGAACTATTGGCTAAAGAGAGAGGCATCCACCAACGTCAAAACTGTGAACCAGACCAAGGGAATATAAGCAAAGAAACAGATTATTTATTTATTTTTTTTAAGCTTGAATCTCTAGATGGATTCCTGAGATTTAGTGCTCTTTTAGCCACTGAAGTTCCCACTGGAATCTAATTTGTCTTGATCTGATCCAGTCCAGGCATTGTTATTTAATCCTTTACATATTCCAAGATGTCCCTTGGATTACTAACCAGACTCTGTTATGTTGTCAGCCATAATTTCCCCTGGAATAACTACCTTGCTGCACCCAGATAACCGTCTTCATATGAAGGTCACTTGTTGTTGCCCAACATGGACAAATTCAAACTACTATTTCAGCTGGGAATGATGAGGTTTTTAGACAGCAGTAGTAACCCCTACATAAACTCCTACATAGAGGAGATAGACTTACATTAGAAACATGTACATAATCTGCAGATACTCCCTATGGAAAGGGGATTTTAGGACTGGTACATCTCTTTAGGTAGACGAGCCCGTAGAATCAGGCTGAAGTAAGTTTAAACCACCAGCTAAGTGCACAGCTGAACCTAGCGTAGCTAAAGGAGGACTTCATGGAAGTGTACGGGTCAAGAGTTATTGGCTGGAATATATTCCAAAGCCTAACGGTCAGAAAACATATTTGCTAGGCTGCTTTTGGGTTTTAGAGCTGCTAGTATGACAAAATAATGAGTGATAGTCACTTGTACTGCAGAACTTGGATACACCAGTTCCTCATTTGTCACAAAAAAATCAATTAACATTTCAAAAAGGCATTTTATACTTTTCAGACGAGACTGATATTTCAAATGTAATATATAATCTGTATGTCAGCAGCTAATTTTCCTGATGCATTATGTCATTTTCTGAGTATATCTAGAGAAATGAGATAAATACTAAACTTCTATTTTTGTTGTTGCTTTCAGAATAATTATAGTGCAATTTTTATTAATAATGGAGAATGATAATCATTATAATAAAATAGGAATCACATGTTCCATGCATCTGTAACTTGTACAAAATGAATAGGACACTTCATTATTGCCATTGGCAATACCAATTATTATTCTTTTCATCTGTATCAGGCTTTATTATATCAGGCCAAATACTATGTATTATGACAGAGTAAGTCTCTCTAAGGATGTGGGTAATAATGCACTGGGGGGGCACAAATAAGCAAAAAGGAACTGTGGCAAGCTTTGAGTAATCTTGTGTTTGAATCCAATCCTGTAAAGCTTTAAGTGTATGATAGACTTTACTCATGTGAATGGTGAAGCTGTTGATTGAGACCTGAATTATCTAGCCAGAATGCGAGTGTTGCTTTAAAGTGGGAGCTGCTAGCCTGTGGCAAAAAAAAGGCATATGGGACCTGTGAAACATCTCAATATATTTGATGAGATACCGTGGAAGAGGAAGGCTAAATATCCACCAGCCAAGCATTAGCATGGTAAAACCTCCTGCAAGCACTGTTTTCTCAGCACCAGCAGGGCTTCGTTTCCAGATAGCTATTGGCTAAAAGTGGACAGATGATCTGCTCCAAAAGGGCATGATACGGAAGATCCTTGCCCAGTACCTCATGCTAGGACACCTTCAGAGATGTGCCTCAGTCCACCTCACACAGTGGTGTGTAGGTAGAGAGAACTTATTTCTAAAACACAGGAAAGCACATGCAAGCCTTAACAGTACTGTATTAGCACCTTGAATACTGTGTTAAGCTTTGGGCCCCTCACTACAAGAAGGACATTGAGGTGCTGGAGCATGTCCAGAGAGGGGCAACAAAACTGGTGAAGGGTCTGGAGCACAAGTCAGGTGAGGAGTGGCTGAGGGAACCAGGGTTGTTTAGTCTGGAGAAGAGGAGGCTCAGGGGTGACCTGATTGCTCTCTACAACTACCTGAAAGGAGGTTGTAGCCAGGTGGGGGTTGGTCTATTCTCCCAAGTAACAAATGATAGGACAAGGGGAAATGGCCTCAAGTTGCTCCAGAGGACGTTTAGATTGGGTATTAGGAAACATTTATTCCCTGAAAGAGTGGTCAGGCATTGGAACAGGCTCCCCAGGGAGGTGGTGGAGTCACCATCCCTGAAGGCGGTCAAAAAGCGTGTAGACATGGCACTTCGGGACATGGTTTAGCAGACATAGTGGTGGTGGGTTGACAGTTGGACTTAATGATCTTAGAGGTCTTTTCCAACCTTAAAGATTCTATGGTTCTATGAGTCTATGAATTATTACACCTTCTGAATCAGTAACATCCTGTGCACTTATTTCTCAGGTTAGTGTTTTGTAGTTGTTTTTTTTTTCTCCAAGTGATATGAAAATTCTTATGAAAATGTTCTTGTTGAACTGCGCCTTTGATATTTAGCTGGAGAAACAGGACTACTGTAGTTCCAAAGTCCAGCTTTGCTTTAAATGTTGCTCACAGGACTAAGTATTTTTGTTCCCTAATTCAGGACATTTTGTTTCCTGCCCTCAAAACAGAGGCTCACAGAGAACTGCATGATTCAGAAAGCTTGAGCTCAAAACATGTTCAATACCTTTTAGAGAAAAATAGCATATGCTAGGTAGTGCAAAGAAGCATCTCTGAAATGAGATTATAGTTCTCCACCTAGCAAGATGCAGTTGCTGTGTAGGTCACTAGAGGGCATGTGACCGTACTTAATAATCCGGAAGATAAATTCTGATTTTGGGGAGTGGAACAGAAGAAAAAAAATATATAAATCAGATACTGCCGCTTTGCAAATAGAAAATGTTAGACTTGCAGGGCACTTTAAATTGCTCACTCGAGTACCTTGTTTGGAAAGGAAGTTTAGATTAGTCTTGTAGTATGCATATAATGCCTTCTCTTTACTAGGGAACTGAGGCAGGGGTATGCTCTGCAATTTACTCTGAATTCATTTTATCCACTTCTTTGTTCTTAATGTTTTTTCTTAATGTTTCTCTGGAAAAAATGTAGATACCATACTGATCCCTTCTTATGGAAGCTGCCAGAACAAGCAACTCAGATATTCATTATAAATATTTCAGAATATCTAGCATTTCTGTTTGTAACCGCTTAATCTTGTACACATGTTAAAGGAAATCAATTTTTAAAAGCAATTATTTGAGATTTAAGTTTTCTGTAGGCAATAGAACCTAGAGGACCTAGTTATTTTTAATATATAAACTATTCCCCTACCTTGGAGCTTTAAAATATGGAGGCATTCGAGTCAGTTGTTTTCATCTGCTGTATAAACAACCCCTAAATCTCCTGAATTTCCTAAGTATTTCCAGTTGCTTTCAATTTTGGGGTTAAAAAAGGCATAATCCAAATAAGTCTAGCCAAACTGGTTCCCCCCTCATTTTTCTGCCATGTCTGGTACTATGCCTGAGTGCAAAGCCATTTATGCCATCTACAACTGTAACAACTTTGTATTTGTTGAAATGAGAGGACACAGGTATAGTATGGATTGGTTAAGAATAGATGATGAATGAAATATGGCAGAAGGCATTACTTTGGGCCAAAGTCTGGACTTCTTACTTTTAGTTCAAACTTACTGGTGCAAACAGAACTTGGTTGACCAGTAGCCCCTGTTTTTTTCCAAGCATCATTCTTCTTTACCTCCTAGCTCCAAGAGCTACATCTAAAAGCAAACAAAAAAGTTCAACAATTCTTTTGGATATGGCAGTGAAGAGCCCTGCAGAGGGACTCTGTAATGTCATCATTTGCTGAGCTCGTTTGTTGCATCTCTCATCCATGCCTAAAGAGGAAAGAGGCGAAATGTTTGTGTGATCCGTTAGTGGCCGCTGAAACCTGCCAGCTCCTCTCTGGCCTGGAATTCAGTTGAAACACATCTGTTAATTTTTTCTCCCTGACCCATGTCACTGATCGTGGCATTGCTCTCTCTCTGTTTTTCATTTGTCTGTTCCAGGTACTGGTGTCTGGTCAGCATCCAGCCCCACCTAAGCTCTTCCAAAGCTCTTCACTTTGCCTCCCACCCTGAGGTGTGCACTCTTATTTCTCTGAGCTTGCTCCTCTGCTCAGCCACTGAGTCCTCCTGGACCTGCCTTTACACAGCTCACATGGCTTTTCTCTCCTGCCCTTTTAGCATTCCCTTTGTGAAAAGATAGCTGTATGTTTTATGGGGGAAAAACACATAGTGCATCTGCGTGGATAATTTTAAAAACAGGGGGGAGATAAAAAGCTGCACTTTGGACACGGAATAGCCAAAAATTAGAATAAGTTATCCTCCTTAATCGTCCCTTGAGGTTCTTTTTTGCAACTGTGCCTATAAAAAGCCTCTGAAGGATGATATGGCTGAGGCACAGAGGAGACTAGATAACATTACGGCTATAATTAAGTGCAAAAGATATAAACCATAAGTATATGAGAACTAAGCATAAATAGCTATATACTCCTCCCTTACCCTTCACACGTAGCTTTAAACGATCTCCTGTTTGGGCCAGAACCCATGGCGATGTCTGCGCTGCAGCCTGTAGTCTAGCGTGCAGAGGTGGCTTTGAGGTGGCTTTGAAACGGCGAGCGTCAGCCCGGTGCTGGTAGCAGCCTAGGTGGGGCAGCTGCCAGCCCAGGGCAAACCACAGAACCACCTGAATAGCAGGGCAGATTAACCTGCTGTCTTCTGCAGCCAGGACCCAGCCAACTTGCTTAAAGATAGCTCTTGTATCTTGATACGACACTACCGCGTGTTCGATTAATCACATCCACCGTCTGGTGAAGGGACGTGAACCTGGCCGGCGCTGCCAGGTGACATAGCAACAGCAACATGAAATAAAAATCTGCTCTGGGAGGTGGGGACAGTTGCCGCAGAGCCTCTGCGAAGCTCGTTTGTCATGTAACAAAAGTCCCTGGGTATGTTCTCTGTCTCATCTGCGTTAAGATGAAAAACAGCTGGGGTTAAGCTGACACACTTCAAAATTGTATTTTAAGTCAAATAGTTACATTAATGAGGGACTGACACCAACCAGCCCCCTAAATTACCTTACATTCTGACTCAGTAAACACAGCAAACTTAACTCTGTTTAGTCATGGTGGGGGGGAGAAAAAAAAAACCAAAACCCTACCAAATACCTCAGCTGGCTCTTTACTTGAAGAAAAACACACTCGATATATCAAACTAGGAAGATTATTTTTTTTTAATATTGTTTCCCTTATTAAAGAACCCCATTCTGCATCTGCCATGAAGATTTGGATGGTGGGTTGAGATCACACTGAAAGTCAGGGTGGCCTACATCAGAAAAATTGCATTTCACAGAACATTTGCTATTGATATGTTGGGAAAGTGTCAGACTTGCGGGAGGACTGGAGAGTATTTGCATGATACATTAATAAGAAACAGTTTAGTATACTAGATTACTAAAGCATGGTTAATTTTGAAGCCAAAGCCCACACATTCTTAATTTTTTTTTCCCAGCTGAAGAGCCAATATACTCATGTATTGTACAGGAACCGGAGCATTATTCTTTGAAAGCAAACCCAGTGTTTAGAAAATCCAAAAGTGGGCTAACGGCACAGCACATAGGCATCATACAGGATGTTATTTCAAGCTGTAATGCAGAAATGTCAGTACATTTGATATCTTTATTTGCAGCATGTGTGTTCTGAGAAAGCAGGTTACATACGTTCTTGCTTTACAAGTCCTGTGAAACTGAGATAGTTTCATTTGTCTTAGGAAGGTCGGTGTCTGACAGACAGGAGGCCTCTCCAACAATTCTGAGAGGTTTTTAAAAGATGCAGGGATGTATGCTCTTCTCCTTCAGAGGGAACTGCTTTTTGAGATTGCTCTCTTCTTCCCAGGGGCATTTTGAAAAACAAGTTAATTTCTGAACTGCAGAGATTAACTGAGTTTAACAGAGTTTGCTGCACAGCATCTCTAGCTACTGCACTCGTCTTCTAGAAGCATTAGCCTTCTTCCCCACCTTGAAAAGAACAATGGACCTATAGGAATGTGTGTCTTCTAGAGCTAACTTTAAGTATAGGATTGACAAATTAGTCCTGTTTCCTAAGATCATATGAAGAATTAGAATAGAGTACATTAAGTATAGTCTCAGTTTAGTTAATACAATCAAAAACTAATACAACCTCAAGGTCAAAACTGGGTGTGGCATCCATGTTGTTGCAGAAAAGCTATCCAATGCTGCTGTAGTTGTCTGGTCATCTGTAAATACAATGTTTAGTAACTGTGTGAGTGAGCTTCTAATCATCTTGATCCTTCTCTTTGCTAATGAATGTATGGTAACATGCAGTGTCTTTCACTGAAGCAGCAGAGCTCCAACTCCCAGCCACTTTGGGTTGGGCACTCCCCTTACAGTTAATGTCACCATTGCTCCAGTGAGAAACTCGAGTTGTAGATGTTGTAATCTGAAAAGTGCACTAGATTATTGCTCCTTTTCTTTTCTTTTTTTTTTCCTGAAGAATACCTAGCTCTGATAGTAACCATCTGGATTGCTTTGATGGTTTGTTACAATGTGGGTTGTGTGTGGTAATGCATAAAAAGAATAGTCTCTTAGCCTTTAATGAGGTCACAAAACAGTTGAATCTGGGAGGGGGTTATTTCTACAAAGATACTCACTGCTCCTTCCCCAGTGATGCTGTTGGTGATCATCTGTAAACTAGTGGGGACAGAGATAACCAGAAAGACATGTAGCTAGACAATGTGTATGTTAAAAAAAATAATTAAACAGATATTGTAACCATAATGCACATTAATTTCCCTTTGATTACTTACAGAATCTCTGGGAAGGACTTGCTCGGAGTTTTAGATAAAGCATTATGGTTTTACCACAATGGTATGCTTGTGATGCATGGTGATAGGGATATAAAACATTTTTTTCAATAAATCTATACAGAATTTAAAAATGAATATCAGAATTTATGCTTTGCTTTCATAAGAAGCCATATATAGAAGTTGATACTTTATCTTTCTTTCCTCTTCATTCCTTGCCATTTCAATATTGCAGATTATTTACTGTTATTTTGTGAAAAATTCCTGAACAAGAAAGTTTAAGACTTAGCATCTATCAGTAACAACTTATTTTCATTTGATATGTAAATTGGGAAGATTGCGTGGCCTGGATGTAAAGTATGGGGTAAAAGTGAGGCATTCTGCACATTGGCAAGCAGAGCCAAGTCTAGGCAGATACACAGAAGTAAAAAATTTAAGATTTTAAAATACAAATGACATGTCCAAAATTGGTCAGACTGGCAAATGGAAGAAGAGTCAATGTAGTACATAGCAGGATTGAATCCCTGGGTTAAAATCTATTTAAAAAATGATGATAAAACATTCCCAGATTGTTATCTTGATTCACTTCTTCCTGTTGACTCTCTTAGTACTTGTTCCCTTCCCCTATTAGTTTTTGCTCTTGTATAAAATTTTTGAGGTGGCTAGTAGGACCTTTTATTGCAGTCAAGTACTTCTGTGGGGTTTCAAAATCTGTCATTATTGAAATGGGCAATATGAGTGAATTCAGTACATACTATGTCAGGATACAAGTTAGTATTTTGGACTATGAACTAATGCTTCAAGCCTCTAGGCAAGCCTAAAAGATCTAGCCTGGGCTGAAAGAATCAGAAACATGAAATGAGACTCATTCTAAAACCTTAACATTTCCATGTTTCCATTAATTCATTATGTTTTGCTTTGAAAAAAAATGGAAAATCAAATTCAAAGATCAAAGTCCACATAGCTTTCTACACACAAACTAGCATTTCATCTAGATTATACATGTAAATAAAGTTGCAGCTTGCTCCTAAGACATAAAAAAGCAAAGGTCAGATGATGGAAATAAAGGGAAAAACATGTAGGTCTGTTTGTGCTGCATTTCTTGGCAGTCAGTACATTCAGTATTCTGGTACTTGTTATGCAGAAAAATAGAGCTGCCTATTGTGGATAATAGCAAAAGAGGCAAAGGACCAGTTCTCTTCCTCTTGTAACTCCATCGGTGTCAATGGACCTAAACCAGGAATTCATTTGGCCGGGGTCTTCGAGTCCCCACTTGAGGTTCAAGTGCTAACTTCTTCCCAGAAAAGTTATGCTGAGTCAGGCTGGCAAAAAGGTCCAATTAACTCTTTCAGCTGGAAAAATCTGGGACAGAGCAGGCCCCGGAGCACACTGCTAGGAAGAGCCAAGCTTTGGGAAGCTTAGGCTGAGGTTTACATAGTTATTGTCTTTGAATTACCAAAGGCCAAGAGCAGGGCTGAGTTACCAAACGCCAGAATGGGAGTAAGTTTAGATGCTCCCTGGGATACTTGTGTTTTGAGCAGTGAAGCAAGCTCCCTTCTCTCTGTCACACTGGCTGCACACCAAAGAGAAGAGACTCCGCTTCCTTCCCCTTCTGATCATTTTTTTGTCATCGTCCTCTGCTGAGAGAAGAATGGGGAAACAACTGCAACCAAGGAATGGGTGCAAAGATATGTTTACACGTTGAGGAAAACTTCAACACATTGTTCATATCTCTAACTATTGAGCTTCACAGTTGCTCCCCATGATCTGTGCAAGAAGCCAGGAATGCAGGCTGCGTAGTCTGTTGAGTGGCTATCCTAATGTTACCCTCTTTGAAGATTTTAGGGGAAAAAAAGCCCTATAAGTCCAGATTTTGCTGCTACTTTATTCAGCAGTCATATAGGCAGTGTCTTTTAAACAACATGGATCGAACCTCTTTTTTTTTTTTTTTCCCCCCCATCCACTTTCAAAAACAGGGCAAAGAGATGGGGTGCTAGCCTGAGGTTCTTTTCCTCTGCTATGCAAGAGTGGGGTACTAATTTGTTGTTTTCCCACTTTTATGAAAATTGTGTATAGAAGTTTTTTTCCTTCTTTCACAACAAACACTCTCCCCTGCAAATCAGACCTTTGTAGGTGGTCAGAAGGCAGTCATTAAATTGGCTTTTCCACTGGAAAACTCTTTCAACTGAAACACACCAGAATTTTAAGAGTCCTATAAATTAAATCTATTTGCAAAACAAAATGTTCTAATTTTTTTAAATTACCTTTTATTTAGTCATTTACTTTATTCATATATTGCTAATTATTGCAAGTATCTTGGAATGAAAGGGCAAAGTTGATCAAGAATGACATTTAAAACATTATTTCATTAAGAAGTGAGATGTCCCTTATTTGGACAATTATTTTTAAAGTCTACATTTTTTTAGAGCACAATCCCATTGAAGAGGCAGTTCATAAGCGATCAGTAGAAGATTCTTATTTTATCAAATGCAGTCGTATTAGCCTGTCAGTCGGACAGATCATGACTCTATTTAATGAACTAACCATTCAGCATAAATTCTTCTATTGCAGATAAGGAATTTTTGCCATGTCATATTATCTCCTGATTCTACAGCAATATACTTCTGCTAAAAAACCCTGCACAGGGGTTTATGTTCTAGAAGACTTATCTCTCTATTTTTTAGGATTTTTTTCTTAAGTAAAGATGGGGAGTAAAATTGAGCACTTACACTGAGAAGGAAGCAACCTTCCTAACTCCCTCTTTTTGCAAAGCAGAGGCTCCACTCTTTCTCTGAGAGTGGGATATTTATTACAGCCTGTAGATACACCATCCTAGTTCCAAAGACATTTGTTTAAGGTAGGTTTGCAAGCCAAAGCTCATTTCAAAATATTGAAAATATTTTTACATTTGCTGTTTTATATAGTCTTCAGATGTGACTCCATTTATCAGAAAACACAAGATAAATGTAATAAATAGCGATCAGCTTTTTCAGTACTTATTATAGCTAAGGTTGCACAATGGTTTCCATTCTAACTCCCTTTTCAGCCTCATAATTTTCTGCTGCTTTCATTCCTGAGAAGGGAATTTTCCTTACAGTTATTTTTCTTTGGAAAGTTTGAGTAACTTGGCTCCAATATTGCCAAGAATATTGCAAAGAAAATGGGTGTATGTAGACTTGCTAATTGTAAGTATTTTTATTGTTTTAACAACTCTTCAACATATGCAGCTGGGGAAGGGAGGCTGAAATTTCAGCTATTTCCATATCAAGTCAACTGTCTTTCTGGGCTACCACGAATTTGTGTTTTGGTTTGTGTGTTGTGATCCTCTGGAAAACCACGTGCTGTGCGTGCGCAGCATAGCTTGCATACATCTTCCTTGTGGTGCTTCCTGCTGGGGAGCGCTGTGGTGGGACCAGCAGCAGTCCTGCACGCGGACATGCTCCTCTTGCTCTGCACATGTGGTTCACTCCTGTCAGGGAGACCAGAGGGTTTAACTTGTGGCCTCCCCGGCATAAGACCTGCACCTTTGCTGTGTTTTGCTGAAACGTTTCCTTTTGGAAAGTACTTCTTTCTCTGAAATGTATACCGCTTTGGGAGCGTGGTCAGGCTGGGTTCAGTTCAGTGGCACAGTGAAGATGTTTTGGAGAAAATAATGAAATGGCTTAAAATAATTTAGATTGCTTCAAAAGCCAAACGTAATAACCAGTCAAAGTTTATCGATGGTTATTAATTTTGGTGGGCTGGGAGTGTTTCCCTTTGCTTTCATTGTCCTCCCAAGAAATCACTGATTCCCACTCCAAAGGGTTAATAGTTGTCAGAGGGGCTGATTCAAATCCTGAACTGTGAGCAACCAAGCCAGTCGCCGCACACTGTGTCGTTAATTAACTGTGACACCATCCTGGACCGTTTTAATCAGGAAAAGGAGTTATTTATGAGGAACAACAGTAACATTCAGTACTTGTCGTCTCAAAAAATCATAAATATGGATTTCAAAACATTTTTATTGCATCATTTGCCTTCCTGCTCATGAGGAGCATGGCATTAGGAATTAGACCCAAAAATACAGAAATCAAAGGATGTGATATTTCTTCTCCTGTTTCTGTGACCGGGGTTGCACGCTGCGAGCCTGCCTCTCTCTGGGCTGCAGTTGTGCCTCCTGCTCCGGCTGCAGCCAGGGCCACCCGTCGTGGCCCAGCTGGGCCAGGCAGCAATTACACCAGCGGCTGCGCTTGCAGACAGTTTTGGGGGAGAGGGTAACCTTTAGAGGGAGAGGTGAATCAGGACCTCTTGATGTGGCTGGGCTACGCAGGCGCAACGTCAGCACGGGGATGCTCTGCAGTCAGTGTCAAACCCCTGCCAGGGGTTGTTTGTGGCGGCAGCCCAGCCAGTGCTGTGTTGGCTTGCTCTAGTTTCTGGGTATTCCGGCAGTCCCAACGAGCGATGCTGAGCCACTGCTACCAGCACATTGCTGCGCCATCCCCACACTGTGCTGGCAGCATTTCCCGCAGCACAGAGTGGTCAGGGATGAAGGAGGAGGAGGAGGAGGAGGAAGAGCTTTACCTGCCTGGCAACCTATCTCCCAGCAGCTGCAGAAGGGGGGCTCCCTGGCACTTTTGGATCACAGGGGTAGGGCTGCGGCTTTCACACATCCTCTGTCAAGAAGGAAAGAGGAGGAGGAGGGAGCAGGTCAGCTCTTAGGGCAGTATAGACTTCAACACTAGTAGGAACACGGCATAAGCTCTCACGAGTGGTTGTCCTGATGCTAATGTAGAAATATTGCCTGCGGAGAAGAGTTGTGTCCCTTTGCTCTTTGCCCTGTCCTACAACCAGTGCCTGTGCTCGCTCGCCCTTGTACTGCTTGCGATGCAAAGCCTTCTTAGGGAGGGGGTCTGGTTGTAAGCCAAATACAAAAATGATGAAAAAGGGAAGAAACGAACCCCAAACATGTCCCCATATAGAGATAGAGGACAGAGGGGAGGAAGGAATTCCTTAAATGTGCTTTTTTTTTTTTTTAAAGAAAATGTTGTATCGCTAAGCTGCAGCCTTAACAAAACTAGATGTTGCTTGATGGTCCTGATTGAATTTTTGAGTCAGAAATTAAATAAAAGACAGAGTAGGCCCTAGGGGCAGCACTAAGGGAGATTTGGCCATATCCAAGTTGTGAGAGTTGCTGTAAGGGGCAATCAAAATTCAGTGCAGCTGGTGAACTTAAAAAATAATAACAAAAAACAATACACCTCTGTGTTACAGAATGTCTTTCATACAAGAAGTATCCTAAAAGGCTTTATATAGAATTAAAAACAGATTTAATCTGAAGAACAGGTAATTTTGTTTATTTAAGGGAAAGAAAAACATAGGACATTAGGCTGGACTAAAGCTGGTATATATAAGAAATGGTTCAACTGAAGACAAGTGGCTTAAAATATAGATGCTGTAAAACATACAGGATTGTAATCTAGCATGTATGTAATTTTGGCCCATTGGAGGAGGTCAGGTAAAGGATCTCCCCATGTTCATTATATTTCCTTTTTGTCCTTAAATTGAACATACTAATTTTTGTGTTCCTTTATTTCTTGCTTTTGTCTTGACTTCTGCTAGACTCTGGTTTTCCCAAACAATTCCTCTTTTAAAAAGTTTTAGAAACAAAAGAGGAAAAAAAGGCAAGAGGAAAAAAAAAAAAGGTTACTCTTCCATGCCTCTCCTGCCCCCATAAAACCCCTTCTCTTACAAGAAAAATGAAAAAAGGGATACAATTAATCTAATGGAACAAAGAATATAAGGGGGAAGATGATACACAAAAATTAAGAGATAGCAGAAAAGCATGAAAACATTGATATTTTTCAATGAAAATACTAGCAAATTATTTTTTTTTGTCATTTTTTATTTTGGTAAGGATAAGTAGTGAAACTAGAAAAATTCTTCAAAAACCTTTGTTTAAAGTCACTTTTTTCCCATTACATTTATAAACAAGTGTAATTAAAAGAAACACCAAAGCATTTGTTAAACAGAAATATGTATTTGGAACACTTAAACCTCCAATATTTATTCAGGGTATGAAAACCTGATTTAGAAATAAATACAAGCTTTACTCTGTTGTGTGTCTCCTTCATGGGTGCAAGTAAGACAAAAGCAAAACCTACTTTAGTTACACAAAGCATGCTAATTTAGACCCAGGGAGATATAAATTCATATTTCTCCATTGAAATATACATATTTTAAACATTTAATGAGAAAGGAGTACTTGTGGCTCACTGATGTAGTTCTCTGTGTTTGCAGCTGGAGGTCTCACTTGTGTTTACTGAACATTTGCCCTCTTGGCTGTTGAGCTTTGTGTGCTTGAGGTGTAACCAGCGCAGCCTCCCCTTCTGCCTACTGGAAAGCGGTGGGAGAGATCAGCAGTTAAAAGCTGAGCATGGAGGTCTCCAAACAGTCTGTCTCCTGAGCTGGGGCATGAGCGCCACCTCTGCAGCATCTCAGGAAGATCTGTGATTATGTATGCAATGGTCAGGAGCAGGTTCAGTCTCTGCAATACAGTACATGATGGGACATTTCTAGTGACCACCCCGTGTGTTATGTAGAATTTGCCACTGACTGTGGTTTTCAGGCCAATGCTTCTTCCATTATTCTGTTAACTGCATAACATCACATAGGGCAAATGACTGTACTGTTCTGAAATGTTTGACTACACACCCACAAAATTTAAAAAAAAAAAAAAAAAAGAAAAAAGAATGTGAGCCTTAGCTTCTCTAAACTGGGCACCCAAACTTAGCGATAAAGTCTCTTTCTGCCTGATCTTCAGAAGTGTGACAGCCTCTGCCTAGTGCACTTCACATGCTTAACAACCGCTGCTTTCTGTAGCTGGTTCCTCTGTTATACCCCCCTAAAGGCACTGAAGTAGTTAGCAAGTTCTTCGTGTCTCTCAAAATGTAGCTTGTAGTGGCACAGTCAGAAATAAAAAAAAACAAACAAAAAAATCCTCTTGGTATTTTTGCTTTCGTACCATCTTATTTGAGCAAGTATCGTGAAGTCAATCTGTGTCTTTAAAGGACATGAGTTGCTGCAATGAGGAGCACGGGAAATCTGCACCTAGGTTTGGAAGCCTGTATTTGATCAGTTTGAAGTATACAAGGCATGGACTGAATGCTAGTTACACGTGGGGAAAAGCCCCACAAAATACCAAATAGCTTGCTTCTCTGCAAGTGTGTATATATATATATATATATCATGCTTTTGTTGAGGGGGGAAAAACCTGAACAACTCTTCCCCACCACAGGTTTAGTGTTTTCTCCATCTATTTCTGATTTCTTGGGTCTTGAGCAGCACATTGGTCTGGCAGCAGTTGCCCAACAACAAAGTGGGTTGTTGCTTCCTCTGGAGGGAATCATCTGTCAGGGCAGCAAAGCAAAAGCTGTTTCTGTTTCCAAGGAGATGCTGCAAACTATCTTCTCTTCAGAGCAGTGAGTTACAAGACAGGTCTTGCCCTGTTGGAAAGATACCCACTTCCATTCTCACTAAATTTAAATTAATGTTTGGAAACTTAATTAAATCCAGCTAACTGATGAACTTCAATAATTAACCGAATCTGGACTGATTTGGAAGAAAAGGGGAAAAAAAAAAAAGTTTGGGCACTTGTTCTTAAATATCTGAAAAGCTTCGAGCATTCCTCCCTAGTTTTCTTCAAATTTCTAGAGGTTATGAATATATGTGGACTTTGTTATTTACAATGAATGATTTGGAATATGGCTTGCTTTTTACATTTATTTAGGCAACAATTTTAATAATATATTCACAGATAGATATTTAATTAGTTTAGACAGAGTTTACTTACAGTCTGGTCCCTTAGGTGCTGTGTGCCTCTCTTTAATACCACACATGTCCATTTATTTCAGGAAGAGCTGAATGATACTCGCATGAGATCATCATATTGTATTTTTTATTGTCATGGATGCTCTTTGTTGTCTCGTTAGTTTATTTTGTTCTCTTTGTATTCCTCTCTTATTCAAAGCAACTCTGGTGGAGAATACTCCACCAATTACTTAGAAATTTCTATTCCTTCCTGTGTCAGAGGAACACAGGTGGGTATTTTTTGTGGTGTTTTTTTGTTTTGGTGGGTTTTTTTAGAGTATCCATCACAGCTGAATTCTAACATAATACACCATCTTATAGCCCTCAGTGAGGTAAAAGACAAGTGAGCAGAGGTATTTCTTGAGTGCACACAAGACACAGCAGCCAAAAAAGTTATAGTTTGGAGGTGGTTGCTATTGCTGTCACCAAAGTTAACGAACAAGTTAGCTAATAGACTACGAGCCCAGCTGGATATACACAAACTCCTAGTTATATAAAACATTTTGGAGAAGGGGGCTGTTGGAAGGGTGAATTAACACAGCCTCCCACTTATTTCTATCAATAGTCCAGACCCACCTATAATTTTCTGACATGTCTTAGGGGTGGGAAATGACAGTTTGCTTGTCCAGTTTTTGTGGTAGCTTTGTAGAACCTGCTGACTTGGTATTTTTACAAATTTGCTACCATCCATGAAGCAGAACAGATCAGGGCTAAGGCTCCATGGTGGCATATATGGGGAATACCAGGAAAGGAGCTGTGAATCGTAACCTTAGCGTTCTCTGCGGTGTTTTTATCCCCAGCAAGAAAACAAAATGCGGCTAGGGCTGTCCATGGTAATAGGAAGACAAAAGACAGGATCGAGTTATTAGAAATCAGGGAGCTGTTACCAGCTTGCATTTCTCCATCTCAGCTTGATCCTAGGTGAATGGGTGGGTGGACATCATGAGGCTGCCTATGCCCATGTGTATACACACAGCGTGTGTACGTCTGAGTGGGTGACGTCTTTGTGGCTCTGATTTTACCCGTTTTGTGTGTGGTGTTTATATGGCTTGCTGCCAGCGTTCTATGAAATTATCTGTTACAGTTTTTCCTGTTTGCTTTTGGGTTTTGGAGGAGTGAGATACCAGGAGGGCTGGGTGTCAAAAACAATCAGAAAGGACTGGCTTTTATCAGTTTCTTGTGAAACTGCAGACTGCTTTCTGATCTTTTAAGAAACATTTCCTTACAAATGTCTTCAGGAATTATCAAGGATGAAGACAGAAGGAAATTCTGTGAAGAAGGCAAACTTTTTTTTGTTTTAGTTTTTTTTCCTGAACCTAATTTTCTGAAATCAAGTGCTAATAAAACTGCTTCCAACTCCAAAACCCATAAACATGAGCTCATCTGAAGCCCAAGTCAGAGCAAATGCCCTGCTCTGTAGAACAATCTAAAGTCCAGTCTTTGGGGTGGTTGTGTCATTTCAGTTGTTACTTAAGAAAAAAAAAATTAATAATCCCCCTAACATCGAAGATCATTACATAAAAAAGATTAAAAAAAAAATCAGCCCTTTGAGATGAGATTAAATCCTCCCAAACAATTTTAACGTTTGAGCTGTGGAAAAAGATGTAAATTAATTTACTCTCTACAAGATGCTTTGTTTAATAGGATACAAGCCTTAACACTAGGACACGCTGCTAACAGTCACATGCTGACAGACAACATTTTACAAAACTTACCCAAGGTGATGTGTGCATGGAGTATTCCTGCAGAGACCTCCTAAACCCCCAGGAAGGCTTCTGCTTACTGGGAGGGAGCAGGAGCACTGGGGGTACTTCTTGCCTTCGCAACTTCTTTTAGAAGAAATTAAATGTCAGGGGTGCTTTTCTTCCTCACCCCTTCTGCTGTGTAAAGAGGTAGAGTAACTGGAAAGGATTGATAGCTGAGAGGAGGGACCCTTCAGGAGAGTGGGGAAAACATGAAAATTCTCTGGAACACGTGGGATAGCAAGAGGGCTGCTCCTGTCACCACCTTTAGTTCCCTCCACTTCACTCGCGTGCCCGGGGGAAAAGAGAAGGGCCTGTCGCTGCTCCGCTGCAGTACACGAGTGCCCCGTGGTGATGCTCTCTGCACTGAGCCTTTTGCAGGTAACAGGGAAAAGTTAAGAGCTGGATTTACCACAGTTCTGTTAATTTTAGGTTCTTCGTCCCTGTTCACCTTCCCTTTTCTGAAAAACAGTGTTCTGGTGTGCGGCAGGGAGGTCCACGTGCCGTGGAGTGGGGTTAGGTAGCACCTGGGCGTTTCACAGCAGCCAGATATGTGCTTGTGCAAGGACACTGAGAAGGCGAATACAAAATAAATCTCTCGGGTCGCTAGTGGCACTGTGAAGTGTCCCATTTAGCAGTGCAGTGCACCCTGAGCGGCTGGGCGAGCTCTTTGCCCAGGCAGGGGGCTTCCCAGGCTCGGGCAGGGCTTGCTTGCCACCGCTCCCTTGAGCGCCGCAGGACTAACGCGCCTTGCACTTCTGGGCACTTCGGGGAGCGAACGCTTCAGCTCGGCGTTGCCCCTCGGGGAGCCCGTGCGGAAAGGCTGCCGGCAGCCGCCCCCTTCGGAGGGGCTTCCNGGTCCGCGGGCAGAACCCGGCCGGGAAGCGGGGGAACCCGCCGGGCTGGGGGGAGAGCGGCCTCCGGTGAGGTGGGGGACGGAGGGGGCGACAGTCGCTGCGCGGCGTGTTTCCCCCGGGCCGGGGCGGGGAAGGGACGTGGGGTGCCGGCGGCTATAATAACGGGAGGGCAGAGAGGGGCCGCCGGAGACCCCCGAGTGCGAGGGGGAGCAGCGCAGAAAGCCCGCCGGGGGTGTCGGCCCCTTTGGCCGCGTCCTGGCGGTCCCGCTGCGGGTGGGGGCCGGCCCCGGGGCTCCCCCTGCCCTGCCCGCCCCTCTGCCCAGAGCCCCTCGCCCCGCACCGGCCGGGCTGGAGGAGGAGGAGAAGGAGGAGGAGGAGACCGGGCGCTTTCACTCCTGCTGGCTGCAGAGGCTGAGGCAAAAGACAGAAAGAGGAGGGGAATAAAAAGTAAAGACGGAGAGAGAGTGAAAGAAAACTAAGCCCAGTTTTTGCCGGTGCTGCTTGGATTGGATCTGGTTTGAGTTTCCTCTCTGCTGGCTTGTGCAGCGAGAGAGGAGGAGTGGGGGGAAGCAGCTCGCTCACTCTTCCTCTGAAGCTCAACCAAACGTGCTGCTGCCTGCACTGGTGGGAAGCTGCCCTGGGTGCAGTTGCCTCATAGCTTATTGCTCTCAGTTACTAAAGAATTATCTGGACTTTTTGAGGACTTGGAGGAAAAAGCCATCACTTCACAGACCTGATAGTTGCTCAGTGCCTATAGACTTAACGTGTTTTTTTTTTCTTAGGGGATTATTTTTTTTATTATTTTTCTCCTGTGTGTCTCAGAACAGCAGTTCCTTGAGTGTGTGGCATTGAAATCCATTGCTTTGTTAACAACTTTGGGAGATATTTTTAAAAACTTTTTTTTCCTCTCTTTTGTTTTCTTTGCCTTAAAAAAAAAAAAAAGAAAAAAAAAGATAATCCTTTTGGGGGGAGGGGAGATGATCGTGCTGATGTGGAATAAGTGCTCCTCCTGTCTCCTCTTACTAGCCGCGGTCCTGATCGTGGAGAGCTCCCAGCTAGACAGCTCCAGCTCCAAGGTGAACTCCATCAAGTCCACCCTGATGGGGGAGGCTCCAACTCAGGCAACCAACAGATCTGCAGGCATCCACCAGGGACTGACGCTTGCTAGCAGTAAGAAGGGCAAAATGCTAGAGCAGATGGGAAAACCTCCCAAGCACTATCATCGGCAAGGAGAGGTAGGACATCGCTTCATTGCTCGAGTGTCTGTCTGTCTGTCTGTGTGCTATATGCAAATAATTGCTCCCCTCACATTGTTTCCAAAGTGTTACTGTGTTAAATTAATTAATTCACTTCATTGGGGTTGTCTGGGACAATATCATCTCATAATTGGTGTTAAGAAGTGTGTAGGTTGAAGTTGGAAGGTTTTAAACCTTCCACTTTTCTCTGTAGGATTAATAACTGATGAAAGAAAGAGTAATCTAAAAAAATACCACCTTCAGCTTTCTTTGACTCCTTCAAAGGCCTGCTAGAAGTAAAGGAAGAAATTTCTTTTAACTCTCAGACACTAAATGAATTGAGTATGAACAGATGAGGAAAATTTGAGCATGAAGTGAAAACTCTGTTTACAGCAGTGAAACGAACTTGGGTTTACAAAACACACCTAGCAATTTGATCTCTGATATCTTTGTCCATGGTGAGAATTAAAAAGTATGCTCTCCCAGTGGTATAGTTTAAGGTATGTTCATTTGCTTAACATGGTAGAAAATAAATTCTAGGGGTTTTGTCCAAAATACGCTCCAGTGGCTGTGGAAGTTTTGTTTGATTATGTCCAGTTGAGATAAGCAGGGAGTAACAGCCCTGAATATGAAGGTTGAGAGTAAGGAAGAAAGAAAAGGTTATAGAAACTTTATGAAGAAGATGACCCTGACTGGCTTACGCAGTCTTCTTTCCTCTCTACACTGCTTGGAAACTTGAAGTTATCTTCATTCAACTCTCTTTCTGATAAACTGTAAAGCAGCATTTTAAGCCATCAGTCCTCTACTTCCCTATCAAGTCTCAACTTGGATAGTATGAATGTTGCACATTGTGGTGTTGAAGGAAGTAAACTTCTTCAGAAAATACAGATTTTATACTATTGGGTATTATTAGTACCTCCAAATACAGCTGCTTTTCATAAGCAACAAAGAGTGTAGCAGCAAGGGAGCTGCCAACATTCAGCACTAAAAAGGCAAAATTCTCAATGCCTGAAGGGTCTGTATCTTGCCTATATTTTCCTTAAAGCAGCAGAGAAGTTCCAAATTCAAGCAATCCACTGAATTTGCTGAAGTGTTTCACATCAACTTCCTAATAACTGAATGTTATCATTTGGGTTTGTGTGCAGGCATAATAACAGTGGCAGCAGTTTTGGTTTTTGTGTGTGAGAAATTTGTTTTTAAGCTCCTCCACGCTTTCTTTCCCTAGCCACTCAATTGTTTTACAATTTACCCAGAATTTGGTTGCCTCTCCTTACCTCTGAGCAAAGTTTAGTAACAGATGCTGTGCTGAAGTTTCATGTTACTAAAGTACTGTGCTCTTTCCTAGTGCACATTGTAATAATTACTATGTTAAATCACCTTGAGGAAATACGGGAGCATGATACGCTTTCTTGGTTTTGGTTTTCCTTATATTTCTTGGTTTTCCTTATATTTTCTGTGAATTCACAAAAAGTCAGTACATAGGACCTATTTTCCCACTAAGCATTGTCTCAGTCTCATGAGTTTCAGTGCAGGCTGTGGGACTTGTGGGGCTGTCGTGTACAGCCCCAAACACAATCTGTAATTTTGCCTTTTGGGGAGGTCTTGCCACCTTCCTCTGTGTACAACATCCTTAGCACTTCAATGTGTATTCAGTGCAACATTGAGAATGATGGATTATAATTCACCCAGTTCCTGAAAAACAAGTTGTACTGTCCACCGGTTGTGTTCACAAGATTTGCCGCTTTCTTACCAACCTGGATGGTTCACTGGGGACTTCTAGTTACTGGCATGAACTCACAAGGTGCACTTAAAAGTCAGAGACAGCACAGGAAGTATCTGTGATGGTGGAAGAGATGGTACACACATTAAGGTGTCCTGCTTATAGCACATGCAAAGACCTCCCGGAGAATCAGTGACTTTGGCTCCCGAGGAGCAAAGCCTGACCTCCCGTCAAGGGCTGTCGGTGCAGATTTCACCCTCTCTCCCTGGGACTCTGTCCCTGGCTCCAGCATGGTCTCATGCAGATGTAGTTCATGAGAATGACTGAGATTTGCTACCAATAATTGTAGACTTTCAGCCATCTGCCCGAAGCAATACAGTTAACGTAGAATTGCAACAAAAAGAAAAGAAAAAGTAATAACTTTTGCGATAATGCTTTATCTTTAGTGATTCTTCCAGCTGCGGGGTTGGTAAGCCGCTGCGTTTTTTAACAGTGGTGTCACACAATGCAACCAATTCAGACATGACATTTTCATAATTTTTTTTTAAACTACTTGCTTATTAGGTTAATACTTGATTTATTTAGATTATGAGAGTTTCTGCTGGTTTTGCATGCCATGTGCTACAAGAACAGGTTTATGCTTTTCTTTCTAAAACAATCTGTTGCATTAGTGGAATTTATAATGCGTCAAAAGTAGGAGTGCCTTTTATATCTTGGTAACACTAAATGGTGAGTTGAGTGTCTTGGTTACAGCTCTCAACTAGTTTTAGTAAGGACCAAGGATATGCAACTTAAAAGAAAATAAATAGAATTTTGCTGTTGTGACAGCTCTGAGCTGTGCGCTCAACTCTCTGCAGATACATGTCGTGAAAATCAGAGGACTTTCACCAAAACTGATGAAAGGACCGTCAGCCAGCAACCTATTTACTTATTCAGCTTGGTAGACTAACACATTTTCAGAATGTTTCTGTAATATGTTAATGTAACGTTTTCAATTACGTTAATTCTCAGGACTAGGAGCAACTTGAGAGTCTTTAACCAGCAATAAATCAACGGATACAATAGTTCATGGCTTATCTGGAGTGTTGATGTATTTCAGCTGGTAGTTACAGCGCTTCTGCCCAGAAAGGGAAGATCCCGCACTACTTTGTCAGGCAAAGTTCCAGTTCAAATTAATGAAAATATTCGCATGAGCAAAGCAAGCTGATCTGACTTGCTGGAGGGACTGGCGGGGCAAATGTGAATTTCAGTAAGATGTACATTTTTATGTCTTTCTGAGGAATATTATTTATTTTCTGTTCTTATTCCCTTTACTGCCTTGGATCAGCAGAGAATGAGAAGTACTGACGTGCTAAATCGGTGAGATTTCACTGTCTTCACTGTTCTTCAATGTCGCTCCCATTTCCCCCTTTCTACAGACTGTTAATGTTTTCCCAATTTCACAGAGAATCTGAAAGTATCTACAGCATTTGCACAAGGGAAAAATATGCTCAGAAATAGAACTGTACAATGCACGTTAGACTACGTTACTTTTTTGGGGTTAGTACTGTATACTGTCTGCCATCAGTTTCCTTTTAAAACTTGATTTAGAGAAATGGCTTCTAGGAACAGCTGACACCTCAGTACTGTAACCTCTCTAGGAAATTGTTCTGGATGTACTACCTCTCTAAATAGATACAATACAGCGAATAGAGTCATAATTGAAAGAGGCCAGATTAGCAATGATGGTGGATGATTTTTTCTACATGTTAGATACAGCTTCTACTGTTTCAGGGTAAGCTCTCCCATGTGAGCGCTCTTGCTCAAATGCAGCAATGCAACTTGAAAGGGAAAATCCCACGTATCACAGCTGTGATTGAAAGACATAGCTGTCCATAGATTCCTGGATGATGGCTCTCTACCCTCTGTAATTCAAGTCACCATCTTTTTGACTTCTGCCTCTGGGTTATAGTCCCCTCTCTCCTCTGAGGCTTGTCCCCTCTGTCAGTGTAGGGGTTTGCACTCCCTCGCACCCAGCCACCTTTGGCGATCTGATAAGCTGAGAGCTACCAAGCTTTATGCCCAGACATTTTCCTTCTTTAATCCATGGGCATTATTATCTTCTGCCCTTTCCAAGTCCTGGCCACAAGCCATTTTTCAGCTCTTTCCCCAGCAAGAGGTGCCTCTTGTTCCCTTTGCTGTTGCATAGATGGTTGGGTTTATGCTTCTCACTGGGACTGTCCCTCCCACTTCCCCCACATGCATGACAGGAGCAGCAGCAACAAAAGGAAGAACTGGGACAGCCAAGAGAGAAGAATGGCACAACTGTAGGGCTGAGTGAGAGATAATGATATCTGGAAAAGGGAGAGAGAGAGGAGCAAAAAGCTGGGACAAGTTTCAACGCCGGAGAGGCACAATAGACAGATATCAGCTAAACTTTTGTCTTCCAAATGTACTCGGTTTAATTTTTTGTTTTTTAAACACTATCACAGCGTGAGCTAAGAGGATTGAGACCACAGAAGCCAAACCAGAAAGGCATTAATCCAAATAGCTAAGTTGACACTGATCTCATACCTATCAGCGCATGGACATACATGTGTTTCTTGAACAGGACGTAGTTACCCACAAGGACTTGCTAGAAAATGCTTGGATGATGCTTTGTAGCAAGTAAAACAGCATGAGATGTAGTAATTGACTGCAGTGCCCTGAGAACGTTACAATAAAATGTACCAAAGACACCAAAAATGTAACCACAATATCTTGAATAGCTAGCAACCAAGACAGTATAAATTATTTCTCCATGGGATTAAAAATAAATTAATTACAGTACCTAGAAATTACATCCAGCAACAGCTTGCTTTTTTTTTCTTTTTTTGAGTAAAAAATAAATACAGAATTGCTAAATCTGCAGAGGTCACCAGAGAATGTATTCTTTGCTCTTGCTGTTTGCTGTTAGGAATCTGGGAGACATACTGGTTTACTGGCAGCAGTCTTGCTAAATAGCTGGGTGGCTTGTCTCTTGATTGCTAAAATGGGATGAAGAGTATTATCTCCTCCTGGGTAACGCTTGGTGTCCCCTTCAATTTGTTGTTACTATTGTTTCACTTCTTAATACAGAGCAAAAGCTCCTGTAAAGTGGCTTTACTACAACTATTTCCTATTAATGTTGCAAAAATGCTTAGAAAACCTCCAGGACTCTGATGTGCTATTGGGTGTGCAAATACTTAGGAAGAGTTTGTTTCTGTCTGGAAAGTCTGTCAGAGTTTAAGGACAACACAAAAGATTATGAAGCATGATTGCTCAGAAAAATGAGTCTGATTAACTTATTATGTTTGATTAACTGATGCTTACCAGATGTAAATATAGCACAAGTTTAATTTTGATTTTAATTATCTCAACACCAGATGTATCTTGCAAGCACTTTGTATCTCAGGGTTTGTCAGTTGAGCCTTTGGTCCTTTTACAGTTGTACTTACAAATGCCTCACCCTGGAAATGTCACCTAGGAGGAATTTAACTGCGAAGAAGGAGTCTCATGAAGTTCCTGCTTCTGGTTTTTTGGGGGTTTTTTTGAGCATTTCTTTCCTATTCAGGATTTGTGTATCTGAGAATTTTTTTAAGTATGCCCAAACAAGTTTTATACATATCTAAAAATTTTAATTTGGAGGACACCTTAAAGGCAGAGACCTTCATTTCTTGCTTGGACTTGCAGAAGTCCCTGCCAACCTCATGCTACCCCCACATGCACACACTGGTCATGGCTGGCAAGAGTCAGGGTGCAATGGGCCAGGCTTGGAGCTGGCTGTCCCCACTTGGCCCATTGTTGGCACATGGCTTGTCAGCTTGTCACCATGTCCCACTGTGGTGCTGGCGAGCTTCGTGTTCATGCTGGCACGGCAGTCGTTAGATATTTATGAATAGATTTGAGGAGCTGAAGTTTGTATGACACTACAGAAATGGAGAAGTGTAGTGGTTTCACCTTGGCTAAATGCCAGGTGTCCACCAAGCTGCTCTATCACTCCCCTCAGCGGGGCAGAGAGAAAAAAAAATAAAATGGAAAAACAACCCCAAAGTTGTGGGTCAAGATAAAGGTGGTTTTCATATAACAAAAGCAAGACCATGTGTGGAAGCAAAGCAAGTTAAAAAACCCCAAAAGATTATTCTCTACTTCCCATCGGCAGGTGATGTCAAGCCACTTCATGGGAAGTAGGGCTTCAAAGTATGTAATGGTTGCCCTGGAAGACAAAATGTTGAAAAAAACCCGAATGCCCCCTGGTTCCTCCCCCTGTCTCTCAGCCTCCCATTGCTGAGCAGATGTCATATGGTATGGAATATTCCTTTGGCCAGTTTGGGTCAGCTGTCCTGGCTGTGTCCCCTCCCAGGATCTTGCCTACCCCCAGTCTACTGCTGAGGGGGTGGAAGAAATGTTGGAGACACAGCCTTGGTGTGTGCCGGCACTGCTCGACAGTAGCCACAACACTGGTGTGTTATCAGCACCTTGCTGCTACCAATGCACAGCACTGTAAGGGCTGCTACAGGGAAATTAACTCCAGCTCAGCCAGACCCAGTACCAGAAGAAAACAAGAACCCATCTCTCTGCTTTTTCTGCACCAGTAAAGCTCCAAGTGTTTTTAGGTATTTTTTAATTTTTTTAATTTATTTTTTTTAGAGAACAGAGGATAATGCTTTGGAAATCCTTGTCTTTCAGTGCTATGTTCTAGGCTGTGTTTCTGGTATCTATAGGTTGAAACCAGCTTCTATGAGCTTCATATCCATGGATGTGAAAGGCCCATACAAAAGCCAAGATCAGAATGTTTGTTTTGTTACTTTTTAAAAATTAATTTTGCCTCCAAAAGTCTTGATTTTCATTAGAGAACATGAACATTCATCTCTTCTTTTTTGATCAAGTATAGGATGTGCAATGACCATATGTGTCCCCAAACCATCACTTTTCTCCAGTATAATTTTTCCCTTTTTGATTGAAAGGCAGATTTATTTTAATGGAAAATTTCATGAACACAAAGCAATTTTTAAATTGCAATGAAATGTGAAACTAGGTGAATTTACAATACTGCCAAGCTCATTGTATGCTTTTCTCTAGAATGAGCTACAGAAAGTAGTCTTAGAGAGAGAGAGATGGAATTAAAGGATACGTATGGTCATACTAAATGACCAAAGCACAGCAGTTTCCAAATAATAGAGTTTTATTCATCTTCATTTTCTTGGGGATCGGCTCTAAATCCATCTATGACGTGTATGTTTGCATTCGCACAAACAGAACTTGAGTTATGAAAATGAATGGCTATAAACACACAGTGGGAATGTGGGGTTCACTCATTTAGCAGCTGTGTTTAAGAGTTGCTGGTTTTTTCCCCCTCAAAGTGCACAAGCACACGGTTCAGCCCCTTGGGACTTTCTTAAAGCTAAGCTTTGATATGATTGAATTTTCCTATGCACAGTAATGAATCTTGGAGCCATGCATGTTGCACATATGTAGTGCAAATGGCACTGGTTTAGCATTTTTAGCAGTAAGCGAAGGTGGACTGTTCTGCACATGCTCGGGAATGAGGTGTTGCTTCGCTCTGCAAGCCCTCTGCCTCATTCCCTGTGCATCATGTAAGTGTGAACCAGGCTGTGCATGCTTTTAAAAGCATATTTATCGGTCCAGTGACTGAGAGGACAGGGTTCAGTTCTACAGATTTTGGCAGCTTGCGTTGAGTGAAGCAGTGACTCGCTGTCAGTGTGATCTCTTTCTTGCAAGTCTGAAAGGCCAAAAGCAGAGATCTCTTAAAAGGAACTGCAAACAGAATATGTTTCTGTTGCAGCAGGAAACTTTTATTCTTGGAATTTCATTCTTAACTAGAATGGCATCAGGGAAAAAGTAATGCATCTGATGGGAGAAAATCACCTTTATTTTTCCTTTAGCAGAGAGCAGGGTAGTTTCCAGAATTGTTTCTTTTGCTATGTGTTCCTACAGAAAATGATGCGCCTATTCTTGACAGACTGCAAAGATACTAAAGCTGGACATTCTGCTGTAAAACAAGGTCTCTGGAAGTGGAGGAGAGAACTGTGTGTAAAACCACAAACAGAAATGCAAAATGCTAAGCCTATCATGAAGATTTTAGACAGTGTTTAAAAAAAAAAAAAAAAAGTACTGACAGATGTGCTGCCATCCTGTATTTAACCTTTTTACTTCCACATGCCTTTCTCCTCTCCTTTTAGTTTTGGTTTTTGGTGGCTTTTGTTACAACAAAACTCTAATGTTTCATGAATTACAGCCATGGTACTCTGGATGGCCAGTGTGAAGTGTTCATGTCAGCTCCAAAGAAGGCATAGAAATCTGGGTTCTCTGTTTAACTGGGGCTTGCGTCCCATCTTGGCTCCAGGCTTAGGTTGTTTTCAGGAGTCACTACTGAAAATAGATTTTGGGCTTCCCAGTGCTGGAAGTTCTAAGGAAGACTTCACCTGCACCCTGCTCCTATGGCTGGATTTACTGGTGTGCCTGAGAGCTTTCCCTGGTTTTCTTACCGTGGGTGTGTTCACATGAATAGTCTCTGTTCAGGGTGAATTTTTATAGAGCATGAGTTTAAAGCGAGAAAAACCTCTGTCCAATATGACAGGGAGCTGCCAGCAAGAGATCATGTGAAGGAGCCTTGGGCTTGGCAGACAGTGTGTCTTCTAAGTTTGTCTTGAGTAGCAGCTGAGTGAAAAATGGCCAAATGAAACTTCTGCTGGCCTAACCTGGCAGGACTAGTGCAGACTGCAGAGCTTGCCACATTTCTTTGTTTCTTCTCTTTTGGCTTGAAAATGAGGGAGCAGAGCCTGCCTCTCATCCAGTTCATTGTGAATTTCCTGGGAGACTCAGGATCCTGTTTCCTATCTTAAAAAAGAAAAGCTAGTGTTTATCTTGTGGGACATCAGGTTGTCCAGGACACAGAGACTGAGTGGTGGGTATCCTCTTTGGTAGGAGGAATACTGGGTGGATTATCACTTTCTTTTTGAAACATCTTCTCCCTTGTCATTCTTCAGGTGGGAAGGAAGGAGAGAAGAGATGTCAAATGGCCCTTTCCTCTTTTAGAGGTACACAGGACAATGGCATTCCTTATCAAAGAAAGAGTTACAAACTATGATTAAATAGTTAACATACAGCTTTCACATAGAGAGAGACCATATGGGTCAGTACCATGAAGGGATAACAATAATAATGGAAGAAGCAGAAGGGAAGAAAAAGCTGGCTACTATCCTGTGTTTGCATCAGGAAACAGGGTGACTGGCAAGCTAGAGCAGGTGTCATGGCTGGTGTGTTATCTGATGATAAACTCATGAGCATTTATGGAGATAACCACCAGCCTGGCATCATTAGTCACCACTTTGTGGGGGATTATCTCATTAACTCCCTGGGATGTTACCCAAGTAAATGTGAACACTGTTTCATGTATTTAGCATACCCTGAAAGTTTTAGCAGACTTGTCGTTCTTAAATTTCAGTTTGTCATCCGCTGAAGTAGTAATAATGATACCATCTGAACCCACATAACCGACCACATGCCATAATGTGTGAGCTGAACGCTATGGGATTGCCGAGCAAGACTGGAAGTTGTTCTTCCAGACCCTCTCATCGCCTGCTGCTCCCACCAAAGTTAAATTTGGAATGTGTATTATTCATAACCAAGTAATTCAACCAACTCCTGTGGTGGGGAGGGAGAGTGAGTGTGGGTCAGAATTGAAGAATGGAAATCCTGGAAGCTGTGGAAGGACTGGGCAACCAGGAGGTTGCCATCCCCTCTCCACACCTTCTCCAGGGTGGAGCCAAGTTTTGATGCTGCCTCATGTGTCATCTTAGGGGTAATGAGCAAAAGTGCCTATCAAAAGTTAGGCTTGAAAGTCTACTTTATATTTTGGTGGAGGGGCTAAGCTGCTTAGTTGCATAAAATGTTTTTGTAATTGTTTGAATAAATACAGGGTTTCTAAAATACTCTTCAGGAATGCTTGTAAACCGTGCTTGGTTTTGTCCCCGTTGCTATCTTCCAGACATCCCACTCCTCGCCAAGGAAATGGCTTTTTAACAAGAAGAATCGTCTGGAAATTACTTTCTGAGGGGGTCCTTGCCACAGCAGCTGCAACAAATTGCAACTGAACTTCAGTCCCAATTGTTTTTTATTGCTAAAAGGATAAGTGACCAAGTGAATACATGTATTATATCTTCACGACAGTTTATTAAGTATCAAATTGTAGTGTGTGGTGGTGTCTAACCAGAAGATTAAGGTTTTCTGTGTGGAGGGAAATTTCTGTCAGACGTTGTAGCAGTGCTTAAGCTGAAAGAGCCTGGGAAAGTCTTGCTGATCCAAAACTGTCCTGTGGTTTATGCCGACTTTGGGTTTTCCTTCCACTGAGAGCTCGGCTCTGGGGCCAGAGCCTGGACAGTGATGGCAGCACAAGCAGAGTATAACCAGCACGAGGCAGCCGAAAAGAGAAGTCACAGCACGGCAGTCTAATGCGTGCTGATCCGCTCCCCACTGTGTAAATGAGTCTCTGGGAGGCATTTTCTGAGTAAGTTGGTTTTGAGTAGCAGCATAGCTTTAGCATAGCTCAGATTATGCTAATTGGGAAGCATTTTTGGCATGCTCTTCCAAATAAGCAACACGGAGTCTAGGGAGGTCACAGAAGGATGGAGCAAAACCTTGGGATGGTACAGGCTGCTTCCTTGTGTCTTTGAGCAGGGTTTGCCAGCTGGAAAGGAGTCACAAGTCTGCTTGCCTTCCCTTCAGACTCTCTGCTCCAACTTTGGGGCCAGTAGGGAGGATAAGGAAGACTCTGTCCCCGCATTTTTCTAGAGAAATGACAAGAATGGGAAAGAAGATGCATCTTTTATTATGTGGGAAATAGGACGTTCTAAGTTTCAGTATTGCACAAATATACAATATGTGCTAAGTAGTGCAAGATTTTCTAAGGATTTCAGATGTAACAACTCAGACTTTTTCAGCTTACATGTTTGTCTATGCATATAAAAATCTTGGTTTAAATATTATCTAAATAACAGTGGTTAGAGGTAAATTATAAATTAAAAGGTGGTGGTATTTATTATTATTAAAAATGCAAGAACCTTTAAAATCTTTGGACTTCACTGGAAGCGTAGAAGAAATAACTGGCTGGACTGCTGAAGAGGGACAGGTGGTTGGAAGAATGAGTTTAAAAGTCAAAGTTTCATGTTTAGTTTTTCCCTGCTTGCTTTCCAGATTTGCCAAACTGAGAAGCACATATGTGGCCCTGTGCTTGAATAGGGATTTTAGATGGTTTCATTAAATAATATTTGTAAAATTTTTAAGGACCTTCATGCATGGAGATGCCTGATAGGCAGATGTCCATTTAAAATGCAAGTGGGGATTACTTTTATTGGTGCACTTCAACGAACTTAGCTTATGGAGGGTTTAAACATCGGACAGCAAAAGTAGATACACCCCTCAGTCCCTGGGAAAGCAGATTTCTAATGAGCCTTCCCCAGGCACACTGGCTGTACTGTCACTGCTGTAGGTTTGGGATTTGGGTTTGGTTTTGTTCACCACAGTCGCAGGGAATGGTGCCTTTTCTCAGACACTGTCCTCTTAAGTTATCAGTGAAGGGTAGATAAGAGAATCTTTATTACAGGCACACATGTGCACCGCAGGTGTGAAGGGAGCTCTTAAACTGTTTATGAGCGCACAAAGCCCCACGAACAAAGAGGGCAGAAAAGAATGTTGTCATTTTAAGGAAAAATATGTTTTAAGGCCCTGTTAAAAATAAAGCCAAAAAGGAATAGCAAATGGGCTGCAGATTGTCTGTGTAACAGGGATTAGCACTGAGAAAACCTTTCATTTTTCTGAACGAGAATGTACTACAGACAGGCCTGGCTAGCTGAGATACCGTTTGACTCTGGAGGGGATATCCACTTGCAGGATCTTGTCTGAGCAAGTTACCCACAAAATCCCCCTCCAATAGGGCCAAACAGACAAAGAGTAGGATAACCTATCTTGACCGTGCTTTAAAAGTTTTAGGTGAGCAGAAGCCAGTGTCTATGTTGTAGAAGCAGTGTATGAGCTCTGGGTCTGGGGTGCAGTTGTCGCACTTGAATTTGGTGGGACTGAAGCCTATTTTACAGCTAAGGGTCAGAATGGAAGGGTCAACAATGGGGAAAATGAGACAAAACCTGTTATATTCTATAACAGGCATGTGATGATATCTCCACTTGTTCAGGAACAGCTTTCAGGTTCATCGAGGGGACCGTCCATAACGGTGGTGAGGATTCAGTACCCAAAGAAGTGTTGTAACTCACTTCCCTCCAGCACTGTTTCCCAGCAGATGTACCAAAAAAATGTGGCCACAGACACAAGCTTATGCTGCCCAGAAATGCCACACTTCACCTTCTTACTCTGCTTGTTGCCTGTCTTATCCAAGAGATGCAACACGCTTCTGTGCAGAAAGCCACCTCAAAGGTTAGGCCCTCTTTATAGATAGGATGAATTCGGAAGGTATTGATGTGCCTAACTCCCTGAATGTTTTCAGTGGGAGTTAGGTTCTGCATGCCTTTAGGGAGTGAAGTTGTGGCCTTTTGCATGCAGGAGAGAAATTCAGCTCAGAGGAAATCATCCAGCTGAGTCTCTCTCGCTGCAAAGTGTGCTAAGCGGGAGGAGCTCTCCTGTCTGTCATCTATGTAAGACAATCGGAATTATTGCAGGAATTATTATTACAGAAAAAGATAAATCACAATAATTTACATTGTCCCTTGAATGATGAAATAATAACAATATGAAAGACTGGTGACGGACCTGTATCTAATTTGTCAGACACAGTTCTTCTGGCCCTTCTGTACAGGTTTTGGTCTCCAAATTATTTATTGTGGGGGGGCAGGCAGGGCAGAACTGGACAAGGATGCAGAGGTTTTGCAAGCAGAGCTGTAGCGTTTCCTCTTTAATGAGCCTCTTCCTGACCCACCCTGTGTAAAGCACACATCATGTGTTGCGCAGCTGGGGCCACTACCCTGGCGCATGTATCTGACACATGAACGTAGTGACTTTGGCCTTTGGGAAGCACCGGACCCATGCTGTTCTCCAGAGATGTGTCTAAGTCTTTTCCCAGATACCATGGATATAGCAGCAGTAGGAGCAAAAGCTGAAGTGGCATTCACTAATTCAGATTTAGCTGATTCTGTGAAAACAGATTGCACAAGAGAGACTGACCCTCAGTTTCTGGATTTTATTTCCTTTCTTTCCCTGATTTGACCTCCAGTGCTCCTTCTGGCTGTTGGTCAGTATTCAGGTCTCAAGTTGTAGCGTGTGTGTGTGGAGTTGTCTGGGGCTTTGCGGGGTTGTGTGTGTTTGGGTTTGTTTAAATGCAAGACTTTTGCGATGTAGCACTTTAAATTTTAGTTTTACCCATTGACTGAAAGGCAGACCAGTTTCTGTGAGATACCAGCTGAAGGGGTTGAAGTGCTGCTTGGGTGGTGCAGGGCTGGACTTCAGCCAGGGTGATCCATGCTGCTGAAATAGCATGAGTAGACAAGGCCAGCCATGAACACAGTTCGTGCGTTGTCTGTCGGTAGTATGACACGTGTCTCTGTTACTGCAGGATGGGGAGCTCTGCTGCTCCGGGTGCTGTTGACTTCACTGGAAGTCTTTGTGCTTGTATGCTTTGACCACTTGTTTGTAAAATTTCATACTGCTTTTACTTTTGATCCCCTTCTGTTCTAAATGACCCTATTGGCAGGAAATTAATTTTAATGGTAGCTACTAGAAGATACTTTGTGAACATTTACTTCTTCTAAAGTTTATTTTCACAGTATGTTTCACATGAATATTTTCCAGAACAAAAAAACCTCTGATGCTCTGCTGTCCTGATAACACGTGCAAGGTTGAGGCTTCCCTCTTCCTTCCAGCCTGCTTCACAAAACACTCTGTTAATATTCAGCCTTAATTGTATTTGTAAAGATAATATTAACATTAATGTGTCAAAACATCACTCTCTTAGCAGGCTAATGACAGATCAAAATCAAATGACACCATTTCTGGCAAGTAATTAACCCCTGCTCTTCAAATACTTATGTGAAGGGAGCTAGAGCTCCAGTACAAAAACTTTAAAGAAGCTGAATTGCCAAGGGATAACCCATTTTCTAAGTGATTAGAATAACTAATTACTGATCAGTAGATAGGAAAAAATAAGCAGGACTAAACGGCCAGCTTTCACAATGCAAGGAGCTATAAGCAAAGTTTCACACAGATCTTTGAGGCTGATGCTGTTCAACTTACTGGTAAATTGTCTGGAAAACAGGGGATTAGTAAGGCACAGAAGTTTTTAATTAAATGTATTCGGAACTGCACAAACTTAAATGGCCCTGAAAGAGCTGCAGTAAATGTCAGTATACTGAGCATTTGAGAAAACCTACAGGTAAAATTCCATTTCTATAGGTATAAAGCAATGTATATGGCATAATGTGATGGCACATACAGTGATAACTTCTAGAGTCATGTTAGCTGTCAGTTAATGGTGAAGCAGCAGCAGAGAGAGACAAGAATTAAATACTAAAAAAAAGTGCCAAACAGTATCAGGAATGGAGAACAAAACAAAGGGTGTTTTCACACTACTTGTAAGTTCATGGTGCTGAATAACTGTTAAAAGGATATAGGAGCACTCAGGATTAGATGGGGGAGGAGGACAGCAGGGATGATCAGAGCAGCAGAATTGCTTTAGCATGCGAGAAATTAAACAGAACACAGCAGCCCGGTTTGGAAAAGGGATGCCCATGGGAGAACAGGACAGAGAGATATAAAACAATGAAGGGTGAGGAAAGGGTGAGCGGGGAGCGATCATTCAGTATTTGCCATAGAAGAAGAGCCAAGAGCAGAGAGTGTGAAATATCAGACAGCCAGGAACTACTTTTTCATATTGTATAACTCATTGCCACATGATGCTGTGACATGGAGATGTGACAGACGCAGACACGAGCGATTGCACCGGTAGGTACTAAACACAGTGGTAAAACTTCCAGTTTCTGATGTGCCTAATCTGCTGTTGGCTGAAGCTGGCAGAATATATCTGGGACAAATCCCTCTGTACTTGCCTATTTTCTTTACTTCTCAGAGTATTTGCACCTAGCAGGAGACTGGCCTGACCACTTTGATACATTATGGCAACTTTTACATACTTATGTAGTTTATCAATAATTTATTATTTTTATCAACATAATAAATCAATACCAATTTATACTTTATCAGTATCGTAAATAGCCCAGCTTGTTACCTCAATTCATCAGGAAACTTAAGCATATGTAGTTCAATGTAAGCATTCATGTTGTCTTGTTTACCTCAGTTAGGAGGTGTGTATATAAATATTAGGCAAATATTTAAATATTTTGCTGGACTCAATCTTTAGGTCTATGGCAGTGGGCACTGGTTTTCATATCCCCTCCGGTGCCCATTGAAATCAGTGTGAATACTCCCACAAAATTCAGCGTGGGTTTGTTATCCAGAGAGACTACATGTTAAATATTCCAAGGAGATTGCTGTGGCGAATGGAAAACATGACTGCACTGAAAAGGAAATGGAAAAACGAAGAAAAAGACAGAGGCTTAGGACAGATTTACAAAGTATGTAGCACGCACAAGTCAGGGGAGACTTTTCAAAGAATTTTGCTGCCATTTAGTTAGCTATGGAAGTAAATACTTTTAGAAAGGGTCAGATTTTGAAGTCATTCATCACTTGGAATGAAAGGGTTTGGGTTTGGGGGGGTCTTTTTGCTTTTTTTGTTACTTCCTCAAGCTCTTTTGTGCTCATGAGTAAATTCTTCCCTCCGAAATTATCATTATACATAGGGCTGAGTATTTTCATACTGTATAGAAATTTCATAAGTACATCCTATAATTTTGTAGTGAGCTTCTATGGTAAATTCTGTATAACTCGGTGACTTGACCAAAGCTTGCTTTCAGAATCCGCCTTGTTTTTCTGCTCAGATCTCCTAGCCCTTCTCTCTACACATTTGTCTTTGAAGGCAAAGTTTGCCACAGACAAGGTCAGCAAACTTGGTGCCAACAGCAGAGTGTGTGTCACTTCCTCGCGAGCTCGTGGCAGAAGCAGCCGGTGCTTCCTCCTGCCTCTTGGTGAAGTCTTTTCTACTCTGATGAAAATACGCAACTCAGGAAGACAAAAGTGAGATATTTATCCTTTAAATATACTCTGTGTTTCAGTGATGCATTAATAGAACACTTTATTAGTGCAAATCATATTTATAACTTCTGCTGTTAGAATGACCTTACAGCTTTCCGAAAAGTCTTAACATTTCCAAAGTTGCTACAGATTTGATGGAAACTACTCTCACGCCAGGGAAGTAACGAGGTTGGTTGGCTCCATCTACATATAGATACAGACAACTGAGGAGAAAGAGCGACTCAGTATTACAGTCAAAGCCAAGAATCTGTTACTTTGTCTTTCAGATCTATTTGACCAGAGATTTTAGGGAGCCTGTATAAAAGCCACGGTGTGACTGGCACAGGAGGGGGGGTGTCTTTTCACGCTTTCACTAGATCTCCCTCCACATCAGGCGAAAGTGGGAATTTGCAGTCTAAAAACATTGTGTGCTCTCCACTGCTCCCCCTAGCTGCAGTCTCCATTTACCAGCTCTGATTTAATGAATATTGTTAGTGTTAAACAAAAAAATTAAAAATCCTCCTTAGATTTACCCATGGGTGGAAGCCTGTCATTTCTAATCTGTTTAATCATCAGTTATGCTAAACTTTTATGGCATCGATTCCAAAAATATGTCATTGTATGCCATCTGAATTTCCCCATTATGTGGGAATGCTCCTCTCTGAAACAACTGTATGATGGTTTAAAGGACTCAAAACATTTGGAAGGTTATAACTTAAATCCAAACATTTACACAATTGGAAGTAGAGTATTTTCAGAGAAGAAAGACACAGATGAAATTAATACAGAATGATGTTAAGTGTCATAAAGCTTATTAGGAAATATACAGGTTGAAGATTATACTGTTTAAATCAATATTCCTTTAAACAGTAGTTTTTCAAAACTTGCCTTGGAAATACTTGTTTTAAAAAGATGCATACCTAACACATTTTCTACTATTGGAACTCCATTTTTTGAGAAAATATTCTGGTTCCAGAATTCCTGGAAACAACAGAATGTAGTAAGTGCTTTTACTGCTTAAGAGGAAACAGGGAAAAAAAAATGTAATGGAAACTGCAAGATTTCACAGGGACTGCTCCATTTTCCCATAAAGATTCTTGGAATAAAGAGCTGCTTTTTTCTTTTTAATCTTTCAATGAAAAAAACAAAGTGCTGTATTCACAATTTGTACAGATTCTAAGCAGAAGAATATCACAATTTATTGCAGATAGGAAAAGTATTTGCTTTGGGAACCTGCATGTGCTCTTGAATCAGCAGATTACTGCTGCATTCATTTTCCATCCTTCTTGGTTTTCATGCTTGCTCCTCCATCTCTTTGTGACATTATATTGTTCAGTCTAGTAAACTCTTGAGTGTATGGAAATCTAAGTTCGCAGGACTCTGAATTAGACTGGAACTCAATTCATCCGACAGACTTTTGAAACTGGGACTGTAACTCCCAGTTCATCTAGATACTTAACGACCATTTAACCTCCTGCCTGTATTTGTACTTGCTGATTTGTTGCTTTTTAGGCAGAAGTCAGTCAACCTTCACATCAGAAGCATGTGGTGCCTCTTCAGCAGACAAACATTTTCCACCAACATTTTGAAGAGAATAAAAATCTAAATAAATAACCCCCAAGGCTGAAAAGAGCTTATTCGCCACACATTGGTAAAGTAATTCCACAGGAAAAATAAATGTTCAGCAAAGTGATCTTTCATTTGAAAATTGGATCCAGATTTTACAAACTGAGAAGGGTGAACAACTGTGTCAAATTCAGGGCAGTGCAGTTTGTCTACAGAGTGATTTGCCACAAGGTACTAATGTTCTGCTTACAGAGAAGTGCAATCTGGGCAAAAAGTAAACAGTTTGTTTATCATCAAACTGTTGAAATCACAGTACCGTGAACGCTATCCCTCATGTAATATATATAGTTTATGTATATGTGCCATCTCCCAGCTAGTTCAGAATGATACAGTTCAGGACAGATTCATCTCACAACACATCATTTTGAAAATGAAGCTTTCTGTTCTTTGAAGAAAGACGGTAAAGAATCGTTATATCTGGCAGGTAACAAAAATAGAGCCGAAATAGGACTTTCTGTAAAATCAAGCATTCAGTTCCCTGTTTATCTTTCGTTCTGACATGGCTGTTCCCTTGGTTAAATTTATCGTTATTGCCTTTATATTCTCCTTTCATGAGGAAAATAATTCTCTTCTACCATGGAGCTAAGTTTAGTAGTATGTTACCCAAGCATGGAGGAAAGTAAAGTAGTGAAGGGACTTAATTGCCAGTTATCCTATTAAAATACAGTGTTATAACTCTGCTGCTTCTTCAAGCAGCCAGGTGTACTTGAAATCCAAAGTTCTTTATCTGAAAAGAAAAATCACTCTAAGCTATCATAACTTGGAAAACCTCATTCTCCCTGAATTGCACAGATTTTGTTCCACCTGTGCAAGTCCTGTGAATTGAAAGGAAATTTCAGCAATACAGTACTTGTAAGTTTATGATATTTGTAAGAGCTAAATCCAAATTCTTTGTGCTCCAGGCTAAAGTGAATTTGTGCTGAAATCAATTTAGCAAGTGATCAGTCAGGCTGTGGAAAAAGATTTTCAGAAAATAACTAAAGCATTTCTACCTTTAAAATCCTTTCAGGATTTTAGCCAAAGACATAATTTTAGGGATGGTACAGTACAGAGAATGTCTCTGGCTTTCACACTGTAGTAGTGTATACTAATTTGGACCTGTATATTATTTTTTACATTAGATCTGACAGATATATCAGCATACATATGCATATATATACTAAGACTATTTATGGTATGTCAAGTAAGCAGGAAAGTTTATAATTTATTTTCTGGGGTTTTTTACCAATACTCTTATGTTATTAGAACTGCTTTTGCAATCTTTAGTACCAGGAAAAAATGTGATAAAAGAATATTTTCTTGAGAAGTTTTGATGAAGACACAAAACCTTCAGTTCTTTTTAGGGAGAAAAAACCTTCTAGAAATTAGATCTCCTTAAATATAAATTAATTACTATTCTAATTTTCATTATTCAGTCTTATTCACTGCTCAAAGCATAGCAAATTTCTTTTTCCAAGTATCTTTTGAAGATAAGTTTGAAGCTTGGAATTAAATCAAAATTATTGTGAAACAGGTTTCTTCAAAAATGGTGTAGTGCGGTTTCTTGTATATTGTTTTCCAGTGTTTAAATTTAGTCAGTCACAAACAGGATGAGGATGATTTTATCTGTTGGAGATGAAACCTTTCCTGGGATCAGGCTGTGTACTTTTTCTGGTTCATTCATCACCAAAATTCTTTCGGTCAAGAATTTTTCTGGTGATGCACATGCTAGAGGAGATTTCAGTTACTATCGCTGGATCCAGGTTAACAGGAGTGATAAATGGGGGGAAATATTTACTGTATGAAGAAAATTCAAAACCAGCTAGTTCTAGATGTATCTGATGGGACAATTTAACATAATCCCTTATTTCAGCAACTTGATTTCAGGTGGAAAGACTAAAGACTAAGGGGTTTTGTAACGCAAAACCTAATGTTCCTTAGGTTAAAAAAACCCAAAAAAACCTAAAAACAAACAAACCAAAACAAAACAAAACAAAAAACCAAACCAAAAACCTGTGACAACAGTTGTGCTTCTCATCTTGGAAAAATGGCATAGGATGATGCTAAGAAGAAAAAATATTTGCCATTCTTATTTCCCTAATACTGTCATCTTGCCCTCTCGCCCATTTTGTGGGCTGGATTTGTCTTAGTTCTGTAAGGTGGAGTTCCTTCTGTACTACCTCCAAAGAAATGGGCACCTTTAAATTTTATTTTGTCATAGCCACAGGGCTTCAAGTGAAAAGACACTTAACATGGGACTTGTTGGAGAACAGGGAATCCTCTGCATTAAGACTTTGAGGAAAACCAGAAGCAGTAAATGAATTTTCTGAGCACTGTTGAGTCAGAATATGATTTCTATAGAATTGCATCTCATCACACTGCCTACTATTTTAGAGGAGAGCTAACCCAGCTGAGACTGAAGATGGCTAAAATATATATACTCTGCCCCCAAACTTGTTGAAGTTAGTCTAGTGTCAACCGATTTCAACTTGCAGTGCCTGCTTTGACTTTGACTTAAGATCTCCCAAAAGAAATAACCACAGTAACAATAAATGTAATATTGCTCTCATATATCTATGTGAGAAATCTGGAATGTGAAGTAGAATATAACTACTTAGTGCAACTTGACATATTCCTGTGGAAATCGGTGGGAAATTGCCAACTTTCACCAACAGAAAATCTGCAAGGCTCTGCAAATAACTTTATCTTCTTTTAATTCCTATAATTCTTGAATTATAATGCCACAAAACAAACCTGCATTAACTATTCCACCATGTAAGTGTGTATCTTGGCATATCTGACACGGAACAGTAGTTAGGGATATTAGCCGGTCTTCGATGTCTGGTTTTGTAAAACTGTACATCAGTTGAAATTGCCACACAAATGTGTTGTCTTTGTCCTACTCCTCAGCTTTGGGCCCAAATTTTAAAACAAGGCTATAGTGCTTGTTTGCTTGTGTAGGTCTGTTAGCTTCTTTTGTTTCTGTCTCATGTCCATCATGAAAATGCATTGGGAAACACCGTTGTCAGTTGTATAGAATTATTTCTAAATAACTACTTACCTTTTTGGTAAAGTAAGGACGGAGTGATAAACCAAAGAAACGTCCATTAGACAGACAGTATTGTGACTCACTGGGTGAAACTATTTGTGTGGTGTAACATAAGCAGAATTTCAAACTACATCAAGAAGGTATTTATCAACACTACTGAGGTTTTTTTGTGACACTGAGAAAAGAATAAATAAGTGTAAAGGAACAGCTTTTTAATGTTCTTTTAGGAGAATTTATATTCTGTATTTTCCAGCAATGTGAATGCAGCTACATTTGAATGCTAAACCAGAAAGGTTTGTAGTACATATGGTACCTATTTGAATTTTTTAAATGTCTAATTTCTTCTGTGGAAATGGAGGCCAGCTTGAGTTATTTATTGTGGGATGCAGAAGGAAATCACGACCCTTTGCAGGGACACGTTAGAATCCCTGCGCCATTCAGCCAGTTTTCTCCTGTCACACCTACTTAAATTTTCAAAAAGATGCTTTAATGTATTGAGTGTGCTCTGGATCATACTAGTTCCTGAGCGCTTATGACAGCTTTCAGAGATTGTTGGTGGCTCCCAGTAGATTGTAATTCTAGAAACAGGAGCCTGATGCTAAGCATCACCACCTGTTCTCCATTATTTTCCTTCAGAAGAAAACAATGCAAGGATAAGATTACATACTAATGGAACCCATTTTCACTAAATAGGTACATTTGGTCACATGTAATTTGGTGGCCCATAAAAGAAAAAAAGAAAATAGTAAGCTGGTTTCAAAAGGGAGAAGCAAATAAAACTTAAATGAAGAGTTTCCTAACTACATTAACTAAACCCAATTCTTACATGGCAGGTATACCAATATGCAGCATGTAAGTACATACAGATCCCTTGTTGGAATAGCTGTGTTTTCAATTTCATTTGTTGACATATCCTAAAAGACTTTGGACCTCATTCAGCTCTTTGTAAATCCACTACAGAGCTAGATTTCAACCCTTCTGGCATTTACACTGGAATTCCTATTTCTACTTTGCTTAGAACAATGCAGGTCTTGTCTGTAACTGAGGTTCCTCTGCTGCCTCTCAGTAGGAAAAAAAAAAAAAAAGGAAACATTGTTAGAACAATACCTGCAAATGATGTAGTTGTTTGTTATACTGTTATCAGTTGCCATATGCCAGGATGATCCCATGTTGTATCTCTACTATACATTTAGTGACATACATCTAGATAAGAAATTTTAAAAATGAAACCATCAGTGCATCTCTGTACAGGTTTTAGCATGTACATGTGGTATAGGTACATTTTTCAAGCATAAAAGTGTACGTATGTCTCCTTCTCTTGAAGTCCTGAGCATGGCAGAATTCATATAGAATCTGTGACAGCCTGGCTCGTGGTAACCGCTAGTCCTGGTTATAGACGCAGACCAGTCTCTCAGTGGTACCCAAATCTGCTTCTTAGCACTTTCTGCTGCTTTTTTTCCTTTTGCCAACATGTTCTTCCGAAGGCTGTTATATAAAAAAGCACATTATTTTCTTTTTTAAAAGTTTTTTTGCCTGCTTGTGCTGCTTGGTAATTCTCCTCTGCGAGTCCACATGGGACTGTTCATAGCCTTTCAGTAGCACTGCTTCTCACAAGCTCTTTGGTAAAAAGTGGTGGGGTTTTCTGAAATAACGTTTGTTTGCTGAAGTGTGTTAGTTCCTGAATTTTGAAAATAAGATTCATGAGTTAATGGAAAGGCAGCACGGGGTCACTGTACTTTACCCACAGCTGTGCACTTTTGGGGAGGTGAGGTATTATTAGCAGTGTGTGTTTGCTGCAGCATGCTCAGGAGCGGCCACCTGCCAGTGTGAGCCCTTGCCTGCAACCTTGTGCCCTGGCACCCTGCTCTGGAGCAGCTCCAGAGCTCCCTTGGTGGCAGGCATCCTTCTGGGGACAAGGATGGGATTAACTTTTCCCAAACAATGGTAAGAGTTTTACCAGTCACTTTATGCCCCCTTTTTTTTGGACAAAACTTAGGTAGAATCTGAAGAACTCAAAGGTTTGTACTCTAGACTTGCTGTGTGATCCATAGGAAAGCATCCAGCAGGGACCTGCAGAGGAGCAACACCATGCACTGAAATTAGAGCTGACAGTAGATGGTAGAGATCCACCACCCTTCTCAGCTCGGGCTTGACTACAAACCCACAGGTCTTTTCTATTTCAGCACAAGCAGTCTGATATTCAAAGTGCAGAGCTCCTGTATTCCCTCATTCAGGGCAAAACCTTTGACCAGTAATTCCATCATAATGGGGCCATGCATGTACTGGGCACTTTGTAGGTACTTAGAGAATTTTCTAGAGTAGGTGTATGGAGCAGCCTAAATGTAAGTGCTGTGCTAGCCATAATTACCAATGGACAAAAGCTTAGGGTCAAAAAGTCGTCCATTTTATTCCCTCAGATGTGTTTGTTGTGTAGTATTGAGCGAGTCTTAACTCTGAAATTGGGACAGGTTTTGCTCAGAGGAAGCAGAAAAAGTAGATTTATGGAGTGCTCTACAGCTGCTTTTTCTGAATGCAGTAATGGTTTTTAAAGTATTTTTAGATTTGCAAATGTGTCTAATGACTTGAGTATTTATAGACTTGGTTAGTCTACAAAAGCAGATTATTTAAGCCTTGAAAGAGTTTCATTTGAGATGTACAAAACGGATTTTTGAGGACATTGTCAGACCATGACATTACTCTCTGCATAGATGAGTGGATGTGGTATTCCAGAAAAATTGACACACACAGTCTTGGCTTTTCTGTGAACAAACCAGACTGTTTGTGTGCCTCTTTTCAAGAGTTTGTCCAAGTTGTTCTAAAATACAGTGAATGCTTCCAACTAACACATAATTTACATTTCATAATATTTTTGTGCTGTCATGTATTGATGACTTGCTCTTCAAATCTTTACTCACGTGCTAAGTCTTTAATGAGTAAATCCCTTGCGAAGCCCAGTGAAACCATGGGATTATATATCACAGTGAGGACTACTCCTATTAGGGAGAGATCCTTTTGATTTCCTAAATAAATTAAAACCTTTGTTCTGATTTTGGCTGGGAAAGCCCCTTTGTTGGCCAGCCACAAAATTTCCATTCATTTGCATCAGGTTTTTTTTTTTCCTCCCAGAGCAGATAACAGCAGTGCTGGATTGAACATCTAAAGACAGCACTCTGGCAGAGCGGGAGCCTGCACCCGAGCAACCGGCACTGTACAAATAGCTTTGCTGTTATTCATGTAACTTGCTAATGAAAACAATGATCCATGAGAGTCATGAACAGAGTTCTGCCTAATGGAGTCTCATTAAAACTTCAGTTTGCTGCTTTTCTTTTGAACTTCTCAAAAGTCTTTCTTGAGTTACACCCGATAGGAATGATAAGGGTACTACTGCACGTTCCTCGGCAAATCTGTAACACGCAGGCGTTTTTCCATTCAGATGTGTACATGAAAGCTGGGCCTAAGACAGACTTTCATTTCCAAACCAGATGTGCTTTGACTTGAAGACTTTAAGATAATTAACTTGATTTTTTTTGATATATGTTAAACAACTGTGGCTTAGCCATGAGTAAAAAGAAGCTGATGCTGAAAAGAAACAAGGGAAGAAGGTCAGTAAAGGTTTGTATAAATAGCTGGAAGAGGTGCTGGGGAGGATCCAGGCATTTGTATTTTGCTCCTAGCATGAAGTCCCTACTGGCCATCACTCTGCAAACAGCTGGGTTTTCTTGGTGTGACAGATTGTTGCAGTGCTGCTAATGCTGAGATTTGTCAGTGCCTTCGATTTCCCTTCGCTGAGTTTTATAAGGACTTAAAAATAGAGGAAAGAAATAGTGAGGTCAGTGATTGCAAAGGTGTGTGTGTAGACTGACTTAGTTCTCTGTTTAAAGAAAAATGGGCTAACGGCATTGGCATGTACTTCTTCCTTTACTTTTCCAGATCTCATGATCAAACATGGTAAAATCTTGTTAACACAAGATGAGGAAAAACAAGAAAAGATTCTGAGAGAGGTGTGTTGGGGCAGATTGATTATGGTCTCTCAGAATGTTCTAGAAAAATATCAAAATAGCATTTGCATGCATGTTCAAGTAATACTGTGAAATGTACAGAAGTCTGACTGATGGGCAATGTTTGTATGATACGGCTTGCTGAAGGACTTCTCTCAGTAGCTACACTGATACTGGTGATCCCAATGCTCTTTTACACATCCAACCTGTAGGCTTCAGCATGATTGCTGCTTCTATTGAACAAACCTGGATGATCAGATGAAATCATTGTAAGTACACTATATGCTATTGAAAACTTAAGCTAAGTATTAAGTAATTCATATGCACTATTATTGCAGCTCAAGATAGCCCGACACCTTCAAACCAAGACTTTTGACTGATCATTTGAATTATACTGATGAAAATATATGTTTTTCCTTTAGTGACCAAGCTTACCTCTCTACAAGTATATATGCTAATTGTAACCTTTTAAGCTAGAGCACTGTCTTGCCTTTGGGTCAAGTCCTGAAGTGTCCCATTTAAATGTGGTTTTGTTGATTAAAATGAGAACCACCAAAGCAACCAAGTATGGGTTTGCTATGTGCTATGCACCATGTCTACGTATGTAAAAAAAAAAAAATAATAAAAAATTCAATTTGTAACAGTATTATTCTAGCATGGTTTCAGAAAGTCCAGGCTTTGGCGTGGGCTTTATGGGAGTGTTCAGAGCAGAGACTTCCCACAGCAGGAACTGGGACTCTGTAGTAGCTCTTCCTTCCCCTGCAGGCATTGGGATGGAGAGAGTAACTTCTTCCTTTAGCCTTGGTATCCACTCTCAGGGTGTGGAGCTTTAGCACCTGTAAAGCAGGCTGCAGTAGAAGCTGATAGCTTCTGTCCCACCAATACAGGAATAGCAACAAAAATGGTATTTCACCGTTTCCAGGGAGGGACATTTCTACTCATACTCAACTGGACAGGGATCAAACTGCAAAGTCGTAGCAGCAAAGCACTAGAGGTCTTGTATTCTCTCCCCTCTTCCCTTCCAATGTGTGTAGGAAGGTCAGCAAGAGGGCTTAGAAAATGATAGCAACACTTGATCTTTCACCCCACTCCGCTGTATTCTGGTGATCACTTCGCATGACTCCCAGGAAAGCAGCGAGTAGCTGCAAGGCTGTGTGTCCCGGTGCCTTGTTTTTGAGATACTTTCAGTAGGCAAAGTGCTGTTTGCTCTTGTCCCATATGATCCTTTGCATTGGCTTCAAGGAAAATGTCCCAAATTTAGGAGACACTATAACATTTTAACAGTGGTATTGTTACTTTATGGGCTGAATTCCCTACTTGGGAGAAACTTCTGAAGCCAATGGGAATTGGGCCTGTTTTGGGACTGAGTTGTCTGCGGGAAAGGGCGCGTTTTCTGCTTTTTTTCTGCGTGTTTTCACAGAAGATGCAAACACTCAGGTGAATTTGGACACTTGGATAACGCAAAGAGCTGCCTAGTGTTTTTGCAGAATAGGAGCGTAAGCACCATTGATGTAACTTGGTTCAGTGCACGGGGAGAGAAATCCTCAAGCCTGAGCGCTGGTCAGAGCACGGTGCTAAAGACACGGTGCAAAGGGCACCCTGCCAGGGAAATGTGCTGTCTGTCTAGTTCTGGGTGCAAAGTGTTCTGTGCAGTCCTGTCTCCTAGAGAATTAGAAGAGCAGGAAAACGAAAGGGAATTGGTTTACTTGGGAAATACCCGTCTCGTGGCTGAGGAAAGCCATCTAGTGTTACTTCATTACTTTTCTGGAATGAAGTACTTCTCCTTCCTGTCAGTTCAGTCTGCTTTTCTGCCTCCTTGCCGTGTAACTAGGAAAATAATCTGTTGCCTAAGAGGTGAATCACGTGTACTGTCTACTGTAAACTACTGCAAATATGCTTATGTTCTCAGAAGCGTAAACATATAAATAACATCAAGCATTTGAATAATTCCACTGCTGTAGTTGAACTACCCAAGACTTCATTATAAACATTATTATCTGCCTAATTAAAACTTCCTATGCCATAACCACGTAGCCATGGTCAATGGTTGATTTCAGTGTGGAGTTTAAGGAGAGCTCTGCACATGTTCACGCTCTAAGAAAGGTTTGGCAGTTGTTTGATAAGCTAAGTTAATCTGTAAAATATGATTTAGGCAGTAAATTTATTGATGTAAAATATGCTTCCAAGGGTAACACTAGAAAGTAGGACTACATTTTTCATACTTGGCTGGTGAATGCGATTTGTGTTTGTATCCCTGTACAGAGGAGATAATTGTTAAAGACAGAGTCACTTGTATTTAGCACGTCTGAAAGGAAGGGTAGAAGTTCAGAAAAAGGAAAGAATCATACGGTTAAATAGATTAGAGTTGAAGCAAATTCCATGTGTACGGTGGGCTTCCTATGTGGCCTTGGCATAGCCAAGCTATTTAATCTCCACTACTTTGGGTCCACCTGTTTAAAAGAAAGAAAAGCGAAGAAAGAAAAAAAAGGCAAACAGAACCGACCAAACAAAACCTTAAAATCTTTTCTGCCCTTGTTCGGTCTTGCCTTTGTAGACTGTCTAGCAGGTAAAGAGCTGATCATGTAGAATTGCAAGAAAACATAATACCTAGACATGGCCTCTGGGCATGGTTATTAACACAAATAATACCAACACGAGGACTTGAGGTATGGGTTGACTGTATTTGCGTTCTGGGCCATGTAAATGAAAATGCTTACTAACAAAGCATGCAGGACCCTGGAGAATCCAACTCATGCAGAATAAAAGTTGTCAAGAAGGTGGTGCAATATTACCATGGTTCCTGTTTCTTTGGCTTTCCTAACAAGTATCAGGCATACACGGAAGTTTTCATTACAATAAAGTTGCGTGAACTAGAAAGTAGTATCAGGTTGCTGCATCTGGCTTAGCTTTAGAAGTGGAAATATAGTAACAGGATAAACGAAAGGGCCACCCACTATAAAGTGTGGGTGACCCATATAAGGAAAAAAAAAATATCTTTAATGGATATTTATTCCAAAGGCTGTTACAAAGAAACTGCTCTCAGACTGATGTAGTGCCAAGCATAAAGGATTAAATTTTTTAATGACTTTTTGTTGATCAACATCCAAGACATCTAGGAACAAAGAAGAGATTCCGTAACTCCACATAAAGAATATTATTTTCAGACAAGAAGAGAGTGCTTGAAAACATAAGTTCAGAAGATACAGTAAAACGTAGCAGGGAAGAGAATAAATACAAGTCTCAGCTGCAGAACAGCTTATTTTGAGGGTGGAGAACAGATTTATAGTTAAATCAGTGTTAAATGCCAAAATCCTAGGTAATTGCATGCTGACGATGTCTAGAATAGGAGAATGTCCAATTTGGCTCAATTCAGAAATTGCATAGGATTATTCCTGTTCCTCTGGACTTTTTGTGTGTGTGTGTGGGGAGGTACCATTATCAAGAAATGACTGTTCCTCATAGATAGTGGACCCTAGTCTGGATTTTTTTTTTCTCTCTTTTTACTCTCATTTCTATTGAATTAGGTGTATTTTCTATGAATTAGGTATTTTGGGAAATCCTGTTGTCCTTTCTCTTCTGTGCTATGGTGCCTAGCACTGAAGTCTTGCTTGAAAATGGAAAGGGGCCCATAAGATTGAGAAGAGGGTGTAGTCAGAGTATGATGTCTGGAATGAAAGATGGTCCCTCGGTGGCTATTGCAGCCTGAAACTAAGAGCGATCCTTACTAACTCAGGGGCTGCAGACACAAACGTAGTCTGAAGCCACCCTGTTCTTGCCTCCTGGACTCCATGTGCTCAGCTTGCTCTTCTGAGGATTGGGGCCTGGGTTTGTTTGAATTAATAGTGAAGTCATTACACTATGTAAATATGTGAGTGTTCATCTGGTTTTACTCACAAGTTATTCTTGCCTTGCTGTGTTGTTCCTGTTTTCCTGTTTGTGCAAAACTAACCAGGAGCATTTTAAAAGAAAAAGGAAAAAAGGGTGAGTAGTGTTGAAACCTTGATTGCTACGTTATTTACCACAGGCTGAAGTTGGGTAGGCAGCTCTAACTTAATCGTATAATAAGAGTACAAAGATTTTTTTAATGATGCTGTCAGGGGTCCTTTCCATTTCTTTCATCTTTGGCCTCCTTTGAGTAAAGTGTGATAATTTGCCTTAATAGCTTTGTATTATAATTTTTTCCTTTTACTGACGAGTGAGTGGAACAGCAACAGGAGTCTAACTACTTCACAGTGGTTGCCTGTGCTCTCAAGGGGCTGCAACCAAGCCCTTTCCCAGGACGGCTGCTCTTTTGCAGGTAGTCCGAGCGCATGAGCACTGCTGGCTCCTCATACAAGAGTAACTGCTCCTAGAATGAGTTGGGATGAGGAGCCGTGTTCTCGTATTGTAATTCTTCCTGTTCTTATGAAGGGGAAAGCCCCAGGTTGCACTAGTAACTCGTTGTGTTTCTCAGTCTTACTCATGCAGACCAAATGCAGGAACTGAAGAAATATCACCCACTCCTTTTTAATCACTTTTTTTTCCCTGTCCTTAAAACTCTCAAACTTCTGTGACCATGTCTCTGATTTCTCTGTGGTGTGTGAGACTAGAGTGAGAGCTGGTGCAGATGCCCCCGGATTGTTTGTTCTAATATTAAAGCTGGGCTGACTGATTTCTGATGTCCGATTTCAATTCTCTGTAGGTGCTTGGGAGTTCTAAGGATTTAGTCCCTCTTAGTTCCCCTGCAGTGGATCAGTCACAGCCATCGCGTTGCAGAGGGGCTCATGTAGAGCAGGAAAAGAGGGAAAGTGTTTTGAATATCAGATGACAGTGGTGGTTTCTGATGCATAGAGAAAGAACTGGGGATTGAAAGAGGCATATGAGCCAGGTGTTCTCACATAAATGACCATCAGGGAGACAAGCAATAATGCTGACATTCAGTAACGATGTTAGATTGCAGTCAGCAGTCTGCTGAAGTGGAGACTGTGGTTCATCCTTCTCAGACATACGCCATCTGGCTGTCTCTCCAGCCGACACGAACTCAGGGCTGTCCTTTTAAACACGAGGGCCAGAGAAACTGCATTTTAAAACTAGTGTCTTAAATGCTTTGTATTCTGCAATGCAAAGCGTTTTCTGCCAGGAATACCTAAGAGTCATTTCCAGGGTGAGGACTGCAGATGCTGCACAAATATTTATAACCTGGAAGCATTCTCTCTCTCCAGGTGCTGTAGCAGACAAAGGGAGTTTTAACAATAACTTCAATACGACAGGGTTTCCCCTTGTTTTTTCTAGACTTTGTGAACGTTTAAAAGCAAAGGAAGTTTACTTCTGTAGTAGCTATACTACAGAAGGTAAAGCTGTCATCTTGTTTTTCTTGTTGTGAACACATGCTGGCAGAGGTGGTTCCCAATAAAAGCTCCACCTTGAAAGTGCATTGTGATTTGGGGATGTTCAGACCCAGGTGTTAGAACAGTAACTTACTGCGAGTTCCCAGCAGTGTTATTCTACTCCCAACCACAATATCTGAGTATCTACCTGTGGTTTAATGCTTGGTGCTTTGTGAGCCACAGGATCTGCTAGCTGTTTCCATCTGGATAGTAGTCTTAGATGAATAAAAAACTCCATACTTCTAGAGTTAATAGATCCAGAGGGAAAATGTCTTTGGCAACCCACTGTTCATCCATCACAGTAAACCTGTTGATCAAAAAGCCAGAAGAACCTTATTCTGGAGCAGATGATAAATAGCCAATTAGAGACAAAACTAAAAAGCTAAACCATCAGAAAAGGGGTGGGGAAAAGGCAGAGATAAAAGGCCAAGAACAGTCTGCTGAAAAGGCTGGACATAGAACAAAGTGCATGTTAACAAACCTTTATTCTTGGAGCAGTCTTTGGTGATGCCTTCAAAAATGACTTAAAATCAAGACCTAGACGCTTCCTGTCACATTGATTTAGTACTACATTGTAGACTTCAAAGATTACCTAATGTTGTCTTGATGCTTTCTGTTGTAATGCTGCTGCTGGTAGTTCACCAGGCAATCATAAACATAGAGAGAAAGTCCATAAAATTTGGGGTCAAACTGACTGTTCCCCAAATTTTTGAATCTTCTTTAATCATGTTCTTTGTAAGGTACCAGTTCTATGGAGCAGGAAACCTCCTTCAAAATCAAGTGACATAGGAGGCTCGCGGTCTGTCCAACTGTTGAAAAGGAAGCACTGCTATGTAGTCCCATGGTCACAATATGACGTAGGGAGGGAAAACTTGAGCACCTGTGTATGCACAGAGTGTGTGGGGCAGGAAACATAGCATGCATCCTTTGAAATGGCATGATTCAGCAGAGTGACATCAATATGGATCTAAAGTTGACAATTTGCCTTAAAGATTTGATAGAACAGAAAGACCCATACCTGTGCTGCCTTGGGAACTACTTTGCATATGCTGCCTACTAGTAATAGTTTTATGCTGTTCTGTGGTATAAGCAATGTACGTCTGTGGATATTTTGGGCATAGCAAGCTGCCCTTTAAGTCATTTGGAAATGTAACTCATTCCAGGTTTTACCTAGGTAAGGAATTGAAGGTGAAACAAGTTGAATGAACTTGTAAGGTGGATTACTTTAAGTGCCTTAAAGCTTTGAGTCTGTACTTTCATAATGCATGTAAAATGCACTAAGTTAAGGCAAATTTAATTCAGGTATAGTATCTACCCAGGAATTTAATTGATCTACTTGCAATCTTTTGGATTACCTTCTCTGTATGTCCTTCTGAAGCCAAGGCCAGCTTTAAACAGACACTGCCTCCTGTCAGTAGGACACATAATGTAGGTAGTTCTGCAAGAAAAGGTGTTGAATTGTAAGCTGTTGAATAAGAGGCTCTCCTCAAGGGTCAGAAGATCATGTAGGGTCACGGTATGAATGAGATTTTATATGGAAAAAGTCTTTGGAGGTTTTCTGTCTGCCACTTGCTCTGGCTGGCTTTGAGTGCAGCAGAACAACACAGCTCCTGTGTTTATTTTAAGGTGTTTGACTCTTTCCGCCAGGTGCAGCTACACACTCCCGCTAAGCACAGTCCCTTGTCCCACCCCCCTCCACTGCCTACTGCTTGCAGAATGGGACGTTGTTTTCCATAACATTTTGCTTGGGATAAGAAAAGCCTAAGTCAGGGCCCACATGAGTCCTGCAGCCTTGTCAGTTCAGAGGGACCTCAGTGAGGTTTGTATTTTGGTCGTTAAGATCTGAGTTTTCTTTGGCTCTAGCAAATCATGAGAGTTGGACTACTGCACGTTTTAGAAATGTTCTTCCCCTGGTGGTCTAGCAGTGGATTGAGTATTACTTTGAAACACGAATATTTATTGTCTTAATAATGCAGGCTTCTGGGGCCATTAGCCACACAGTTTGAAGGAATGATCTTTGGAGGTTGCAGTATACATATCCATGATGTAGCACTCTGTGAATCAGACCACATGAACAGCAGTGTTGTTTTAAGTCGAAGAGTTAAAAATAAGTTATTGCTAGAAGAAAGTGCCTGTGCTTAATCTAGAGGCGGAAGATGGTGCTTTTCTCTCTAGGTCTGGCAGGGAAGTGGGTCAGAGATGTATTATTTTAACAAGAAGGAGACTCTGTGAGAAAAATTGAACCGTTAAACTTGTCATGGCAACTGAACGGAGTAAATCTGTTTCATTGCAACTACTGTGAGTTTTGCTTTCAGGAATGGTCTGTGCCACAGCAGTCACTGAGAGTTTCTGGTGAAATCAGTCTGAGACAGGATCCATGTCTGGAGCTGTCTGAGAGCACAGCATGATTTCCTCTGTGGGATAAATTAACCATGGCTTTCTGCTTGTGCACAGTGAGATCCTGCGCTATCATCTATGCTTGTGTTGAGCTAAGAATAGAAAAAAGCAACATCAGCAGTGCTGTGGGAAAACTGCATTGCTCCAGATGGCTGCTGATAAAGTCTTTTCTCATTTGGGATTAAAAACAAGGTAGTAATAAATGACGGTCTCTTCCTATCCATGTCTAAATGTATATGTTTTCTTAGCAGCTAGGAGCAAGCTAGGCTGAAGTTTGTCAGTTAGACATGGATTTGTCTGAAGACACTTGAGAATATATCAGAAAGTAGTTTAATTGCCTTGCAGGGATGAAAAAAAGAAAAAAAACCCAAAGAGTTGGGAGTTTGGTTTGTTTGTTAGTTTCTGAAAAAGCTTTGACTTCCCCTCCTTCCTCCCTCCATCTTGCTTTATCACATTTATGTGCTTCCGAAGAGCTCTTATTTCCATTGTAACAAAAGGTTGTGTTCTGTGAGATTGTCTTAGGTCGTCTTCTTGACTTTCATAGAGCAGATCTTCATTCTATCTCTAATGAGGAGAGTGGGACAAATCCCATGTGTGATGGCTCTACAGGCCACATGTTGCATGCAACTGCCCCACCAATGTTGATCTGCTAAGAACAAAAATAAATTTGAGATTCCCAACCAAGGAGCCAAACAATGGCTTGCATTCTTTGTAATTAGTCTTGACAGTGGGCTATTTGGTTAAAGCATATATTTGCATTTCTTAATTTATTGGCATGCTTTTACTTTGGATTAACTAATTCTTCAGAAAGAGAGAAAAGCAAAAGCAGACCTGGCACCCCTGTGGCTATTTCATATGTTTGCTCTAAGGGGACCAAGTCCTTGCTTAGAAAGATAGTTCTGTTCTACCCAAAGCAGTACGGGAAGAAGCCCTCACCATGCTTGAGCCAGTTGGTTGCTTCATCATGACTGATGGCTGTGAAATATTAAGCAATATGTGCTGTCCAAAGACTAAAGGGCAAACAAGCTCTATTGTTCATCTCCTGTGTGCAGGGTGGAGATTCTGTCCTGTAGTTCAGGCCAATTTTGATCATCTAGTTAGCACACTGGCTGTAGAGAGGCCAGCTTCACCTCCATCCATTACAGTCATTATTTTTAAATTTATAAAAGTAGAATTAGTTAAAATAATAGAGAAAATAACCCTTTTTCTTCAAGTAACAAGTGAATAATAGACTGAGTTGCAGTACCAGTTCATTTGTGGTAAGCTGTCTCAGAGGCATGGCATGAATATAAAAAATTATTTAGGTGTGGTATAAAAGAGAAGCCTTTTGACAGCAGAAAAAGACATTTCTGCTGGATGTGACAGCACAACCTAGTGGCACAGGTATCTGCATAGGATATTAATAACTAGGGATTCTGTGCATACAGGACTGTGAGTAGTAGCCTAAATTTGATTTCTAACACACTAGTACCTAGGAAGCAAGGCCATTCCTGGGGTAATGTAAGTGTGGATTTTCTTGCAGTATATACTGCCTCTGGTCCAGATGAAAGAGAGAGAGTGATGAAGGATTGCTCTGATAGCTCTGCAGTGCTCTTACTTTTTGGCAGTACAACTGGCAGTGTTTTTTGTCCTGTTCTTCAGCTCAGTCCCCACTACCATGATGGGGTGATCATATGAGACAGAAGTGTCCATTACAGTAACGACAGTGATATTGTCATTTATGTGGTACCTGATACTTTAGTTCTCCTCTTGAGCGCTGCTCAGCATCCACAGTTAGAGTAATGAATAACCTCCACGCTCTTTCTTCTGCTGGGAGTGGTAGTAGCCATGATCTCCTGCCAGGACCAACTCTGCACTTCCACTTTATGATGTGTTTAAAAAAAAAAAGTTAACTGCTTCTAGGGGAGTCACTACTGATATCTGTTCCACCAAATCACTTATTTAGACACAGCTCTTCCCAGCATTGAAGGTGGGTCTGAAGCCAGCAGTGTCTAGGATGACTTGTGCTGAATAAGTGATGACACAGCCTAGGTAAAAATGCCAGTGGTTCTTCCTGCCTTTCTCTGACATAGTACAGCGTGGAGTAGCTTCAGCATAAAAAACAAATGAGACATCATAATGTGAGCAAATGAGAGCCTGGTGACTAAGCCATTGGCTGGGAATATTGTCTTCAAATATTTGCTGGAGGCCACGCTGCAATTTAAGCCCTTGTCTCCCAAAGCTGAATAAAGTGTGCCTGCCATCAGTCTACTCACTCACCCTTCAGCACATTGCAGCATCTGTCTTACTCTACCCCTGGAGTGCTTCTCCATTACGTTTTATAGTGCCAGACAGAGAGACTCGGGCTGACTGACTCCGCAACACAACAGTCCCACTACTTAGTATTGTTCTAGCTTGCGGTGAAACTCTGTGGTTCAGGATGACCATATGAAATATCTAGGATAGTAAATAACCCCAGTAAAAGTATCAAGGAAACTGCATTGCACTGGGAAAAGGTGCTAAGTTACATCTCTTCTGCCAATAAGGGAAGACAAAGGTAGAAATAAACCTCAATCCTGCACACTCCTGAAATCCAGGGAATGAATGGCGTTACCCACTGAGTCACACAGTCAGACGGTTCCTCAGCATCACTGTGAAGTTAATACAAAAGGAAGAGCCTCAGTAGTACTCCTGGAAGGACTTGTTCAACTATAAAACCTCCAACTTTTTTTTTGCTCTCTCATCTGCATTGTTTTCCTTGGGTGTTTCTATATGCGCTTTTGGCATTTTGAATATAAATTTAGGAAGGGTGGCAATGAAGATTCATAGTCACCTCCCCCCCCCCCAAAAAAAAAAAAAAAAAAAAAGAAAAGTTTTTTATTTATGTGTTGCAATGACCTGGCTGCAAAGGTTAGTCTTTGTGGAGTGATGCAGGGGACATCCTGGCACACCATGAGCAGCAGCCTGAATCCGCCATTGCAAAAACTACAGTACATCTTTGCTGTAAGTTTTTGGACACACATTCAACAGCATCTTCTATACAAGGGCACAAAAGTAATTCAGATGACTGAAGAGAAAATATCTCAGCAAGCAATGCTCTTAATCAGACAACACAGTCCGAAAATGCAACTCATTATCACAGGCAAATCTAGTGTATGTCATGCTACGGGTGACTTGTTCGTCTGTAATCTGGCCTAAAAAAAAATAATTAAATAAGATTGTTTAAGTGCAGCTTCAGGGAGTGCTACATATTTTATCTCGGTTTCATCTGGTTTCCCATAATATCAAAGCTTTTTTTAGTGGCTTGAGATTTACGACCAGAAAATGATATGTATAGCTGAAGAATGTGAAGGGATGATGTGCCTTGTAGAATTAGTTATCATTGCTGGGGAAGTAGAGCTGGTTTACAGCTTGCTTTTTCCTTCTCCATCTGGGACTGATTTGTGTCTTTGTGTTGTATATAGGAAATGTTCTCTGCAATTCTCAAAATATAAAAACTGTGTTTCAGACACTGTGGTGTAGGAGATTTTGAAAACCTTGATTCATGCATAGACAATTTTTATCATGTACATTTTTACAAGTATGTTTTCTTTATTCTGTATTTTTTAAGGTATGTACATATTTATACATAGATTGACTCAGCTACTGCTGACAAAGGGACAATTGCGAACACATTTTGTCCCCTGTTAGCCAAGGTCATGTACAGACTATATTATTTTGGTTTATTTTTGTATTTTAATACTGAATGTTCCACAGTGATAGAAATTACTTTGCTGGGAGCAGGAGTTACTCCAATGAATGTCTAGTGACTAGGAGACAGACACAAAGCTATGTAGGCATTTTTGTTTCAAGTTCCCTGTGATTGATAGCAAGGATATCAAATAGATGGTGGTTTTGGAAGAAAGATCAAGGCAATTGATGGCATCAGGCGACTGCAAGAGGGTTTTTCATATAGCTAGCTGGCATCTGGTCTTTTAGGGTTTGCAAGTTGTTGTCTGAGCTACATGTAACACAAACCTGTTTTTTGATGTGCTGCAGTCATTCACCTTAGGTAGGTGAATGTTTGGGCTTTTTTTTTCCATTTCAGAAGTGTTATCTTTATTTATGATGGGCCTCTAGAGTGGAACTAAAAGCTGAGTTACACCAATTTCCTTGGCAGTTTTTAATGTCAAAACTGTCTTTTGTTGCTTAAAGACAGATCTGAGAGTTGGCAATTAGATGCATATCTTAAAATATCTTTCACGTGTCACTCAGCCTAAAAGCCAAAAATAAACCAGACACTAGGTACGGTATGTGAGAGCATTCATTAGCACCCTTCAGGATCGGGGAATTCTTTTTTTAAAAGCTATTTGAGGAACCAAAAGAAAACTGCAAGTAGGCTTCTTGCTGACAAGTTGCAGGTGTATACCACATGCCCATATTGGAAAAAAGATGCGGTTATGAAGGTCTTGATGACAGACAAGGGTCTAAAATGCCTTCATCTCCAGGTTTTAGCTAGTTCATCTGTTTTCTATTTGCATTTCCCCAATCTAGCAGTGTTAGTATTTTCCTAACTCAGTATAACCATGCACAGGTCTGTATGAAGTATTTTTTTCTGCATTGTATCTCCTTAGTTTGGTAAGGTCTCATTTAAGTCAGGGAAGCTTTACTTTTAGGGTAATTATATCATAAATTGTAAGTCAGTGTTAACAATTTCTTGCTGGAAAAATGAGGGAGAGGAGTGATGAGATTGAGGGGAGAGCACTGTAGTTCCTGTTGCTAGGATGGGTAGAATCCACCTCTGCCTTAAGAGTACCAAACAGGTGAGTGCTTGCGTTTGTCTCTCACTGCTCCTCCTACCTAAAAGATCTGGCCTTCTTTGATGTTCATCCTCTTGTGTACGTACACAAGAGGAAATGTTTTTTTTCTTGACGGAGAAAGACTTACACGTACTTCAGGTTACTCCAAACAGCTGCGCTCTGGAATCATTCTTCAAAGACACATATTCAGAGGGCAGAAGCAATGGGGCAGCAGCACTTGGGAAATATCCAGCCAGAACTTTTGGTACTGTGAAGTAAATTTTGACAAAGAAAACAACTAATGAAATCACATAGGAAACAGCATGGTTCCCCTTCCCACGAACGGCACTAGAGAAACTTGCTAGGTTTTATTATCAAACCTCTTGTTTCTTCCGTGATTCTCAACAGAATGGCACAAAGACAGAGAAACAATAAATTCTCCATCTAAAAGAACAGTTTTCAGAGCAAATTCTCAACAGCATGTTCTTTTCTGAGAACAATATAATCAAGCCTTGATTTAAAATATTATTAGGGAAGTAATCAGCCTACATTGAAAATTAGTCAGTTGAGTTTTTTGTTTGTAGTGAATAATTATTTGCAAGAGTCATTCTGAAAACAGTAAAAGCAATACTTTGATTTATTTAAATGCTGGAGAAAATTAGTTGAGGAAGTGTAAACATCGTTTTCCAGAAAGTACCCAAAAATGTATTCTGATATTTTTATCTAAACAAATTGCTCAAGTACAATTTTGAGGAATGAAAAAAATCTATGATTAATTTAATAGGCAGTAAAATTAAAAGCAGACAACATAGCTGTAGCTGTGTGGGAGTCAACAGAAAGGATCCTGGCATGTGGCAGTGTGTGTTGTTATGTCTCCTTAAGCACCATGTCTTTTCCTCTCATAGGAATTCAAACTTTTCTTTCTCTCTCTTTATGGGAGACTACAGTGCTTTCACACCTTTTTTTTTTTAAAGTCAGTTTTCCTGTAAGATAATGCTGATTTTGATGAATATAGGAGAATTATATACGTGTCTCTGCTTGCAGGGAATTAGATATGCAAGACAGTTGGTGCTCTGCAATGTATTCTGTGCTTCATACCGTAGGGTGGTGTTTAGCAGGCAGCAAGTTTAAGGAGTGCACTAAGCCCACATGTGAAGTAAAGGTTATCAAAGTGAAATGCTGACCAGTGATGCTTGTTCACTTCCAAGGAGTCTAACTGCTGTGGGCCAATGAGGAGTGGTGCAATTGCAAAGGAGCTTGTACCAACGTGATGCAGACGTTCACTGTGAGAACAGTGAACTTATCCATCAGTGTGTTAGACAACCATCAAAGGAAAATGCCTCCTGGGAGTTTAAATTAAAATGGTTTCTATTGCAGGGTGTGTTTCAGGATTTGTACTGAGAAGAGTTTTATGGCACTGTTTATTCTTCACTCTGGAGTTTTAAGCTCTTTCTACGAATCAGATGCCTGAACCCATAAAAATATGAGTCCTCTTGTGCCAACATATGTTTGAGGAAAGAAAAGATGAAACCACCAGGGGGCTGGTTGTATCTTGCTGATTCTTTAAGCAGATACATCTTCACCAGCAGCTGGATCTTAAAGATTGCTATATGGCTGCAGTGAAGCATCCCTACCTGCATCTCCTTGCCCCAGTGAATGATATCTCAACTGTTGGCTTGTTTGGGGGTTTTGATGGTGGGATTTTTTTTTTTTAGTTTTTTTTTGGGGAGGTTTTAATGGGCTGCATACACATATTATACAAAGCAGTTCTTCACTGTAAACTTTTCTTTTACTCACCAGGCTTATCCTTGTACCAATGATAAGGAGTGTGAAGTTGGGCGATACTGTCACAGTCCTCATCAAGCAACGTCTGCATGTATGATGTGTCGGAGGAAGAAGAAGCGTTGCCACAGAGACGGCATGTGCTGCCCTGGGAACCGGTGCAACAATGGTACGTCAGTAATTTCTTGGGTTTCCTCCATAAAGTCAACATTTTGATAGCATCTGTTCTCTGGGAGTTCCCAGCAACAGTGTGTTTTGGTTTTTTTTGGGCGACTCTGCTGCTTTTTCTAAACCAAGACAAACCTCATTTATCTACTTCATTCCACTCCATTTTCTTTAATAGTATTTCTAGGTTTAAGGCTTGTGTACTACCAGATTTTTTTCCCATTTTTGGGGTGGGGAAACCCAAAAATGCTGCTGCTGCTGACTGAAATCACAGCGCTACATTCAATGTGGTTTGATTCTTCGGAAGAATGCAGAGAACCCATGTTTTGAAGGAAGCAAAAGAGACTTAATGAATCCTTGATCTACACTCCCTGGGGAGGTTATAGCCTATAACTATTTGCATTCCCATACTCTCCTCTGGAGACTGGAGAAGAGAGGTCTTTGAGGCATTCTCCAGGTGCTCAGACCATGAAGCCAGAGAGATGCTACAGGGCTGTGGTGAAGTTAGGTGCCAGGGATGTGGTTAGGCCTGAGTGTCACTGAGCCCAAGCCCCAGCACTTTCATGGTCCTGGTCCCAATCCTGTTCTGTGTATGTCTCTCAGCTGCTTTTCCTCTTGTTCAAATCTTTGACTGGCTGTCTTTTCCTCACAGGTATTTGCACACCAGTAACTGAAAGCATCCTTACACCTCACATCCCTGCTCTAGAAGGGCCACGCAACAAGAAGAACGGTCATTATGCTAGCAAGGATTTGGGATGGCAAAACCTAGGGAGGCCACGCTCCAAGCTGTCACACATAAAAGGTAAGATCACATTTGCAGTACACTTCTTTGTTTCTTTGTGTAAGGAATCATGTTATTGCTGTTAAGATACAGCAATGCAAACCAGAAATAGGCAGTATTTTCACAGGGAGTGAATGTCTGTCCTGACAACTCACAACATGACTCAAAAAGCGACGTAAAGATCAGCCAACAGGTCCTGTGATTGAAATGACATCTGCTTTCTTCTCTGCATCAGCGGTGGACTGACCATCCATTTTTCATTGTTGCAAGATTGCATACATCCTCCTCTTGTAACAGTCATGTAATTAAGCAGTTGTAATTCTGCTTACAATCCTGTAGCTGATTTTTTCCTTACTAAGTCTTATGGCAGGTCTCATTAATTACCTCCTTGAACCTTCCTAATTCCTATCTTCCCTTGTGTCTACATCCTTCAACTAGCCACAGATGGAATTATCATCTCTCCTTTTTCTGAGCTTCAATTGCATCAGTCTGCACTGAATCTATACTTTCATGTTTTCTCATGAGGTAAAATAGTTTGGTTGCTCTTTTTTTAGGACATGAAGGCGATCCCTGCCTACGGTCATCAGACTGTATTGAGGGACACTGCTGTGCTCGCCATTTCTGGACCAAAATTTGCAAGCCTGTGTTGCATCAGGGGGAGGTGTGCACCAAACAGCGCAAGAAAGGGTCCCATGGACTGGAGATTTTCCAACGATGTGACTGTGCCAAGGGGCTGTCTTGCAAAGTATGGAAAGATGCGACCTCCTCTTCTAAATCAAGACTTCACGTGTGCCAGAAAATCTGAATGAGGATTGGGAAGACAGTATTAAGTGACTGTGGCTTTATGTATTTAATGCATTACGGCATGGTGGGAAACAAGGACTGCAAATGAAAGTGGAATGGCTAAAGTAATGGTTAGGGTAGAAGTCGCACCAAATCCATTTATTTTTGAGCTGGTGGTAAACGCAAGTGCAGCTGGAGTTCTCCTACTGTGTAGCTCTTCTGTAAATAACTTCTACAGTTTGTGGGAAATGCTAGTATGCAAACAAGTACAGTGGAAATTAATGTCACTTACCTTGCTGTGTTGTTCTGTGATGTTTCAGGGGTTCTGTGTTAGGTCTACAGTGGGTTTCCAGCATAGCAATCGTTGCTAAGTAAATTGTGTACCTTTTACTCCTATAGGAAGCAGTGCATGCCAGGAAGAGTCATCTGTCAACATGTTATTGGTCACATTGCAGGTGTAAGAAATGGAAATAAAGTTACTGTGAATGTCCACATGCCCTTGTCATTCAGGGCTGACACTTCAGCAAAGAAAGCACTCCTGCAGGACAAGAGTGCTATGTTTTGCAGACCCTCATAAAAGAGGTGAAAACTTGCCGTCTCACAATTTCCAGAGAGCAGAGGTTTCTCTAAGAAGAGGCATTTAAACAGGGTGGTTTCTTTCCTATACATAGGTAAATCAAAATGCTTTATGTAGTTCAGTGTCATAGTATGGCTCTTAATTGCTTGTACTTGCCTCAGTTTACTGCTAGTATACATTGGGTTGAACAGATGAAGCAAATATGTGCATGCTGAATCCAGAATTATATACAGGCAGTTGTTCGTTAGCCCTAAATATACTTTCTTTGCCTAAGCGTACTTGCATTATCGGCATTTCCAAAGGAAGAAGCCGAGTGCTGAAGTGCCTAACACAAAGAGCTATGAATTTGGGTCACCGTTGCTGGTTTAACACATGATGTAGACATTTGTTGAGGTATTCAGAGCATAGTGCTACCAACTCAAATTTTTACATTTTTTCAGTGGCAGCAGGCTACTGATAGCGCTCTGCAAAAGTATAACGGATTTGTTTCTTAGAGGCAGCAAAGGAGAAGGAGTTGGCTCTTGCGAGCACCTCCTCGCCTGCAGAAAAGGATGTAAAAGATGGTACGACCACAAATGACTTGTTAAAACACCATGTGATGCCACAGTGTACCAGCCTCCAGCATGGTATTCAGCCTGACTTGATGTCCTCTCAGTCTGGACTGTTCTGCCAGGAATGACGGAAGTGCGTGGACTGTGGACAAGTCTACACTGTTTGCTTACTGGTTAAAAAAAGGACGCTATCTATCCCTTCACTTGTCTCCCAGGTCTTTTCAAATTTTTTTTCATTTTACTTATTTGCAAGTATTCCTTTGTATAGACATTGGTAAAGAGACTGATATTTCTTTAAAGAAGTCTGATTCTGTAATTGACCTACTGCTAAGTTGTAATTACCCATTTATAATTACCCATTTTCATGTTCTGTAATGCAAGGGACTTTTCTGTGTAATCAGTTCTGAACCACCAGTATGTATGTAGTTTAACTTTGAAGACCATGCCACCCATATCTGACACCTTTTTCCACTGACACATCTCCACCAGTGATTGTTTTAAAGCTATAGGTTAGCTACACCACCTGACTCAGACTTCCCAATTAGAACACAGACCTCAGCTACATTGCCTTTATCTTTCATAAGAGTCTAAATAAGAAAAGTATTTCACATGCCTCTTTCCCTGCTGGAGTTAGTTTTTATTGACCTAGAAGGACTGCTCAGACAGGGTCTTCTGTTATTTAGTAGTCAGAGTTTTATCTTGCAGTCCTATCATTGCAACTCTGTTTATTTCAAGTTGTTTTTTTCCAGTGTAACTGAAACATGAATAAGGCTCAGAAATAGCATACTTTCTAGATATTAAAAAAAAAAAGCACAAAGGAACCAATTTTGCCAGTGTTTGTTAGTTACACTGACACAGTACATACTCAGCAGAAGAGCTCTATTGCTCTCAATTGTGACTGCATATTAAAAAAAAAACCAAACCACCCACAATACCCAACATGAGCAGGGGGTTGTAGAAGTGGGCGCTTTCAGCAATTTTTAGCTCTTCTTATCATTGGCCTACCCCCCACTTTTCCTCTTGCAAAACATAGTTATTTGGGATAATTTATTTACAGGAAATGTTTAATGAGATGTATTTTCTTATAGAGATATTTCTTACACAAAGCTTTGTAGCAGAATATATTTGCAGCCTGTTGACTTTAATGTAGAAGAATGTATAATAAGATTAAATATATTAAATGTCCTTTCCTATTCCTCCCCAAATATTTTACACAGATTCTTTTCCTTACCTGTTGCTTAAGAAGAGTAGTTCTTTCTGGGAAGATATGCAAACCTATCAAAAAAACCCCAAAACATACATTTTAGTTGTGCAAGAAAAAGCATCTGATTGTACCTGTGTCTCAAAGCACTATGTAGTCTGAATTTTGGTGAAACACGTGAAGGTCATCTTAAAATCCCCATATGTCATTGCTACAAAACCGGTTTAAGTGGCAAATACCTATATCCTTCTCTTGGGACCCTTTCACTTAAACATTCAAGAATAACTTTTGAAAATAACATGCCTGGATGTATAATGTTCAGTCAACCAGATTAAATAGGAAAGGTGCCCAGATGCACTCCCTGGGTAGTGATACATACCAGAAGACTCATGGTGGGTGAAACTGGCATTCAACTTAACAGCATTTTGCTATATGTTACAACACACAGATGCACTGCTGCAAGATCTATAGCTAGCAATTCTGAAATGGCCGATAACAGCATTCAGCTCTAATGACATGAAACAATCCATATGACACAACTGAAAATTTTGCTACTAAAACCAGCTAAATTCTGATCCCAGGAAAAACCCTGCAGAGATCAAAAAAACCGTTGCAAAATAATGGCTGTGGTTATTGAGCAATGGACTTTAATATCCTCGTTACTTGTTTCTGGTAACCTTTTGCTCAAACAGATGTACGTTTGGAGGATGGAATGGTCCTCAAGTCGCGCTAGTGTTTGTACAAAATGAAAAGGTTTTGCTACTGTTACTTGCGATGGTTGGTGGGTAGGCCTTTGAAAATTCTAACACTTTTAACAACATAATAAAGTTGAGCTTCTTCAGAGTACAATGACTTCAGCAGAGCCTGAGGCTGCCAAAGCCTTCAGAGATTTAATCTGGGAACAAAAAACAATAGGCACAGGCCCTTCATTGCACACCACAAATACTGAGCAACATAGCTGAACTGAATAGCATGCAAGCAGTTTTGCAAGACTGAGCTTTGTTTAGAGGCCATTCAGTCAATATTTTGGGGAAATATACATCAGTTTGAGAATAAAAGATTAGCTAAATTTGGAGATAATTGCTCTCACTCACTGTGTCACTCATCAAGGGAATTAAGAGTGACTTTGGCTCAGTAACATTTCAGAAATCTGCTGTCATGACACAAGTACTGAAGAGGGTCTTGCTCAACAATTCAAATACTCTTCCTATTAGCCTAGAATAGCCTCAGCAATGCAACATCTCTTTGGAAATACTTACTAACTTTCTAAAAATAATGCATTTCTACTCTATAACAGTATATATTTGATTTACAGTATAAATATGGGTGTGTATCACTCTACTATTTGCTTTGTCTTATGTTGTTTGCGATCCATAGTATTTTTTTTGTATTTTTTTTTTTAATGAAGGCAATTAAAATAGATGTATGCACTTACTTGTATAACACTTTCAACAGCATACATCCAGCATCTGACACCTGAAACATGGATCACTGGAATTCAGGCCGTCTTCTCCCTATGCTGGCTTTCCTGCATGTTGTCTCAACAACAGAAAAGGGGAAAAAAAAACCAACAAAATCATCCCGCCAAACACCATAAACTGTCTTGGGCAGAGGCTGAGAAGAGACATTCCTAAACTGTTCCTTGTCACCAACCCACCAGACCTCGCTGCTTTCACTTCAGAGCCCTGCACCATCACTCCCAATAGGAAAAGTAAATGCCATCAAAGACAATTGCTATTTTTCATCCCTTTCAGATTTCTTTCCTTCTAGGAAAGCCATTTTTAAAAAGATATCCTGAAGGTCAAAGCCAACAGAAACTCATATAGCAGATACTCTAAGCCAAGGCTTTTAGGAGTCTTGAGAACTATCCCCTAACTTCCAAAAACTTCATCTCTTTATATATACAATAAGATCACATTTACAAAAAACTAAAGAACCCTAGCTCTTTGGATTGTCAGTCAGGTGTTCTGAAAATATCTGTTCACAGTGAGGAGTGGAAATAAAAATAACAACCCCAAAACAACCTCACCCGTACTCCCTGACAAGGGAATGCAGTTTTGGTTTCGGGGTTGTTTTTGGTTTTATTTTTTTTTCTCCACTAGGCAGTTTCACACCACGCAAAGGCATCATTAATTTTGTTTTAAAATCACACTAATAATACAGTTATGATCACTTACCTAGTTTACCACTCTGATGTATGGCATCCTTCTGATGCTGCATTAGACAGTTGTGAAAGAACAGAGTTAGTCAAGAGGTCTGTGCTTCCTCATTTAAATCACATCTTTCACTGAGATGAACAGAGCCTTTCTGCCCAAGTACCTTATTATCTAATCCAGTTTTTAACATGCCCACTACTACCAAAGAGTTCTTACCGTTCAACACAGTCCCTACATCCATTTTTAATCTTATGTTTTACCTTCAACTTTATATGGCTGTTGTTAGTTGCTGAAACATGGCCAACATCTGCTGCAGCCCCCTCTTACCTTACTGGGCTGCCAGCTTTTTACAGATGTGCTTAAGGCAGCAATGCAGGAGGTAAGGAGAAAGCACAGAAAATGGTGGCGAGGAGGGTGGACTGAAGAAAGGCATCCAGAAGCTTGAAATGTCAGGGGAGAGGGAGGAAGCTACCTTAAAATTTCATTAGATTCTATTGCAAAAACTATGAACGTTCATCTCATTCCGCCCAATTACCGAGAACAGAGGAAGGACAAACATGCTCTGCGTGTTTCTGAGCTGTGTCCCCATAGCACTGATCCAAAGGAGGGAGGCCTGATGGAGTGATTCTGATCCCCTCAAAGGCTGAAGCTTTGAGCCTACGTCCCCCTGGCAGCAGCATGCCTCTCACCTTGGTCCTCTGTGTATCCAAATCCTTGTAATTCCAGACACATCGTTCAGACAACACTGCTGCAGCTTGCAGCCTGCCCATGTCCATGGATCCCACTGGAAGACACGGAGAAGGAAGGAAGAGACAAAAACAGGAGATGGCTGCTGCACTGCAGAACTCCAGCTGGTCCCAGAGCTATTATTTTGACCACCAGTGATGGGACTGACCCTGATGGATATACAGCACTGGATAGAGCTCATTGAAAACTTGTTTATTCTGGCAGCTCCCTGTTTTTTTTTGGAATTGCTTATTGTTATAGCATGAGTGTCAATTTCTTATTTACAAATGTCTGTTACCAATAAACTCTTTGTTTTTTACAGTATCGCCTTGCAGCTTGATTTAGAAGTGGTTTGCTGCGTGCCAACTTCTTGAAGCAAAGGAAATAATTTTTTAAAAGGAAATTAACATTTTAAGAAGCACAAGGCTTTTTTTTCTTTTTAGGAAAAAACTATTTAGAAAAAGAGAAGGAAAAATACATAATTAACACAAAAAGACTTTGTGACACAAATCTTAGTCTTTGAGTCCTTGGCAAAACTCATACTGTAATTCTCCACTGCTCTTATCGAAGCTGGCCAAAGAGTAGTCAACACATCAGAAATATATACCTGTGAGATTGCTATGGCACGTGTATTCCTGTTTTCTATTTCTTATAAGCAACAATAATTCCCATTGCAGAGCCTGTTTCCATGAAATTTGCAGCTTAAAACCTATACTCAAAAGGTTCAGGTACTTCAGAGCAGAATCTAGAATTCTTTATGTTTATTCAGGTATCAAGTTTCAAACATTTTGAGATTCACGTATTAAAAGCTCATGTAGAAATCCGTGGTTATACAAGTGCAATCACTTACCATGCGCAATTTAAAGAATACGTACATCTTCAAAAGGTAGAAGAAATAAAATGAAGACATTTTCCCTCTGAATTTTAATGCTGAAGACTAAATGATATCCACAAGAGAGTGCAATCATTTAGCACTTGCATTGTTCAGCTAAAAAATACATAAAGGCTTTAGTACAACTCAATTGACTGCTGGAGTTACACCAAGACTGTAAACTCATCATCCACTGTACACACTGCACTGCTGTATACCTCCCAGCATTTACAGCAGCAGGGTTTCGCTCTTGGTGTGTTCCAATAATTACTGCTTGAAAATAAATGATTATAAAAGGGCAATTTCCATCATGATGCCATAAATCTGAGTCTGTAGCCATGCAGTTTCTGTACTGAGGGTCACAATCACCGTTGGTGAAACAATCCTGAATAAGCAAACAGGAAGACACTCGTATGAAGAAACCTGGCTTTGCATGCAAATATTTTCAAAAAGATAGAGTTACTTAAGTCGCATCTTACCTTTAACAAGGGTCAACTTCCCTAATGTTGTCTTCTCCACCTGAACAAAAACACATTTGTACATGATCAGACATGTATTTAACGAGCTTCTTAGCTTGCAAATGCAAATGCTGTCAGACTAATTTTACATGTCGCAGAAACAACACAGGAAAGTAGTTTCCATTGAAGAGATCTTTGGACTTTATTTCCTATTTCTGGCTGCTTTTTTTTTTTTT
>VWZZ01005494.1:694373-733215 GCA_013399095.1 Psophia crepitans
TTTTTAAATAGGCTGCTAGAATTTGCGGAATCTTTCAGGATTATTGCACTGTCCAATTGCAGAATTCAGATCAAAGGAATTTCATGAAATGCAGAAGAAAGCAGAACTGAACAGTTGTTTCTAATATCTACTGAGCAATAACAAATTGAGTAGACAAGCTATGAAAGAAACATGAGGTGAACTTCTGAACAGGTTAAAAAAAAATGTTAAAATTCCTGTTTCTTTCAGTATAGTCTGAGTATTTCCTGAGATATAAACACTTCGAATATATAGAGGCTCATTTACCAATGACCCAATAAGCAGAAAGTGCTGCAGAAGTCAGTGGGAGCAGCTGAGGTGCAGCACTTCGGAACTGTTATCTGAAGTCCTTGTGTCACTGCAGGGCACTGGGTCACCTTTCCTGAAAAATAAAACCAAACCCAGAAAACAGTCACTGCAGAACTGGAAAGACTTCAGAGAACAGCAGTAAGAACATCGCAGGAATGGAAAACGGTTGCAGGAAAAGAGATTCACAGAGGAGAACTAGGAGGATTAGTTCAGGGGTCAAGGGTTTATTGGCTATTTTAGAAGGAAAATTCCTGTGAAGGTTATGATTAAGTGCTATAAAGTAATGAGAGGTTAACAGAAAGTAACCTGATGCAGTAATTTAAAATACCTCACATCAGAAAGAAACAGTAGGTCATCATAATATTCCTGGGCGTAGTAAAATATTGTATTTTACCCACTTAGCCCTTTTAAACAGTCATGAACATTTTTCAAAAGCACAACTTGCACATGATGTCAAGTAATATTTCCCTCCAAGTCATCTTTGAGTCACAAAGAGAGGAGGTGGCTTGCTCCATATCTAAATACACCTAGCTTATCCCCATTTGTTTTTATTTGGATTATTTTAATTATTTTTTTTCTGCTGGATGAAGGAGACATCTAGTACCTACTAATTTATCCTCATTAAGGTACTTCTATACTGAAAGTCATTCACATTTCGATCTTCTTAACAATCTTAATATCATCGTCCTTTTTGCTGAAAGTTCACGTTCACATTATAGAATAGCCGAAGAGAGGTAGCAGGAGGTTTTTGACAGCTGTACTGGGGACATCTGAGGCTTTTGCATCTAGGGAAAGTGGTGAGACTGTTTGGGATTTTGGGACAAGCACAGTAACTGCTAAAGTGATCAGCAGTTAAATGCTTATATCAGCTTTGTTGACATTTAAATTAGTACCTGTGGAGAAACTCACATAAATGCTGTAGTTTAAAGCTCATGAGAACTAGAGTCAGTGGGAAAACCTGTGCAAAATATTTTTTTATTATTTTCTTTCACTGCTTCCATTCAGGGGTACAAAACAGTTTTGATCATAGATTTTTATGTTTGGTCAGCTCTAGGTAAAAATACATCTTATATTAAAAAAACTGTTCATTATCAGTGCCGCATCTCTTTTTGCAAAAACTGTACTGCAACCTTAATATTTAGAAAACTTCCTCAGGCCATAGCAACAACGGTAGGCTGCAGCCCCCCCTGTCTAACCACCATCACAGAAATATTTTCCAGTTCTTAGGAGGGGACCATTGGCAATGGGAAATGGATTGTAGCTTTCCTTCTGCTCCATACAAGGGTCAGAAAATACATTCTCTCCAGAAAGAGTAGTTTTGCATATCCCTGCGAACTGGAAGTTTACTAAATTTTTTAAGTTATTTTTAAGGCTTCAAAAATGTATAGGTACGTAATAAAGGATTTAGTCAAAGAAGAGATCAGGCACAGGATTCCTTTCAGCTAATTTTAACTGTCTGAAGGTTAGATGTCCTGACAAAATTAGTCATATAGACAAGAGAAAACAATTCACCCACCCCATGTTACAGCCTGCTCCTGTAGATGACTGTCAGCTGCTTGCCTGTTTCTCCCCTGAGTAAAGCTAGAGCTTTGAGTTCACACCAGACCTATAGCTTTCGGATCGGTAAGGACAGAGAAGATGAATTTTACACTTCATGTACAGAAGGAAGGGGCTTAAGCAGCATATGTGCAGTAGGAAGAGTCAAATACTGTCTAAGATCAATCATAGAATCATAGAATATCCCGAGTTGCAAGGGACCCATAAGGATCATCAAGTCCAACTTCTGGCTCCACACAGGACCAGTCGAATCATTGTCCAGATGCTTCTTGAACTCAGTCAATATTTGAAGATTTAGAGCCAAGGATCGAGCAGGGTAACAATCCATGATTTAAGCTTCCCATAGCTAACCATAGCATGGTGCAGTTTTTTGTATCCCTCTAATTAACATTTCACAAACTGCCTCTCATTGCATCTGTTACTTGTCCTCTGGTCTTCATACTTCCAACACAGAATACACAGCTGCCTCAGCCTCCAAGGGACACTTCTAAAGCCCTCCCAAGGACCTCTGACTCTGGCTTCCTGGCTGATGATGCTCCCTTCGTTGACTGCTCATTAAATTTTCAACCAGAGCTTTCACTCCTATTAACCCTTCATTTCTAGAAGAGACTCCCTGTAAACAACCAGGACACCCACCCACAAGTATCTTTAACAGCAGCTGAACCACCACCATGGCTGTATGGTTTTGTTTTCCCCACTTTTACCATCTCTCTGTACTTAAAGTCTAAACTCTTTGGTTCTGGGACTGGCTTTTTGTTCTGTATTCATATAGCACCTAGCAGAAGAGCATCCTAGTGCACAGCTACAGGTCAATCATCTTTACTGTTTTTACTACCCTATATAATTGGAAACACACACCAGATAGATTATTCTTTTAATGATTCCTAAAGCAAAATGAAAACACCGCACCATCCTGCCTCACACTACAGCAGTTTTCAACTTGTGGTCCATGAAACCTCCACGTTCATAGAGCTTAAGACAGAAAGCACACCTGTTGTCATGAAGTTGGAAAAAAAATAGGAGTTTGCAAATCAAAAGGAAGCTAGAAAAATAGTGTACTAAACCAAGAGTGAAAAACCCCCTTATACTGTGCATAAAGGTGATCTCGTTACAGGCTCTGGGAAGTTACTCCATCTTTTCAGCAAGCATGTGAATCAAGCTGTGGGTATCTGGAAAGACACCCGCACTGCTACGCAAGCAAGCTGATGGCACTGCTTTAGTGTCTTCTCCCAGGAAGGCAGAACTGCTGTTTCTGTGGCTGTATGTTTCCATCTATGGCAACTAAACTTTAAAGCATATCTTGCCATCGCACTTGATGTCATACTGACTGCAGAAACTCTTATTATCTGCTCTTCCCATCCCATGAAAAACATATGACTTCGCTATACTGGGATTACAAACTGCTCCTAAAGCAATGCAGTAATTTAAATTCCATTTCCCAGACGGGCAAGGCAAACAAGTCGTAGATGGACATTCCAGTTAGTCTTTTTTTTTTTTCTTTTTTTTTTTTTTAAATAAATGATGCATGACAGTCATATGCTAAACTCATTTGTCAATCTTATTTTTTTTATCTATCGCCTGGAAAATTCAGCAACCTAATCCTGGACTGATGGAAAGGAGACTTCAGGGCTGTGAATTAAAAACAGTCTGCTAGGGGGAGTGAAGACAGGTGCAGGCTTTGGCCAGCTAAGGAGGTGGAGGAGTTGATTGTGAGAAGGGTCTAGACAGGACTATTAATTAGGAAGGGGAGAAGAACAGGGCACTTTGTCAAGCCAGTTTTAAAACCCATGACCTTTCACCTGAAGCACCCTGGTCCAAGTCCAGCCATGACCACAGGGATTCCAGCTTGTCCTGATGATGTGATGGTAAAATGGTCTGTACACATGGTGGTTGGTGGTCTTGGACCTCTTCCCGGAGAAGTAGAGTTCCCAGCTCGGCTCAACTTTGGTCCAACTGGCAATCCTCATTTTGTTATAATGAGGCCCATGGTAGAAATAAGCTGGAGAGGTGCATTCTTTCTTTCCTCCTGACAGGTGCCTCTCTGAGGAGCTGTTCACACTGGTGTGGCCACACGAGGTGGGTTATCGGCACCAGCTCAAGCAGCGTCATGCTGAGCAAAGTGACAGCCTGGCCACTGCATGGCCCACGAGGAGGGGTCTCCTTGGGAAAGGAAGAAGCTGTGCACATCTGTGGCTTTATAGAAAACCCTGACCAGACCCCAGGAGCACAGAGCGTCCCATGTGGCAAGGTGGAGTGATTTCATTCACAGCCAACGCAAGGCAGTCCTCAAGGAGACATGATGGATAAGCTGAATGGTGCAATCCAGCAGAGCTGTTCATTTCTCCTGGGGAGAGAAGAGCAAGCACCTGCTGCATTTAGAAGAGGTTACGGATGTATGTCTCCCTGCTCAAAGGGACAACTCTGAGACTGACAGACCCGTATGGATGTGATTCTACACACAGAGGTTGGACACACTGGGCCCTATTGACTGATGCTATGATACCTCTTTGATACTCTGCATGCCAGGCTGATTCATGCAGTTATTAAGAGCTGTTCATCTACCAGCTCAGGAAAAGGAAATAAGTCAAAATAAGCTTTGTAATACAGGAACTCAGTACATTCTATGAAATACAATGAGATCTAAAGAAAACCAATACTTGCCACCCATAAATTAAGTGAACACTACATAGCTTTTGACCATAAAATGATGCCAGTCTTCAAAAACTAGAGTTGGACAAGTAAACATATTTTGTATATGACTGCCATGCTTTTTTTTTCCCCCCTAAGTGGAAGAACTTCCCTCCTTCTTCCTAACACTATCAGTCTTTCCTTTACTAGCCAGTGCCAAACCATTTGAACCAGAGAAGTCTCACTGAACTATCACATCACTCCTTCCCCTGAAGGGACAAGATTTCTGCTCAGGGTAAGTTTTTTGGATCTTTTTCTGTGAAATTGCTTTATTTTTAGTTTTTGGAAAGTTGCTTTGCCTCAGGACAGTTTTTTCCCTGCTGTTTAGTTGATTTTGCAGCAGAAAGGGAAGGGGTGTTTAGGCTCATGGACTGGGAAGGTTGCTGCTGGGGTGGAAGGGCCTTTTCAAGTATTTTCTAGGAAGTCAGACTGCATCTGTGCACTGGCTTTTGTTCACTGCTATTTACTGACTGAGTCAGGAGCTGTGGGACAAATGCTGGACTCAGCTATGCTTGGACAGTAACAGGAGACTGAGCTTTTACATATTATCCTTTATCTATTCTTAAGTTTACAAAACTTGACTTTTTTAAGGGCACTTAGCAGAAACCTATGTATCAGAGGAATGTGAGCTCAATGACTCTTAACAGTTTATTTGGAAGCATTCCTTAATCTTTGCAGCCAAGCTGTAGGTCCTACACCATCTACCTACCTACACCATCTTCAAAACAATCCTAAAAACACTAGAGATATACAGAGGGACAAAATCTATAGTTCATTTGAAATCCTGAGGTAATTCACCCAGTTCTCAAGATAAAAATACTATGTCAGAATCAACTTTTTTTTAAAATCATCTGTACCATCATGCATCTGTTTATATCTCTCTTTCCACGGAAAAAACTAAAGACCCCTTTACCTTTTTTATGTGCTTCTGTTAACAAGCCCGCTTCCCTCAAAAAAAAAAAAAAAGGTCTTAAGGATCATGCATCCATATAACTCAAACAATTTTCAACTGCTTTCCAAAATTTTCAAACATTGACATCATGTTTCTAACAAAAAGTATAGTTCTACTTGTATTAGTTTTGTCTCTTACAACCCTTTTCAGCATTTTTCAAATGCATCTGAGCTAGGAAAACCAAGGACAAATTTCGAAAATCTGTATTTAGTGACACAAATTGTGAAACCATATTTTGGAATTGGTTTTGATTGGTGAAGGGAGTGAAGGGAAAGACAGCCACTTTAACATAATATATAAAAAAGCTTTTAGAATATACTAGACAATGCACAGGATGAAGAAAGATCTTTACACTACTCAAGCTGTTCTCAAGCAAGGCACATTCTTAGCCAGAATCTAAAAATACAGACCCAACAATCTAATAGCCATATTTTGAACTTAATAAAAAATCTTAAGAATTTAAATGAATTTAACTTTATATATCAAATATCAAGGACTAGATTTCTACTCTAGTATATGCAGTAAGTTGAACTAATCTTCTTGCCTCTGAATGAGATCACATTAAATGATTTAACTGATTATATATAATGTAATGTAATGTAATATAAATCAGATAATGATTTAACCAAATTTACAATTCTAGGAAAACAAACAAACTTCCCAGTATTCTTTTCTACATGATAAGTGCTTGACAGAGACAAAACTCTTAATTTAGTAAAATATATTCAGAAGTTGCCAGTCCTGAAATGGGGGGCGCAAAGCATGGGAAGCCAGCAAAGCAGCAGTAGAAAAAGCTAAAGCAGGGACTGCTGACACTAAAAATATTTTCTCGATTCTGACTGGACTTAAACTGCCCTTGACAACTGGCTGCTTGATCCAAGCTTGTTCCACTCTCATCTCAGTCCCTTCACCTCTGCTGTGCTCCACAGCTGCCCTTCTTATCTTTCTCTCCTCCTCTATTTTTTCCCACAAATCTCCCATTTTCCATGTCTTTCTAATCCCTGAATAATATTCCCCTGCCAAAAAGGGAGAATTAACATGTCATTTATCATCACAATATTGATAGCTATGTACTACTCCTCTCCCTTCCCTTCTCATTTCGTCTATTTATATACTATCTCTTCAAGGCAGGGAGACGGTCTCTTACCCTACCATTTGTACAACGTCCAGAAAACTGTGCCTGGCTTTGGCTGGTCCCATAAATAACACAATCACTGAAACCTCTGCAAGAAGAAAAGCAAGGAAACTTCCTCTTCAGGGACTTTTGACAGTGATGAGATATTTTCTTAAGCTGAACTCTGACAGAAAGTACCATGGTTTCGCCATGTAGAAAATTCATTAGTCATTTGACTATAGCACGGGCTATAATTCTTCATTCATGGCCTAATAAGAAGCTTCCATTTCTGATGTTTACTACCTTTTCTCTTTGAATTTCTCCTTACTAACTCAGATACTACAGCTACAATACTTGGTTTCTCATGAACCTAAAAAAAAAGAATACAAACTAGACTTCCATTTGTCCCAAACTCCTGCATGTTGTTGCCGAACAGTGTTTTTAAGCTGAATAATTACACCTAGATTCAGATAATCTTTGTAATGTAATTACAGCAACACCTTAGATGACCTCAGCTGTGCCAGGGATATGCTTATCCATATATATTTCTACGACAGAAAGTTAAAAATAACCTACATTTTGGGAAATGTGGGGTAAAGTCAAAGATCCTAGAATGCTACAGAGCTTTTGCCCCAAAGTCACCAGTTTGCCAAATTGCTGGAGAAATCTCTGGTTTATGTTCAGTTTATAAGTTAAAAAAAAGCAAGATGCATGATGAACTATTAGACAGTATGAGAAGAGCACATCATTCTGGAAATCTGGGAAACTTCCTTCAATAAAGCTATAAAACAAACTCCCGGCAGTGTTTGCCAGGTTTTGTAATGTTCTTACCCATTAGCTTTCTGAACAGGCACTTATGGCTTTTCAGGGCTTCCGTTTGCACCGACCATCATTCTTCTGCATGGTCCTACGCAGCAATGACCAAGGCGCCTGCTATCGGCAAGTCTCAGTGCAGATCCGTTGCTCAGTCACCGGGCCTTCCCTAAGCCGTGACCGAAATGTGCAGCAAACCCTCTCATGCCAGACCCCTCCATCTGCCTCCTCAGCCTTCTGGTTTCTTGACTTGCCCTTCCCTGAACCGTCTCTTTTACCCTCCTATGGACACCGTCCCTTTGTTATTACCTGCAATAGCCACAAGCCCTGTGGGTTTTATGCTCTTGGCCAGGTTTCAAGCGCTTCCCTTGCTTTTCGCCCTCCATGCGTTAATCAGGGGTTCCCTAGTGGGGTCCAGGATCTAGATGCCTGTTTAACTTCTATCCTCAACATTTCAAAACCATTAGTCAGGGCCTGGACTGTAGCCATAAGAATATGCGTATTGTAAGGTAAACAGTAACTCCTATATTTTCTTCACCCCCTGCATGTGCAAGACAAATAATGAGTCCCCACAGCATGTTGTTTATTCTCATCCCATATTAATTTTAGTTATAATGATAAGCTAATAGCTGTTTCCTAGCTATTAGGTGGAGCAGGTACCACAAAACACGAAGATGGGTACCCTGAGACGGGAGGATTGCAGACGCGTGCCTTCACACACTTCGTCATATTCTAAACTTTCTCCCCAATTAGCAAGCCTGGTCATTGTCACTCTAATGAGTTATCTGTGACAGTCTGTATGACCTGCAAGACAAATACTTGATCCAGACCAACCTATTGTCAGTGCAAACTCCTGAGTAAAACCCATTAACTCCCCAGGTGGTCATGCCTCTAGCTGCATTGCTATAAATACACATCTATGCTGTTAAGTAGCTCAACTGTTAAACTCATCTGCAAGTACTGTGCCTTCAGCTCATCGCTGTTAATTCATTCAGGCTCCCCTCTTCTTCATTTTAGATAATCTCAGGTTGCTTCTCCCTTGAGTGAGATAATACTTCGTTTACTAACTCCCAGTTTGTGGGAGGGACAGAAGACAGCAAAGAGCTTGTAGAAGACAGAGACAGCCAGAGAAAACTTGAAGACCATCTGCAGCTCTCCTGTCAGTCTCAGGCTTGAGACACTGGGGTTTGTTTGTTTGCTTAAATTTTCTTTCAGCAGCAGCCCTTTCCAAAGGTACCCTTCATATGCTCTGATCATTGATCAGATCACTTTTATATAGGCAAAGCATAACATTCCCCTTCATTTTTACTTGTCCCTTTGCTTACCATTGTTAAATCTTACTGTAGATCTGCTTTTTGCTCTGTATTGTGCTTGCATTTAGATTATATAAATTACATAAGATATACTCTAGTTTAATAAAATAGGTTAAACTATAGACTGTTCAAACTACACACATTTTAATAAATATCCAACAAAGTTTTAGGCTCTCTTGTTTTCATATCTGCCTACCTAGCAAACTCATCCACCTTCTTTATCATAATAACAAATTTGGTCCTCAACAAGTGCCATGTAAATTGGTTGTATTTCATCAGTGTAATATCTAATCGAGTTCTGGTACATGTTAATTGCGATCATCATAAAAAAAATATCAGTGAACATGTGAAAATGGAAACAGATGCTTTTCTAATAGCTGTAATTGAGAAAACCAAGTTACAGACTAGAAATATTTGTTTGCATGATCAACAATGACGGAACAGATCAGGTATCTTCTGCCTTACATTACAAATGCGTCTTTTTTTTTTTTTTGCTTTATGATAAAGGATAAGGCTCTAACCCAAATGGATTGAGGAAAGACCAGTGAAGGAATTATGCAGAAGCAAGAAATAGAAGGTATCACAGTGCAAGGAGAAAACTAGGAGGGGAGAGTAACATGACAGTAATTTTATGAGACAAGACAGGACAAGACAGAAGTAAAGAAATCCTACCAGAAATTACTCCTCTAAGGCAAAAAGCATTGTGTCTGCATAGTCTTCATATGTACACACATTACATGGTCTGGCTCAGGAGCGGGCTTTTGAAAAGCACTTACCCGTGCTTCAGTTTCCATTTGAGAACCTCCTGGACTCCTTTTGGATGAAACTAAGGTGGCAGATATACTCCCACAACTAATAGGCAGTCAGTCTATAAGAGAAAATTAGAGCTTATCCAAAGTAACTCTGCACACCTTAAAATGAGGCCGTCAGATCTTCAGCACCATTTTGTTCTACAAGTCCACTCCTGGTGGACGCACTACTTGGCAGTATGGAAAAACAGAGATGAGAAAAACCTTGCAAGGGACTAAGATAACAGTTTGATTAAAAATCAGGTACCCAAGAGGTACTTGGGTTGGGCATTTTCACTACTCCAAGGACGAATACATAGCTACAAAGGAAGCACATCTTTTCATGTAGCCAAAGAAAATACCAGAATGCACTGAAGTGTAATATAGATGTACAGTAATTTCGGAGAACAAAATATGAGTACCAAACTTCTCTGACCTAAACCTCCTAAGCAACAACTCAAAACTAGGTATCATGTTTTGACGATCCAACCATTCTATGAATCTCTGATTCTATGATTAAAAAGATACATTTTCCCCCCAGCTTTATGCTTACATTGTTTTCAACGTCATAATCTTTGTCATCCACTTCAAATGAAAAACAAAAGCAAAATGTTATAGAGGATGAAATCCTAACCCTATTGAAGTAAGTGGGAGTTTTGCCAGATGAGAACAGCCAGTGTGTTTGTACTAAATGACTTTGAAACAAATAGGCAGAAATTTTACGTGTTTGATTGAAACAATTACAACAGTAGTATTGATCACTGAAAGGAACACGCATTGTTCTGTTGGGACAGTTATGTTATTTCAATAAGTACATAGAATAAGAGGAGAAAGCTTTACACACAAATGGAAGTCATATAAAGAAATCAGATAGTAATTCCATGTTTGTTGACAATTTCCCCATTTTTAGTAATCTTTGGAGAATCAGTTTGCTGAAACAAATTTATTGAGGAAGAAATCTTACTGATGCACTGCAATGACTAGACTAACCAGCAGCTTTTGTTGCACAAAAACTAACTTGAAGCATTGACACTGGAAATATTACACAATATTACATTACTGCTTATTCAAAGAAATAGGCAACATCTATAAGGACAATTCAATTTTGTGAGTTTTCCAAGTCAGCTAATCCCTTGCGTGTTTCTATAGTTTCTTCAGCATACATTTAAACAGGGTAGTGTGCTTTTACACTTTTCTACAATAGAATCAATTAATCTTCCTGTAAGGCAGTTTACCCAATATGCTGCTATTTTAAGCTTTGCTTCCTTGTTCTTGTTTCCACTTTTCTGTGCTACATTACCTCAAAATCCATAGGCTGTAGGCATATCATCCTTTCATCATCACTAAATACTTCTCTATTTCAATCTCACCTCATCATTAGGAACTAAATTTCTTCCTTCCTTCCTCTTATGCTTTTTGGGACTTTCTTCTTGAGCTTGTTTTGGTTGGTGATTATTGTTTTCCCAATCAAGTGTCTAAAAAAAGAACACAATGCTGATAGAGAGCTGTCACACATAGGATTAGGTTTTATCATATCAAACAGTATTTATGACACCGTCTATGACTATTATGAAGGTTATGGATCATAAAAATCTTTGGATCTTGATTTGTGCCCATAGACCACACTCAAGATTTCCTTTGATTGCAGTGGGAATCAGTCCTTCCTTGGAATACTACTTCTTTTTAGACTATGCATTCATTTTCATCATGGTTCAACACTGGGGGTTGCTTTTATGGAAAAACAAAGAAACAAGAAATAAAAGGAGTAGAGAAATGTAACTATATCTAGTATTTCATCAAGATGCAAGATAAAGACATGATTGCAGACACTAAATTCTAAACTACTGTCACATCTCACTCATTAGGTAAACAGGCAAAAACCCTGAAGAGGTAGGAACATAATACCACAGAGAAAAGCAGTATTACTGGGAAAGTTTTACGCAGACAAAAGTTGTTTCAAGGAGAGGTTTGAATGACACAAAGAGAGCTTCTTGGTACTTGAGAAATTGAAAGTGCTAGGAATCCTGTGGAATAAGCACAGTAGCGGTGTTAAACTATGAAAGAAACAAAACAAATCAGAAAGAAGTTACTGAGGAAGGTCAGCAGGGAAGAGTGAGTAAATACTCTCTGGGGATGTGTGCCCTCAAGCCCCTTGAAGTTAACAAGAGATTAGATTACTCTCTGTCTAACTGAAGCATGACTGAAGCGCAATTTGCTCTTAGATTCAGTGCTGCCAGGATTTCTACTTACGTCTATGCCTCATAAACCTAAAAATAAATTTAGCCATGGTGGTAAACTGCTCGGTTCACACTAGGAAATGCCATCCAAAATTAAACCTGATATGGAGCTAAGCTGATTTATGATACACGTAGATCCATCAGACACAAACCTTGAGCTTGGAAATATCAGAGGAATCCATGCTTCCTACAGAGCACCTAAACTAAGTGCTTACGTTAAGAAGCTGGGCTCCTGACAGTCCTGGGAGGAAGCTAAACCCTTAATTCAGGTGGTCTGAATCATCCCCTGGCAGGTCCCCTGGCTCTGCAGGAAGCACCGACACTGAGGTTCCGTGCCCCTCTGCCGTGTCCTTGGAACGCCCTTTGCACAGCCACTATGGAGACAGCAGAGCATCACGTGGATCTGCAGGTTTTACTGAATGCCTTTGCTTTTCCTCTGAAGATTACTTTCTCACTCTCACACCATAAAATTAAAACACGTTATTGAAGAAACCTACATAAATTAATTTAATATGGAAGAGAATTGCAGTCAGCCCTCAATTATATGGTTCGAGTGTTATGTAGCTTGTGCACTGAGCATAGAGCAACTCTGGCACGAGCATTTCATTGGATTTCCTCCCCTAAGGAGCAGATTCACTCTCTCTCTACTCCCCCCAAACGGATGTAGTAAAGAAATAAACTAACTCAGGCCAGAAAATGCAGATGTGCTGCTCTGCGTGCTATTGACACCCAACTCTGTGTCCACTGAGAACGAACCCAGAAATGTCCACCACACCCAAGGCATCTCTGAAGAATTAGACAACTATGCCCTTCCTCCACCAGATAAAGCATGTAAGAACTACAGGTTTTATTAACTGCTTTCTCCCTTTTTTCCTTTCTTCCTTATCAGCCTGTTTGCCTGAATGAAGGCCCCACTGAATGTTGTTTCTAATGAAAAAATATTTATTCTCAGAGACACTCAACATTTTTTCTAAGAGTTACATTTGGGCTACTGCATAGTCCGTCTTCTGTTTCACACACAGCTCATCTTAGAGTGAACAAGAAACAACAATTGTGATGGAGCAAGGAATGCTAGAACAATAATAAGGGAAGAAGTGACTTCCAGAAAGAAAAGGAAACCATTTCTTGAAGTACAAGTCCAGCTGCTCCTCTGCTCCCTCTCCCTCCCTGCTTGCTTCTATCTCTCACACACACACATGCACTGTACTGGGGTAAATTGCAAAGCTTTGCACAGAATAAAGAGCAGTTATTCTTAGTGACAGTACTACATGGAGCCAGTAACCAGGAGTAACTGGGGTCAGGCCCTTTGGGAAAAGGCCAGCAGGATTCCAGGGTATTTTTTCTTTCAGCACTAAGCAATCTATAGGGAGTCAAAATTTATCATTATACTGGACTTATACTTGAACCTATCAAATTTTTCTTTCAGGAACTTTGGTCCATATATAAATACAGACTAAAGATATTCTGACAGACCCAGAAAACAATCACAACACACACCCATTCCCATGATATAAGGCATCCAGTTCCCCTGTCTACAACTGCCCCTCAACTTTACTCTCTTTTTTTCCCACAAATGATAAAATTTTCCTTCCCAACTGAATTGCTGGAAACGTGGAAATTCACTGACAGCTAATACATCCTCTCCCATTTTAAAACCAAAACCAATAGCCACAAACTTTCTCAAGCTCTCAAATGCTCATTCTGAACCACGGGCTGGTCATTTAACTTTTGGTTCGGCATTATTCCAGCAAAGCACTTACGCATGTAGTTAACTTTAAACACATGAGCAGTCCCATTGATTTCAGTGGGACTTCTCACAGGTTTGATGTTAAGCAAGGGCAAAAGTGACTTGCTGGACCAGTGCCATAGACTGGAAAGCCCTTACTGCAGAGGCTGAATATTTTCATGCATAGAGTGCCTGTCTCATTTTGTGTGAATGGATACTTAAAGGTACTGATAATAATCACAACAACCTCTGCTAATTTCAGGTACGGTAGGGAATGGAAGATTTTTGTTGGACAGAAGAGAAAACAATCAGTCCAAACTGGTACGACAGCTGCTATCAGGTGTTGTTTCTGTGTTTCCTAGGACAACGAAAATAACATTATTGTGTTTCCACAGCAACAAAAATGTATTATGTCGTGATGCAAAATACATTCACAGTATGCAAAGGAAAAAAAAAATCTTATATATAGTAGCGTAACAGATGAAAGATCCCTATCCAGCTCAAGTACAGTTTTTCCTCCCAGTAACCTCCATCATATAAAATAAATCTAGAATGTGTATTTCTCTGTTCCTGCACTGTGCACTGACACAGATCTGCTTCATGTCAATGAAGCAACTCACGATTTGTTCGGATTTGAACACAGGTTCTTTGCATTGTATGGATTAATCACGGGTATCAGCCAGAAACTGCCATCTTCCTCTGCTTCCACATCTAGCTTGAAAATGTTTTTCTAACCCATTCATTACTTCTTAATTGATAAATGTCCAGTACTACAGAATGGAAAAAAAAATTAAGCTTGAAACCAGAGGTCCATTGGTGACTGACTAGGTCTTGGCTGTCGGAATCAGCCCAAAAGAAGTCACTATGGTTCACATACAGACCAGCACCACGGCTCATGCACAGGTAACCTACAACATGCAAGGAGTGCGGCATATACCGAGCGTGCTAAGCTGCCTTGGTACACCAAAATCAACCCCACACAGCCTGCAGTAGACTCAGCCCAACACTGAGTTTGTTGGACTAATTAGAACCACCTTGCAGGGATGATTTACATGTACAAAGGCTGTGTCATGCACATGCAATACCTCTTACGTACAAACGCTGTTCATGTCCCACGTACCATAAACACCAACATTTCTGTTCAGGATGTCTGTGACAGATATATGAAACAATTATACGTCACAGACAACAAACCACAACCAAAACTGTCATTCAATCCTTAGCAGCGGTGCCAGTAACTGAAAGGGCTGGAGCTGGAAGAACTGATTTTCCCTACATAAATACTGAGCTGGATGACGACTTCTGGAGTGGAGCCAGCCACTGTTACTCTAAAATCGGTGAAGACTGGGAGAAACTGTGTTCAGTACTACCAGTCCACCCATGGGTGAACCTGTGCTCCGACAGAATTTAATCAAGAGTGAGTGGCACATAACTGAACCAGATTTATCTCTGCTTTTCTAAAGTCATAGCCAGCATCTTGCTGGCAGGAGTCAATTCTTCATAGCTGTGTTCTTGATTTTACTATAAAATGTCGGCTTTGGGTTACAGCAAAACCAAAATAGAACCGGTGGGACAATGTAGGAAAGGTTGGCTGGCTGACCTGTTTGTAAAATATAATTATTTCATTTCTGATGAGAAAAGAGAGATCAGGGTCACAGATACAAGTATTTACAAGTGCAAGCTATTATCTTAAGAACTCTAAGATTTAGCTAGGGAAAAATACATTTACTGGAATCAACACTGACAAGTGAAGTATTTAATCCCCAAAGTTTTATTTCCCCCAAACATAAAATAATATTATTTTGAATGGTCCATAAATAAAATTAATGGAGAGATTTTGAATGGGAAATCTCTAATGATATATGAGAGAGGACTTAAACAGATTTAACTGGGCTCCTTCTCAAACTTGGCAACTGTTATAAATGGTTTTTGTTGGGTTTTTTTTAAGCAACATTATAATCTGCTATCTGTATCGATCAAATCCTAAAGAAGCTTTTTGTTCCAAATTTGCAAACACCTCCAAGGCAGAAGCAACTACAGGAAAAGTATTTTGTACTGCACTACCAAGTTTAGAGGAAAGATGTTTTCAGTGCTCTGTGCTGTGATGTGAGCTCTCTATATAAGCCAATGCATGATTATGCAAAGTTGCATCTGCGCTTCAACACAATGTACGTAAAGGAAGGCTTCATAAGCCCTGCCTGCCGTCCTGCCTGTTCTCTGAGTCTACATCCAGAGGCCAAATGGGTTAAGCACTGCATTTTTTAATTAATGTTCTAAAACAGTGCCATTCAAAAAACGCTTAAGATAGGTAAGTGCTATCGATCACATTTTTGCAAGTTAACCAAGAGAAACAGAAAGACGGACAAGCTGTTTGTCCAAATTAGCATTGGAATGTTTTCCCCCCCAGCTGAGGCCTTTCTAGTCCTCAACTCTATGCCTCAAGCAAAAGTAATACTGGGACATAAACCACAGGTCAAATTTAAGCTCACGTAAAAAGACAATATTCCCCCAACATGATAATTTTAAGCAAAACAAAAATTCCATCAATGATGAGCCTTCAACAGAGATTCAGTTTGGGATTAGAAACAGGAATAAAATTGTTGCTGGAGTGGGAAAAGAGACTGAAGCACTTCCTTAAAAAGGATGCAATGGATTTCTGTGATAAAGACTTCAGCTGCTCACACTCGCAGTAAAACCGTGCGTTAATCTAACATTCTCTGATCTGCATGCTGAACAATTTTGAACCCAATAAAATAACTGTTAACTTTACTGAACTGATGATATATGTATACCGTGGCTTGCCCCACTGAAAATATAAAACTGCATCTAACATAATTTAGACAATTCAGAAAAGCATGTAGATTATAAGTAACAAATCTAAATCTCTATAACTAGCAGACATTTAAGCATGTACAAGAGAGTTGTTCAAGAGTATAATTATGGGGGAATATTTTGTTATGTATAACAAAAAGTATTAAACCATATTTGGATTTAGCATGTATTATCTCAGTTAAAACGTCTTATTCAAGATCTTACTAAGTCAACGTTAAGATGCTTTAATTTCAGCATTAGTAAGAAACATGATTTTAAAAAACTCAGTGAGATTATTACTCTGCTATGAAATTTCTGAGTTACCTAGATTTTATGCTTGACAAATATTTCAACACTGTGAATACAAATAAAGAAAAAAAAAACCATCCACAAGCAGCAATTCGTCTACTCACTCTTCCTATAATTTACACTTCCGAAGTAACTTTCTTTAATGTTTAGCAAATTTTGTACCTAAACATTTTTTTCAAAGGGACCTACATTTTTTAATGGCTTCTATAGTATGCCTCCCTGAATTGTGCATTATTCTCTTTGTACAAATTTGTGTTTATAGCAGTTTTTACACATAAAACCCAGAAGTATATGAACAGTTATAATATATCCATGGAAAATGTGCAGTAAGGAAGATGTTGATTTAGGAATGCCTGAGAATACAAACCTATCTATACTGACCCAAAAAAGAAGCAATAATCCTACATTTTGTAATTGTGTTTAGTATATTTTCGAGCCAAGGATTTCTTAACTGATAAGATTTTGCCTAAGGATCGCAAGGTCTGAAAGTTTTATATTTATATCTTCATTGTTGCAAAATAAATACAAAATGGTAATTGTTGGGATTTCCAAACAGAAAAAATCTTTATACTCATGACAACGAGCCCCTTTAAAGACTAGACTGTTGGTTCTCTGCTATTTTTGGCAAGTTTCATAACAGCATGTTTAGGGTAGTAAGTAAAAGTCATAACATAATGAACTTATAGAAGCCACATATGTAATCTAGTTAAAATCTTTTCCTACAGATCATATTTTTCAGTGAGATAATTAAATAAAAGTTTTTTGAGCAGTATTTCTGACTGGTCAAAATTAGACTCTGAAACACACGGGTTTAGTACAACTAACGATGGGCATTACATTAAGCACATAATTACTCCTTGCAAAATACGATGAATGAGGTTTATTATTAGAATTTAATTGCCCATTTGCACAATCAGGAAAGTACGGAATTTCCATACAAATCAAACTGCTCTGCAAGGTATTCTGTAACAATAACCATAACAGTCAGCTCAAATAAGATCAACTTGTACCCTACTATATAGATGTTTTCTCTCCCTCAATCAATAGTATTTATTCTTCTTCTATTTCAGTGTAATTAATCATCTAGGCAAGCTAAACTGTCACCAAAGAAACCAGTTCTAGGGGAGTAGAACTATTATTCAGTGGGTCTGTTTCTCCAGATGTTTACACTCATGAAAAATAAAATTACCTTTGTACACAATCAGAAAAAAAAAATCCAAAACCAGTGACAGAACAGCCTGTTTTGCAAACAGGCTATCACTGCCCTTGATTCTTATCATCATATGAAATGAAATTTGCAACGTTTGTTATTTTCCAACAGCCACCATAAAATAGAATACCTTTAGATGCATATTTTTTCTTTCTATGTTTAACTGCAGAATGGAAGCAAAACAAACCCAAACAAACCCACAACCAAAATGGAATCTTAATCACAACTGTTAGCTATCATAATATTTCATGTTCATGTATAATCTTCACTACACAAGATTTCATCAGTTGCTGTGCTTCATATAATAAGGACAATAACTGCGAAGAGTTACCCTTCTGTTACACCTCTCCCAAAAGCAAAAACACCTCTCAGAAACCAAATTAGAGGTGTTGGAAATAATACATTCTACAAACCCTCTATTGAAAGGAAAGAACTTCTACATGAGTTTTAAATATTCTTGTAACTTCTCAATCTACTTTTCACTTCACTTTTCACAAAGATTTGTATTTTCTGTGCTTTCGTCAAATTTCTTCCACTGACCTTGCTGTGTGTAATGATTCTTTGCTTTCAGATAAAGATTAAGTATTTTCAGAAAATTTAAGTCTCTAAACCAAAAACACAGGCACATGTCCCACCCCTCCAAAAAAGGTATCTGCAAAGCCACTCAGGTAAACTGATTTAGAGGGGGAGTTACATATGGTAATGTTGAATAGAGTATTTGAGAAGGAATTAAAGAGGATGAGATTGTGCATCTTTTGGACATGAAGGGTATGAAGAATGCAGTCAGAAAAAGAGAGCAGGCAGCACATTATGTTGAACAAAAGAGCTGTAGAGCTAAGGAAAAAAGTCACCTGCTGTATTTCTGCTTCAGTCGAGGAAACTATGCAGCCTATATTTGTCCTGAATCGTCAATGTTGCTTCAAAGGTCAGTCTACTATACGAATATTCTCTCCTCCGTAGGAGAACTTGTAATTCCCCCTATTTTTTACTAACTCAAAAGAAATGAAGTTTCTAAAGTTAAGGTTTTGGAATATACCATGCTCACATTCTGACATTTTCATCTTCAGTCCCTTCAGTGGAAAATATTGATTAATCAGCTATTTGAGGCAATGACCTTCCAGCTAAGTATGAAACAGTTTACTTTTATTACCATTTCAATTAAAATACTTAAACAGAAAGAAACTATGAAAAATTAGATATAACCAAATTCTACCATTCAAGCCCTTTTGAACCACATTAAGTTATTACCCCACAAGTCCCATGAATGCTGTTTGTGAGACTCCTTGCAATAATAAGTGATATGATTACAGCAGTTACAAACCCTTTTGTAGAATAATTAAAGTCTTGGTTATAATTCTGAAAAAAAAACAACCCAAAAAAAACCCAAACCAAAAACCCTTGAAAGTTTTGATCAAATTTATGAGACATGGTTATAATTGTGATGTTAATACCCCACTTTCTGTAAAGTCCCATTAAAGTCACTTCTATGGAGTAAAGAAAACTGTTCTGCCTGCGGAAAGGCATTGGCATAACACTCTTCTTTTTCTCCCAGTTCAAAACCACTGCAAAGTGTTTGCTGAAGGTTCAGTTCTGCAACACCTTGAGTCTTACTTAGCTGGAGCTAAATTCAACACAACTGTAGCCCTTCCTTCCTTCCTTCCGTTAAGTGTTAGATCATATTCCATCAATAGATAGATTATTCACTATGATTAACACTTGGGAAACAGATCTTTCTCAGTGCCAGAGAAATTTATACATAGGATTGAAGTATTTTCAAGATGTAAGAAGTAAAAAAAAAAAAAAAAAAGATGGTTCAAGCAGGACAACGATACTGTTGAGCAAGTATATTGTACAGATAAAATCTTATTTTTATGTATTTGTTTTGATTAATCAGAAATACCAGTCTGGTATCCCAGAAGACTAAAGCTTCCTTACATCTAACAATGGCAATAAATCATCCGTATTTTAACACAGAAATGGTTTTTAAAAGTGTTGAGTTCCCTGTGCCTTGGTCACAGAGGTTCAGAATTTTCCTGCATTTAAATTAAGATCTTTGACATTTCCAGCTTTCTTCAGGAATCTTTTCTCATAGGTCAGATTAAGATGTTTCTAGTATGCCAGAATCATCTATTTTTTTTTTGTTTGTTTATTTGATGAGCATTCCTGTAGGAATTTTGTAAAATGTTAGAGTATAAAACAGTTTATTTCTGTCCTTTAGTTGGAGCAGGGCAGCTTTAAAATTCCTAAATTCAATCGCAACTAGTAATTCTCTTCCTACAGGGATTCCTGCGGTTCCTGTATTCCTTGATTTCATTTCATTTTTAAGCTGTTCCAGATACTAACTTATGAACTGATATATCTTCACAAATATTTTATGTGCATTTTGTTCTTCAGAATATTTTGCAGACTGAATCCTCCTCTTTCATTCAGTCTCAGAAGTTTCTTACATCTTCTTCACATCTACTTGTTTAGCCTCCCAAGTATACTTTTGAACTATTTAACTGGGAAAAAAACCCAAATACCACACCTCACAATGGACTAGAGTATGACGTAACTTACACCATATAAATCATGGATAATGATACCAAAATTATTGCAGTGAAACTGATATAAATTCAGTTAGATAAAAATGGACTCTTCTTATAGATTGATTTATTTATTCAGCTTTGTATTTTTAAGGCTTGCCTGTTAGCTGATGGTTCAAATCATACTTTGCTGCTGACTTGTCTTTCAATAAATCAGCACACCTCCTTTATTTGCTTTTGTTGTGCATTTTCATTCCTCTGTCAGCCTATTAAGCACACAGTCACTACTCTTATTTTTTGAATGTACTTTCAGTGGTGACTAGCGACGTACTGACAAAGCAGAGCCTGGATCTCACACCGAGCGCACGAGTGGGAGAAGCAGGGCGGATAATCCCAACGGAGGGAGCCTCCAATGGCAGTGATCTGCTCAACTGCCTTATTTTTGGTACCAGTCACAAAGCCACAACATAACTGGTATGCTTGCTCCAAATGCGAACTATTTCCCTCCGCTCAGAACCAAAAACTTCATGTCTGGTCTGAAATGGTCAGCCGGCTATAGAGGTACTAGTCATAAAAAAAAATGGAGAGGAGCTCACAGCATCCAGCATTATACCCCAGTCCAAAGCAGCTCCGGCTTTGGACTCAGGGTCACAGTTGCTCCAGCAGTGCTTCTCTCCCTGCCTAATCACCATGCCTCAGATGACCACCAGCATCTCAGGGGATGAATCTCCACTTGTGAAACAATAGGAATCTTTCCAACGACACCAACAGGCACTGGATCAGCTCCTTAATGAGGGAAACTACTACAATTGCTAAAAACATAGTAAGTTCTATTTCTAAATGAAAGCACTCTAAATTAAGGTACATTTTCTGCCTTGCAAAGGACTTGCTCAAACTTGTGTAAATCAGCACAGTCCTTGGCTTACACTATTTTAATAAGACCCATGTGTATTAAACTAGATTATATGACACATGTTAAGGCTCATGTTTGATATCAAATTAAGTATTCGGATGATTTATGGAAAAGAGTTCACCTCCCTTTCCCCCACGTGAGATTTAAGACTAATCTTCAACCAGATCTTCCAACACTTGCTGCATTTAGGCCTTCCCCACTTGAAACCTTCAATGTTGTTTTTATTATCACAAGAGACCGATACCCAGCCTAGCATCTGTTATTATTCCCTTGCCTTCTCTCCCTGGGAGAATGTATGAACCTAGCATATATCACTGTGATTACTGGATGCTGCTAAATTCCGAGAAAAAAGAAGCATTGCTTTTCTTTGCCTCGCAGAAGGATTTGATTGCACTATTACTCTATGCACTAATGTGCTGCTTGGCTATAAAGGGAATTGTTGAGTAGTTTCTTTTTAAAAAAAAACAACACAGCAATAAAACCCCCACAAGTTCCATAAAGTAAACGAACACCCACCATTAGCTCTTACCCACAAGAATCAGCGTGACAGCTGTATTGATAATGACAGACATTTGGCTGCAATCACTTTGGGAGGCAGAAGTATGAGTTACATCTCCCTCTATCCACCACGATGCTGTGCATTAGCATCTGTTGCAGAAAGCAAAAGCAGGTGATGCTATAGGTCATTGACCCTCTCTTGTCATTTCCACTGATGGAGAAGCTTCACAGGTCACCAGGGATATTATCAGAAATGATGTCCACAGGCTGAACAGAAATTCACTACTTCACCAGATAAACCTTAGCCTTCCTGTTTTACTCTTTCCATGTAATCAGTGCCATGCTTTGAAGTACACCTACCCATTGTGACCCTGAAAACTCATTTCCATTTGTTCTTCTTTTGAATGCTGCAATAACCTAATTCCTAATGCCTTTATTTAGGGCTTCTTCCTTGGATCGTGGTGCAAATCCGTACAGACAGGTATGTCGCAAGCTCCCATAGGAAAAAATCCTATCCAGAGAAAATAGTTTCACAACAATAAATATATATGAATATAAATACACCTTCAGGCTTGGGTGATGAATTTGAATCAATACACAGACCTGGCATTAATTAACCATGTGTCATTAGTTTCAACAGACTCTGTCCTCAGTGGTTGCCAGAAAACTCTATTTCTACTCATTGTCTGAGCTATTACAGGCCAAAAAAAAAGGTGTTCCAGTAAGATTTATTGCCAGAATAACCAGACTGCACTGAAACCTTGGTATTTACACAGCATTTCAGTATATGCGTATCACAAAGCTCGTATCCCTCTTTAACAGATGGCTCTTCCACAATAATCTGACAAGGGTTAAGTTGCTTGCATGCTGAGACCACTTGCTGTCCTGTAGACAAATATTCTTTTATTACTCTCCTCTACTGTGTACATACGTTTTTCCACATTGTATGCAAAGATGATACATTTCTAAGGTCACAGACTGTCCTGTTGCTCTGCATTTTGCTGTACTTCAAGCAATGGGAACACAATGATTAACTAGGGCGTACAGGCCAAGCAAATTACTGAGAAACAGAAAATTGAAATTACTTAACTAAAAACACATAGCAAAAACCCAGTGAAAACCCAGTGTTGTGTACGTACATAAAGTGCTTCCTTCCTCAATGTGCCTCAGAGATTTGCCCCCTCTATCCAGTACCTTAGACTGAACTGGTCACAGCCTGACTGTATGGAAGCTGTCTACTCCGTGAGATGTCAGTAGCCTTTCAACCTATGGAACCACTTAAAGTGGAATCCTGAACCTTTAGGTTTATCTGCTGTACAACTTCTATAAATATGTTCGCTTAAAGAAAGTTAGAAACAGCCCAACAAAATTTTAGGAACATTCATTATCTGAGTTTTCCTTGCATATCTCCATTAAAAGCAGCTGCACAGTTAAATACTATCTATTTCTGGTCCTGCCTTTCATTTGACAGACAAAGCCATTTTAAAACAATGTTCTGTTACTGATAACAATTTTATTCTTTATGCTTTACTGATAAGTCTTTAAACAGAGGATGACAGTGCATATTACAGGCAATATATCCAAAGAATTACAGATGACATTTTATCTGTTCACAGAATGCTATGCACGCCTCTTTAAACTATCTTTGAGAATCTAGTCGTCATCATCTAAGTATTTTTCAAAATCTTATTTTAATGAAACACATTTAGAAGCTCATTTTAATGAAACACATTGTACCTTCACATGCAGCGAAATAAAGTAGGGGTTTGCCATACTGCATGCTCCCCTTAAAGGAATCAAAGGCAGAAGACAGTTTCATCACAAAAGCAGTAAAACCACCTGCACTTCCAGTTGTCTATCTCATCCCTCTTTCATTTCCTCTGCCTGACAGCAGGCCACTTTATATGCCCCGGAGATGAAAAATAAAGGTAAATTGTTCTCATCCTTTGAGATCAAGACTTAATCTTGCGTACATTCCTACGCACTGGATTTTCAGAGCCCCACCGGCTAAACAGAAGATCGCCTTTTGCACTGATGCCCTTCTAGCTAACTGCGTAGCAATTAACCTAGACAAGTTAAATACTTTAAAAGCCTAGTCGTAGCAATGATGAAGCCACCTTTCTCCTTGCAAGCTTTTCAGCCACGGAAGAGCTGCTGACAGCATCTTCTCCACATGAGAGGTGCAATGGTAAGGAAGGCGACTGTCCTTGTCAGTTGGGAACCTCGTACTTACGCTCCCAGCCAACACACAAACGCAAGACAGACAAGTGTAACTGTGCAAATGCTTTAGCACATATCCAACTAACCAATGGCAACTACTCAAGTTTTCGCAGGAGCAGAACCTAGCTGATTACAGTCAAAATGTGATCACAGTCTCCCTACGAGCAGTGTGCACAGGACCAAGCCCACCAGAGTTTGAATAATATGCAGCCACTTAATTTCTCTCAACTCATACCCCAAATACAGATATGACTTAGAGGACACACATTTTTGCATCTTATATAGAGCCTGATTAATCTGAAATGACGTACAGGAATTTTATTTTAATAACATATTTGGAACTTTCTTGTTCCAGTAAAACTCCTTCCCGTTCCATTTGCAATTTATTACAGCTGCAGATAGGAACATTCTAAGTAAAAGCAGCAAGAATACTTAAAAGATAAAACCAGTGAAAATATTTTCAAAGAAATCCAGCGTCAGACAAAAAAAATTTGTAAACTCTTATAAAAAGCATTTTTACACTTTGTAAAATCAGAGAATCGCCCTCACTTCCATTACTTCTGTACCGAAATGTCCACAATGAATGGACCTCTGCTTCTTAAAAAGCAAATCATGAGTTACGAAGATATGCTAAAAGATAAAAATTAATGAGTGAATAAGAAGTGAGAATAGATACAAGGATGACAAATAGGAACTTTACAGGATGTAATAAAAAAAGACGCATGCTTACATTGTTCAGCCAGGACTTCCACAAAGAGTGCGCACTGTTATTATCGGTTTAAGTGGGAACAAGATCAGACCAACATGAGGAATTTTTACAGATCCCACTCTCTACAGAAATTTCAAAGAAAATTATTTCATTCCTAGGCAGAAAAGCAATCTCTGGTAAACTGTATACAGCACGTCTCAATTTGGGACAGTTCTCTGGTATAAACTTTGTCTCCAGTCATAAAAGATGGATAGATCCTTTTTATGAAGGTCACTATGTTTATTGTACCCATACTTTATAATACATACCCATTAGCTTTTACAGCAAGAATATTATAACTCCACCCAACCTTCATTATGAAGTCTTCAGTTTCTTTTATTGTAGGTCCAGAGGACCTAATCAAACTTCAGGAAAGAAAGTTATCAGATGAGTTCTGTAAAGAACTTAAAAAAAAAATCCAAACATCCAAAAGCTCACTGCTGAACACACCAAATGAACTAAATAATGGGAAACACATTTACAATGTCCTTTAATGGTAAGCCTATCCAATTTGTGATTTAAGAGGTCAAACTATTGGTTATTTTTGCATTCTTGGTAATTTAAGAAGCAGCAGACTGGGAAATGTGCACTCACAGGCCTTATAAAACTGCCTTCCTTATTTTGAATAATAGACATCTATTGTAAAAAGCTTACTAGTGGAAAAGCCTCCCTCCATGTTTACGCGCTTTGGCTGGAGAGCCCACTGCCCATGAGGCTCGCAATGAAGAATGAGCGTTTAAAGAGACAAAAGAAATCAGCCACAGAAAATCCTGCCACCCATGTGTCCGGAAAGTATGAAATGCTCCAAGAGTTGGGACAACAAGAATTGCTGACACCAGATGGTAACATTCCCTAAGAGAGTACCGCACCATGATCTTGTGTTGAGAACGAGGGTTTTTCTCAAGACCCTGAGGCTAAGCCTAATAATTGGGCAAGCAAGAGGAAGGAAAGGACAAGATGGGAACACAGCTACAGCTCTCAGCTGGGGCAGCCCCAGATTTCTGCCCCCATCGCAGCAGCACAGGCTCCAGCCAGCCCACCCGCAGAAACTACCAGCCTGGTTTTACCCAGCTTTAAGACTATCTTATAGAACTTCAGGGCTGTTACACTGACTTCAGTGGATTACACCCTTCTATGTAAAAAAATAAATTGAGGCAAATCGCAATTCATCTATAAAATATATTAATTTTAAAACTGTATGAAACGCTTGATTACTTTCCCTACTCAAAAAGAACTATAAAAATAACTCAGACAAACAAGCAAGCACACATGCTATATTCTAAAAAGGTAGTTGCAGACCTAAGAAAAAACTTGCACAAATCACTTAGCAGTTTTTAGGCAATGGAAGTTGACTGGGGAAGTCAAAGAGCAATTAACAATTTTTATTCACCTTTCCCTGGCCAGTTTAGGGACACAGCAAGCATTTAATAATTTCAGAATTTGGTCACACAGCATTATCATTCAATGAATGGTGCTAGCTGGAACATTTCTAATTAAATTTCATTTAGTCACAGCCACATTGGACACTGCTCATTTGAGGTTTTAGATTCCAGCATGAGTGGAATATAATAGGCTGGTGGTTAGGACACTAGCTTGAGGTGTGGAACAGTGAATTTCAGCTCCCTGTGCTGCCTACTTAGAGTTGATCCAGCTTCGGAAGCAGCAAGCTGGCTGGAGTTAGCCAGAAGGAGGAAGAGCAGGAAATAGAGCTGTGTTCACCCTGTGTCTAAATAGTTACACATGTAAGCTCAGGGCTTTTTCTTCAAAAGATAAGGCAAATGGGTTCTGTGTTCATCTTTAATTTCCAGGCCAAATATGAAGATACTTTTAATTTAATGGTTGACAGAGATGAAATCAGAACACAAGGTAATTTTAACAAGAGCAGAATCACCCAGGCTCTGAAATCATATTAACAATTCTGTCCCTGAGAGCTAAGCCAAAACATGGCCCATGTTTTCTCCTTCTTGGAGCAAGAGGAGAGGAAAATAGCAGTATGTCCTTAACTCAAATGCCAAGACTGGTATTGCCTTCCATGCATTTTAAATCAAGATCAAAAAAGGTCTGCTCTTCAGTTAGTTACTTCTCACTTTTCTGCTTTAACCTGGACCTCTATCATCAACCCTGACCTCTGAGAACAGACTGTGAACCCAGGAGAAGTCTGTTTCTTCCAACCTTATTAGCTCATCCAGTGATACCTCCCCCTAATAAAGTCAGACTTGCTAAAAGGCAAAAACTATACCAAAACAAAACCCAAGCCTGACTGCTCTCCTAGGTGAACTCACACAGCTCTCTGTGGGGATCTGTAACTGTGAATGGTGGGCAACACCTGCTTGGGTTGTGCTTCTTTTAATTTTGGTAGATTATGTAGGCACTGAGACTGCCAGCAGAGAAGAACCTGTGATGATGCACAGCCATTGCTTTTGCAGTTGAATCAAGAATCTCTCTTTCCTTGACTTTTCCTTTAAGCCTAAGCAGAAAGCCAAGCAAGATGAGTTTAAAATTGCTGTGTTTATCAGGGAAATATTAATAAAGCACCTCAAGGCTTTTCATAGCTAAACAAAAGATATTTCATAAATATTTTATGCTTTTTTACACAATACTATTTTTTGCTCTGTGTGTGGAGCTGATCTCAGATCTGGGCAACAAAAAGATTTCCCAAAGCAGTTAAACAATCTGTCGTGATGTAAAGAGATACTATAGTAATTCGAAAGACACAAAATAAGCTAAAGAGATTATGAGAGTATAAATCCTTAAACTACTGATATCTGAAGTAGAACTCTGTTATATAGAAATTGTGGATAGAGACTATGTGCGAATAATGGCAAAACTGTATTAAGGCAAAGGAAAAAAAAATTCACCTGCCGTTGCCCAAGTAATGCACAAGCTGTCCTTAGAGCAAAAGCCCACGTCTGGGAAACGCAGGCGGGCATTATCTTTCTGTAGACTAAACTGCACCAGTTCCTTTCTGTGACTCCAAAGGAAAAGGAGATTTAATTCTTTCTCTCCCATGCAGCACTGGCCAGGCTGTGTCAAACATCAGTGGGAAATAAGATGGGCTTATACCCATTATTTCCAGTCACAAGGACAGCAGGCAGGAAGCTGAGAGACCCGTGCTTTGTATCCAGTACTCGTTCACCAGCAAAGCAGGGTGCAAAGTCAATGTCTCAGCTGCTCCAGGACAGGCAGAAAAAGAAATATAGACCATGCCTGCTCAGTGGAGAGCTGACCATTGTTTTGTGCTTTCAGTACACCTGATCTGTTCCAGTTCCCCTGATCCCACAAAAATTTACAGTCTAACCCAGCAGAACTTCAGTCAAGATAACTTTCTGCAAGCTGCATCTGCAGAAACGAAATTAGCGGCAATATATCCTTTGCCTCAAAGGACTGTGCTGAGTCTTCATTAGTTGAGTTTGTACAGGGTTAGAGATCACTGGATAGGAGCTCTACACAAGTGCAAGGCATTACAACATTACATACTGCAAAACTTTTTGGAGCTACAATTTTTGTGGTAGCCTGGGGATTGTCATGGTCAGAATCAATTATGTCACTCAGTACTTTAGGTTACTAAGTAAAATAAACAGATCAAACTATTTGGTTTTAGTGAGGAACATAAGTTTCACTAGTCATTTTGTTCACCCCTTACTTGCTGTCCCTCTCTCTTCTGCTGTCCTCATTTAGAATCAGTGATCCTTTCAGGCTGGAAAGGACTTTGGGAGGAAATCAATCCAGCACATCCTGCCACACAAAACAGTCCCAAGTCTGAACTCACACCACATTTCCCAAGGCTTTCTCCAACCCTGCCTCCTCCAAGGATGGAGATCACACAGCATCTCTGCTCCAATGCTTGACCATCGTAGTGAAAAATGGTTTTCTGTGTCAAACAGGGACCTGCCCTGTTTCAATTTATGCCCGATCTGTCCTCCTTCTGCCATTCACTTCCTTAAGGAGGCTGGTGGTATTTCCTCAACAGCTTCCTTGTAGAGTCCTCCAGGGCTGGCTATCCCCCAGGCTCAACAAACCCAGGTCCCTCAGCTGCCACCCCCAGGGCACTGGCCCCAGTGCCCCTATCATCCTGGTGGCCCTCAGCTGAACTCACCCTAGTCTGTTAACATGTCTTTTCTCCTGAAGCCCCAAAGCAGGACACAGTACTCCAGATGTGGTCTAATGAGTGCTGAGTAAAGTTTTCCTTTTCAATCTCTGTCTCAAAAGCAATTTAACATTTCCAGCATCGATGGTCACTAGCTTCAAAGTGAGAATCACAGAGAACAACTGCAGAAAATTCCCACTGAAACAGTTCAAAATATTTCAGCCCTTTAATGAACTTACCCCTGGAGAACTGTTTCAAACTCAATAGGCTAAATTTCAGCAAGATATTATTTGGAGTTAATAGGGTGGAGTTTGTGCTTGTGGGGTGTTTTTGGTGTTTGGTTTTTTTTTTGTTGTTTGTTTGGTTTTTTTTAAAAAGAAACCCAAACCTTGCTCTAACGCCTGCTCATTTCCCTGTACACAAGTGCACATACACACCACATCAGCTATGCCATGAGTGGTGGAGCCACCTTTACAGTGTGTTTTTGACCAACTCGTCTGCACTTTACCAAGATGACCAGCTGGAACTAGAAGCACCTCTGCCTGTCCTGATCCTTGAGCAGCGTTAGTCAGTCGCCATTTCTAACGGAATTTCTAATCGCCTGTCTGATTTATGGTTTTCCTCCAGGGCAAAGACTTCCACAACTGACTTTGGGTTTGGGCCTAGAATCTGACATATGTTAAACATTACCTAATTTTCAGGTGTTGTGGGGTATAGGAACTGTGCAGATAATTACTTTTTTGGATCTGTGACTGAAGTTATTTTTAATAAGATTTTGTTTGATTTCTCAGCATTTTGAACTATTTGTTTTCATTATGCTTGTAGTAAATTTCTGGCAACTGCACACACCTTCCCGTACATGACAGGAAAATTATGAATAGCTTGATCATACAGAATGATTTATAAATCTGTTAATTAATATCATGGATCACTTATTTTAATCCTAAGGTTTAGCTGAGCTATATGTTGGCACAGCGAACAAAGGGAACAAAAATGTCTGAAAGTAGTAGTTACGTTATTTATTTAGTTTTAATACAAGCTGAAATTAAATCCTTGTCTGTTCCCTGGACATAATTTTAGAACCAATCAGAATGGGACACAATTGTAAATTGGAAGAAATTGTAAATACCTAACTGTCATTGATTTTTAAAGAGTATTAGATACCTTTAACAATTCAACCTGAGCCTTCTTGCTCAAGATCTCAGAGTATCTTTTTAATTACATCAGATCTATTTATAAAAGTCATTTATAATGACAAGGATAGAAAAGGTTTGCAATAACATGTTGTCACACTGATACCTCTACACAGCAGCCCCTTTCCCTTGTTGAATTACAAATGCACATTAAAATTTCCTGCCATTTAAAAATAATCATTAGTAGGAATAGAGGGAATATTCTTACTGTCCAGAGACTCTGTCTCTGTCTGCCCCCCGACTTGTCTGGGCTTCAGTACAGCAGTTTCCATCTACTCTGCCAGACTGCCTGGTTGTCAGCAGAAAAAAAACTTGATAGTTCTGCTTTCATTTTTTATGTCCAGTAGCTCCTCAAAAGATCACCCTTCTCAGCAGTTCAGTCAGCGGCTGAATCGGTCATTTTAACAGCAGCAGTTAATGTGTTTTACCTTAATTCAAGCTTGAAAAAATTCAGTCCTGAACGCCTTGAATTTAGTTTTGGAACAACAGAATTAATTTTTCTGTTTGGGTTTTTGTTGTTTTTTTCTTGAGCAAACAGGTTGGAAGGCAAGAAATGAGGAGAATACTGGGAACTTCAACTCAGATGTCATAAGTTTATCAAAGAATCTCTACTAATAAGAAGCGTTAAGCAACATTAACAGGTTATTTCCTCTTTACCTACACACAACAAAATAGAGGAGCAGGAAACTGGCTATTTAGGCTATTTATATTTTGGGGTGCTTTTTTCCTTGAGATTCCGCATCCTTCCTTCCCCTGAATCCTCAATACCTGTAGGATCCAAAGAAATTACATTAGCTTTGATGCACTAGATTTCCTATATGACTGATACTGAAATGTAACTTTAAAAGAAAAAAAATAATCATTTTCTCATGTAGTTATTGTCTTGTGAGCAGAAACTGGCTATGAGCAGCCTATCTGAAAGGCAGACACATCTCCCTGCTACTGTTATCATCACAGTAGGAATTTCAGGAGCAGAATTCTTTTGTACCATTTGAAACTGCCTCACTTGTTTCCTAGGTGCTAGGAACCACTGATGAATTTTGATCATCAAAAAGCAGTTTAGCATGCCACATAGTATGTTCCTTTTTAGGGACACACCTGGAAAGCACTTTTTGTCTCAACTTAAAAAAGAAATAAATTAAAAGTTTGCCTTTAACTTAAAAAAAAAAACCCCAAACTAGTGTACTGCATAGGGTAACGGTTTATCTAGCATTAGTTTCATAGGCTGCACCATATTTAAAATTTTAAGGACATTTTCTAGAGCCACACAAGGGAACAATATATTGGGGATCCTTGATATACCCTCCAACTGAAACAACGTTATCCATTGGCATTGCAAGTTTTTCTTGAAGCTGTGAGAGGTAGCAAAGGGCTACAAACATTCAATAATAAGGTATCTGATCTGGCATTTGTACAAAACCAAAGAATGTGTCAATCATAACATTGGAAATATAACAAGTTTACTTTTTAATTCACTGCACATGAAACCTCTTTAAAGTGTGTTTCATATCACTACTTCTCTTCCCCATTATCAAAAATCCTTTCCTTCCTTGTGCACTAAAAGCATGAAAATGAAAAGCAAAACTGCAGGTGTTTGCCAAAGAAGTTACTTCATTGTGGATATCAGTTCATAGTTTCAAAATTAATATTTATTTTGGCTTGCCTCAGGCTGTTGTTTTTATTTTTTCCCTGACCATTTAAGATAGACTTGTACAGTCACCTTAAGACAGCATGCAATGCTGGTTTTAAACTACAGTGGGAAAAAAGAGAACCCCATCAATGGTGATTAGGTTTGTCTTGTAAAGAACTTTCAAGTTTTCCTTCCCCCCTTCTCCCAAATAAATTCAACCTGAATTCTTGGGAGCTCTGACGGTACAGCTGGTTGTTAGCTTCAGCTACATATTAAGAAGTTAGAGCTAAAGAAAACTCCTTGACTGACAATTACAAGGTGATTTTAAGGTGAGTAGGTTTTGTATGTTTGCTTCTATGGTGTGAGAAGTGATTAACAGAATGAGTCTACAAAAACATACAAAACCACAAAACATTCATCTGTGTCTCTCTAACAGTAAAGTGTTTTAAATTTTTGCTTTCATTTTTAATTCCACAGCCCATTTGACAGTCACAGCATTCAGAAATTCTTAGCAACACCAACGTATCGCTAATACTAGTTTTGTGGCTTCTGGAAAATTATCAGTTTTCTTGTTTTTAAAATACTTTGATCATCAATTTATCAACTTTAAATGTGTCAGTTAACTGCTAAACAACCGATGTAACATTAAGACTAACAAATCACCTTTCATCCAAATTTCCCTTAAAAAGGTCAGTTGATAGGATATGTTGGTACATATAAACATCCTCAGAGTAGATGAAACGTCAGGTGAAACCACAGACAGAGCTGGAAAGAAGCAGGTGTAGCTACATACAGTGTAGGTCGGATACCTGACTAATTTGGATAAGGTCTTTTTGTCATACTGCTACTGCATGATTACACAAAAAATCATCTTCCTGCATCATCACCAGAAATACCGTATTTAGTCATTAACCCTTTGCCTACTAGGTGGCATTTCCTGATGAGGGAGTGTTAATGGCTCTCACATTAACACATGCAGTGAGCACCCATGAGTAACGGGCGAGGAGAGGGTTAAAACAAGTTTCTTTACGCATATGGTTCCTGTCTCGGCTGTGAGATCAGTTATAGGTCCCCGGCCAAAGATAACAGCTAAAATATAACAGATGCTGGTGCTTCCACAGCTGAGGTGAAGTATTTCCTTTCATCCTCACTAGTCACTGATAATGTCCCAATTCTCTATTCACTGCAAACGTCAAGGGCACGAGCAGGTTATTACAACGTGAAATGAATGGACTGTTTAAATTGAGCCCACGCCTGTGTGCGGTGTGATGTTTCTCCAGTCCTGAGAGATTAAAACTCAGAGCGGAGAAGACAATGCTGCACTCACCAAGGTGGTCCTTGGACACTGGAAGCTGGGGTCTTTCTAACAGGGTACCAGTGAGGGAAAAGAGGGTCAGCTGCCATCATCCAGGCCTTCCTGACCAAGCCATCAGTGCAGGCCTGAGGGGCAAATACTTCCTCCCTGTGGCTATTGCCAGCCCATCCTGGCCAGTCACTTTTTCAGCCCATCCAAACCACAAGTATTCAAGTCACTCTGCATGGACTTAAATGCTGTAACAGGAACTAAACCAGCCTGGCAGAATTTGTACTTTCCTAAATATTTCCAACACTCATTACCTAGCACTCATTCATACTTAGCATTTTTACAGCTGTTCGGATAAATCTTAAAATGTAGGGCTGTGTGGTTTTTCTGTGCTTTTAAAAACAACAACAAAATGTTTACACATCTGAAACCTGGTCTACATAAAATGTTTTCCAAGCAAAGTTAATGAGCTTAGGGATGTATTATGCCAGCAGTTAATTACACTGGCAATCAAGTTGCTCTTCACCAGTATAGATGAAATAACTTTGTAAGACACAGATGTTGGCACTAGCAGCAAATGCTTGGTCCTGTGTGAACAAAAAAAAAAAAAAAAACCACCAAAAAACAAAAAACCAAAACCAAAATATTCAGTATACATATATAAAGATATTCGTCCATCAAGGGACTTGGGATATACATAGCCACACGAATATAGAGAGCGACTTTTTTTGCTGCTTTCCTGCACAGATGTTTGTATAAGGCCAATAGTCCTACTTTTCCCCTGCCATGAAAGGAATGAAATAATGGTAACATTGCTACATCATTAAGAAAAAAAATAAATTAAATGCAAGATGCTCCACAGTAAATGAGGATGGAATGGGTATGTGCATTTCTGTGGTAACAATATCCCAGGAAAATGTGTTTTTCAGTTATGCTCACACACGCAGCTCTGGAGTGTGATCGTTCAGAGCTGCTATGCCAGGAATCAAGATGCCATGAGAACACCAAGGTAAATAACATTTCAGTAAAAATCACTTAAGGAGAAGAAGGAGAGTATAAGCATAGCAGTAGAAAATAAGAGGCTGTGGTGTCTATTTTCCTTTTATCAATGAAAATGTGTTTTTAGAAGAAATACACAGATTATAAAGCCTAGATTTCAGCCTCAAGGATTTTCCATTCTGAAATCATCTTGCCAAAATGCCACAGAGATGGAATGGCAATGCGTACAATTCTGGATTTCTCAACACCATCTGGCCACAGATTCTGTATGCATCTCAAGTTCTGTTTTTGTTAAACATGCATCTTGATTGCTAACCCAAATACTGTATATCCAGATAAACCAACCAAAATAAAAAGACCATGAAAAATTACTTTTAAAAAAAAAAGAAATCAGGAAAGTCTAGCATTCACTAAAACTAAGAAAATCTTATATCAAATGTAATGCTCTATTAGTTGGAGAGGGCTGTATGAGCTACAGATCGAGATGGACCTGTATGAATATGCGTTGTCCTTATGCTTTCATTGGGACTACCTGTGTACAGAAGCTCCAGCCAGCATAAAATGTAGCTATCTATTTTGGTAACTGGCTCCCAAAGACCAGCATTTCCAATGGAAAAACTTTCATTCAGCCTTAAAACTCTCGCTGACAGAAGTTTGTTTTTCCAAATAATGGACATATTTCTGCAAAAACTATCAATTTTCCATGGGAAAATACTGAGAGGTCACTAGAAAGCATAACAGACGAAAACCTAGAAGCAAATCTATATCGGTAAAATATTAGCTTTTGTTCACATACATGCAACTGTGCCTTGTGGAAGTTACCAACCACACTCCTTCCCATGCTGGGCTGCATCTCTCATAATGCATCTATTCTCCTCACCAAGAAGAGAGACTGTGATTTCTCATTGTAGTATGACCAAGAAACCCAATCCATAGAGGAGGAGGGCATGAGACAGCTAAAGTACATTTTTCCACTTGTAAATTGGACATTATTTCAGAAAAATCTATTAGTGGGAACATTAATTATTCTCAGCTTTTGGCAATAAAATTACAAAGTTAATTTTTTGGACAGTTTGAATTACTTTTTATAGTTGTAGACTGACTGCATTGGAGGCCACGATATGTGAGCTGAAGGAAATTTTAGTTCAGAAGAGTAAAATTTCACCTTTCAGGAAAAGATTACCTTTTAAGTTACTCATTAGGATTTCATCTGCGGAACAGGAAATCTGCTTAAAACCTTAGAATTTCTTAAAACCGCATCAAAATAAAAGGAGGAGGACAGAAAAGAAATACAAGTGATTACAAACTCCAAAGGCTAAATATAATATCAAAAGCAAATAAGGCCAGAAAGATGTGGGGGTTTTCCTTCAATTTTTAAGACAGCATCTAGAAAAGAAGTTGCAAGCTATTCTGTTTATGCATAAATACTTTAAAGGAAAATCTCTATTTTAATAGCTGCACTGAGGTTTACCTGAATCTGTAGGAGAAACTAAGCTCTGAAAAACAAACTTTAGCTACTTATATTGATGAATTTTAGCTAAAATGACCAATGACATAAAAGTCAGCATTTGTATTTAATCCTTTACTGGAGCAAGGCAAAATAACAACCCTTCCAGCTGTACCAATGCTGTTATATACGAGGCCATGCAAGCTGCTATATGGCACATATATAATTATTGTGCTAGTACAGGATATTTTGCTGATAGTATCCAGATATCAAAAAGGGAATGGTATTTAGAAATTGCTCAGAGGAGGTGACAATGACATGGCATTTTGCTTTCTAACAGACTGAGTGAAGTTGAGGAAGTTTAACGCCTGCAAGTCCGGAGTTGGTACCTGTGGCGGTAGGTATTTCAGAGTGAAAAGAACACTGAACTGTCTTTTCAGCCACTCTGAAATAGTCAGTGACTATTATCTATTGACCAAATACTTGCCCGGTAATTGTACCAGAACACTGAACTACATTACATCCTTGCAAACACCAAACATAGTAATACCTAATTCTTCATCAGAGACAATCACTGACAGGCAAAAATGCAAAGTCTAAACTGCAAAGCATCCTTTCCTTGTTCCTAATGACACCTCTTCTTTCCCCTTTGAGGGCCAGCTTGTTAGAATTTGGATCTCACATCATCATTAGGCTCACTGAACACATTCAAAAGTGCTCCTTGCTGCCTTATGGACTCTCAAGTAAAATCATCTCTTTTCCAAAACTGGGAGTACAACTGGATATCTTCTAGATTTATTTTTGATACAAGTCTGTTGTAGCAGACAGAGATGAACTGTCTTCCCTCTCCTTTTTTTTTTTTTTAAGGCAACATGTGTTAAAGTTATTATTTTATAAAATATATGTTTATTATGCAGTTATCTCAGCCTGAAGGCTTATGGCTTTCCAGCATGTATAAAACAGTACATAACTGTAATCCACAGAGACTCTGGGTTTATTTAAGTCTCTTGACTCTCAGCAAAAATACCAAAATAGCATAAAGTAAATAGAAGGCTGCCTGAATGTAATAATCTTAAAAATAAACAAACACGCCTCGTAAGCAAGCACAGAGCAGCACTGTTGTCTAATTTAAGTTCCAAAGCTTACTATCTCTGTCCAGATACTGGTAAGAGCTATTCACATACTTGTAAACTTACTAGTTTCAACCATGCTTTCCAAATAAATCATGTAACCATATAAAGATATTTTAATAGCCAGATGTACTTTGGTTCCTCAATCATCTGATGTAGTAAGAAACATCTGGTAAGGAACCTGACCAGAGAAGTACAATTTGCCTGCCCATAACAAACATACGTACACATATGTACAAAAAGATACCTTCCAGCCTCAAATATGCAGGTCGACCTCTAAGTATTATATCTTCTCGTGTTTAACGACTCTCTGTGGTTTGATATTTAACTATTTTAGCATTTAGTCATATGGACAAGCGCATGTGCTTTTGTATTCAGCAAACTACCACAAGGATTAAATGAGAAAGAATTATATTCTTTACTGATTGCATCTCATCTCAGTCAAGGAACCAAAACAGATGTCAGCTTCTGAATCTCAGGAGGTGGATGTAGGGAGAACCTCCTGCAAAGCCAAGTAGGTTTTCAAACTTAACACTTGCACAAGGAGCTTTCAGTACTCCCATTGTTGAAGCTGATGTACACAGAGAGTTAAGCACTGTATTTGCAAGAATAATTCTATTGCATCTAATTTTAGTTCTCTGCACAAACCATTAGTGTTTTCCCATGAAACTAAAAGTTGGAAACTTGGTGGAAAATCTGACAGTCTTTTGAAAAGAGATTTGGCAGCTTGGACAAAACCATACCACTTCATCATGGATGAAAAAATGAGAGATGATCACTGAAATCTAATTCATTCAGACCAATTTTAACCAATGTAACCACTGACTCCATTCTTCTTCACAAAAATTATCATGAGTATTGAGCATTAATAGTATCACCATGGCATTAACAAGCAAAAGCATTATTATATTTGTCACTGAAAATTGTAAGGTTTGAAGTCACCTCTGTCACTATAATTTGTGGGTTTATTGCTATAAGAAATAATTTACCTGGTGGTCATTTATTTACAGGAATTCTTATTTTGTTCACCTGAGGTATGATAGGATGTTTTCTGGGTTGGGGGGGGGAGGTTATCAGTCCCTGGAAGGAAGGATCAATGTACTTGCAGTATTTCCTTCATTTGCATATATCGCACTGATGCAACTCTCTTCAGACCTTTATGAATAAACGCTTGTTTTTCAAAGAACATGCAGTACGATGCTTAGTTACTGCCAAACTGATAATTACAGGCAACTACTAGAGAACCCCAGATACACAGTGGAAATCGTTTCTCTTAATTTTTCAGCAGAAGTTTGTCACTTGTTACTAAGACTTAACAGACTGATGTTCCCTGTTAAATGACTGAGAGCAAAGACTGTGCAGCCTTAGGACAAATAACTGCTGTGCCCCTTAATAAACACTTCAGTAGTAAATTGTGGAGTACAATGACTAGACCAGATGATACAAAAACTACAATGCAGATCTTATTTTCGGAAAGGGTATCAGAGAAACTAAACCAGGAGAATGAAGCCAAGTGGGGTTTAGTACTAATTTTATAGTCCAAATAATAGCGACTTTTTCCTACTGCACAGTAAACTAAAGGAAACTCTTCTAAACATTTTGCATGTTTTTTCTCCACTCATGCAGTAGTTATTATCATATTGCCACTGGACATCCAAGTGTAATATGGAGTAGATAAAGCTCCATGAAAATGAATTCAAGCGGTTAACCAATGTTAGTAAGGTAAAAATATAACAATATAATAGAAGCCAATTACAGGTAATATTGAGGCAACAGCAACAACAGAAATGCAAAGTATTCTATGTGAGCACAGTTCTTATGCAAAAGTCAGTGAGAACTCTCCAAAATCAGTAAGTCATAATCCCACAGATGGTAGCGCCGTCGCTTTGGCTCCTCAGCCAAGCTCATAAACATGTTTCAGACAGCTAGCCTATCTTATCTGATAAGGTAACTCCTTTTCGAGACAAAAGAAACACAGAAAATGTAATCCACTGGAACATTTTATATGGTGCAGTATCGGAAGTTACTAATTCAGCTGGTAAGAGTAGAGATTAACACCAGGACTGTAAAAGAGATAGTGGACATGACTACTAATTGTGGGGAAATGTTGAAACTGTGAGGCTAAAAGGAGGCTACTAGTGCAAATTCCTCAAGAGTTCAGCCAATTAGTTTCATTTAGTGACATTTTCACAAACAGGAATAATTTTCTAGCGAGTATGCCAGCAGCACAAGTGCAGTGGAGGCTGCAGGAAGGGCTGGACTACTCTAAAGAAAAAAAAAATAAAAATCAGTGATCTTAGGGAT
>VWZZ01005494.1:733247-745522 GCA_013399095.1 Psophia crepitans
CGCCCCCCGCACCCGCCACCCCCCCCCACCCCTCCCCCCCCCCAAAAAAAAAAAAGATGCAAAAAAGCAGAAAATCAGGAACGGGGTTACTACAGATTTCTACTATGACAGTGATGGCTCCACAAACAGAAACAGCAGAGGACAGAAAAATCAAGCCACATTTTCCAAACGTGTTTATGCCATCTAACTGTGGATGTACCTTGAGGAGTTTCCAGCAGGGACAAACATTTGTGTCTAGGTAGAATCATAGAATACAGACTATCGCAAGTTGGAAAGGACCCATAAAAATCATGAAGTCCAGCTCCTGGCTCCACACAGGACCAGCCCAAACAGAGTATATGACTGAGAGTGGTGCCCAGACACTTCTTGAACTCAGCCATGCTCAGTGTAGTGATGACTTCCCTGGGGAGCCTGTTCCAGTGCCCAACCACTCTCTCGGTGAAGAACCTTTTCCTGATCTCCAACCTAAACCTCCCCTGTCGAAGTTTCATACCATTCCCACAGGTTCTATCACTGGTCACCAGAGGGAGGAGATCAGTGCCTGCCCCTTCGCTCCCCCTTGTGAGGAAACTGTAGGCCACAATGAGGTCTCCCCTAGAAGACACCAGCAAGGCCTCTTTTGGAAGACTTCATGCACTTATGGTCAGCCAAGCTCATAAAATATTTATTTAAACCAGAGCAGAGCTACCAGAACAAAAAAGAGAACAGAGGGTTAGGATATTAAAAAACAGGGTGACTTATTCAGCCTATTTATTAAAAAAAAAAAAAAAAAAAAAGAGAGAGTCAGAGAGAGAAAAGTTTAAAGTGAATTCAATTTTTCTCTGCAAGCAGAGTGTTTAACACTAGCAGGGGAGAAAAGCTTTCAGGACCCTGTTGGCATAGGCACAAATAGGTGTGAACAATCCTTTCCCAGTTTATATTCCTTCCACTCCCACGTGAACACCTCTCCTCCAGTTCCTGCAGGCCAGCACTCTGCTCGTACACCCAGCTGAAAGAGCTAGCCCACATCCTTCATAGCACAATGAGGACCTTATCTGCTCATACCACCTGCAGACTGCTGAATGCTGAGAATAGCTTGCCAAAACAGACAGCAAAAAGACACACTTTCACAGACCCTCTACAGCGCAGGGTCCTGAAGAACCTGTTTCCTTGTACCTGGTATTTACCTGCATCCTCACATCTATGGAGGCAACAACTGTGCCATGGGTAGGGACACCTTTCAATCAATCAGGTTGTTCAAAGCCCCATCCAACCTGACCTTGAACTCTTCCAATGACGAGGCATCCACAGCTTCTCCGGGCAACCTCTGCCAGTGTCTCACCACTCTCACTGTAAAAAAACCTGACTATGTGGCCATAGCCCAGGTAAGATAGTGGTGATGTTCCTGCTGAGAAGAAAACTGTGCGACTCCAGATAGTCTTCTGGGATCTCCTCACGTTCTGTCAGTTCTTTTCACATTCAGCTAGCACAGCTAGGGACAAACCTATAAATCAGCACCATTTTCATTGCTCTTCTACCATTGCAGTTTTTAGGCTTGGTAAAGGTTATGCTGTTGAGTCCTTCTTTTTTAATTTTTGTTTTTATCGTTAAATCCTACCCCCTTCCATTTCTTTTTGTGTTCTCTGTGTTTTATTCTTACTATGTCTATCTAGCCCAAACACACGGAACTTGATTTTGCAGCCCTTTGCCATACAATGATGTGCTTAGTTGGTAGAAGGTTCAGATGCCCAAAGGATGCAGAAACCATTCAAAAGTGTAGACTGGTTCTCTATATGACAACTGACTAAATTGTGATTTTTTTTCCTTCTTTTCAAAAGAGAACAACAACTACAATGAATTATTTTTTTGAGCTTTTACCCAAATGTATAAGTAAAGAGTTTCAATATAAACACTGACAGTTTAAGCACTCATGAGAACATAGATTTAGTGAGCCAATGGGGACTGCAAAATACCCATTTCTCAGTGATGTCGTCGGGGGATACCAGTGCCGAATGATGAAAAGACATGGCTAACTAACGTACACTTTCAAGTCACTAACGTGTTCGTATGTTTTCGTAGTTATCTAAAACATCACCCAGGTGATACATATAAATGAGCTTTAAAATAAAATCCCTTCAGATTTTAGTGTCACAGAGATTAAGAGATTTTTAAATATTAGAAGAAAACTTGAATTAGATTTATGACTAATTAACTATTCTATATCATTTGCTTAAAAATCTAAATACAACCTAGAGGTCTGCAAATAAAAACTGAGTCGTGGCACTCAAATGAAACTGAAATCTCTGTAATTACAATCAATTCATCTTTTGTTTTACCTACTCAGAACTGAGTTCAGGTTTTTTATTTAACTACCTAAGAATACTAAGCTGTAAGAATACCAAGCTTACACTACTACAGATGTTAGTTATGCTATAACCTGTCAGTTACAAAAAACTTCAACATGGCTATGTTTCATAAAACAATAACAACAACAAAAAAAAACAAAAGCCCCAAAACCAAATGACAAAACCAAAACAAACAATCCACAACACAAAATGGCTTTTCTGGTCACTTTTAAAAATTTGGGTTAGATTTACTATGCCTAATTTACAGCACTTTGGGAGCACAAGGCAGCCAGAAAGCTCTCTTACAGCTCACCTGGTTATGGCAACGCAAAGAGCTGGTCTCACAACACCGAGCTGTGGCAAGTCAACCATAGCACGGTAAAGAATCCAGCCCAGCAACCTTTCCTATAGCATGACGGTGCCATGCTTGGGCGCAATTTATTCCTATACCAAGGGAAAAAGCTTTTGCAGCTCCAGGAATTTTTACATAGCAGTGCAGTAAGGAAGATCACCAAGGAATATATTTGGTCACAGACTAGTTAAGATGGAAGAAATGATTGTATAATCATATTCAGATCACCCAATGATTTTGTGGAGCATCTGGGTGCCATTAGGTTGGCTTCTTTGGGTCTGATTATATTGTCAGCCAAGTGGTTTCCACATAACCTGTACTAATAAAACTCTTTTGCCAGCTAATTATTACAAACCAGACTCAAAGTATCAAGACATGGCAATCGGTCTACTTTTTTTTTTCTCATTACACCACCCTATTACTGACAACAACATAAAAGCAAAAGATGATGAAGTATTATGCCTTTATTATTTTCATTACCACTGAGCCCTGGAGTCCCACCACTAGAGAGGACCCCACTGTGCAAGGCATCCTACTAAAAGAGTAAAAACCGTTCTGGACAGAAAACAGTGCTCTGCAGAAAACCAGAGAAGGCAGTTAAACAATAATACTTTATATTGGGGTGAAGTAGACCCAAAGAGAGAGACATACTAAAGAAAAGAATAAACAAAGAAGAGGTTGCAGAAAGAACAAGGGATGCTCTACTGAAAGGGAAACAGAAGAGGTGGAGAAGGTGACTAAGGGAAGCCCAGAATTAGCACCTAGTAAGCCTTTCAAAAACTTTTTTTTTGTCCATTAGTCATAAATACTCTGCCATTACTAGTTTAGTTCTGTTACTGTTTCTCTTAGACCGGGCAGAGAAAGTTCCTTATATTTTGGGACGAGCAGCCCCGCTCTGTGTGGGTATAATTCCCCGTAATAGCCTCTTCAGAGCAATACACCTTCCAGTAGGACACAGTAATCAGTGTGACTAATGCCAGTCATATGCAGTTCATTCTCTCTCTCATCTTGCTGCCAGGGGAACAAGTGAGTATGCAGGGTATGTTTTGTGTTAGCAGGATTTGGGTTTTCCCACCCTTGCACACAATGCAGAAGACAAAGCCAGTTGAAGAAATGCATTTTGCATTTGCAGCAGAAAATGCAGAGGCCTATGAAAGTTTAATGAAGGTGTATTTGCAGTGCATGCCCTACCCTAGGTATAAATCAGTAAAAATTCTATTTTTGAAAACAGCTTGGCTATTTAATTAGATTATCTCACCCTCTATATCTCTGAGAGACCTAGACCTACAGGGACATAACCATGGCAGATACTAGTCAAGTAAAACAACAAGACGACAGTATTTTCTGTGTGTGCAAGTGATCTAATGACAAAAAAAGATCTAAATGCTATTTCTCATGCAGCCAGTAAAAGAAAGGTGTCGTAGAAATGAAACCAGGGCTATAGGCAGACCCTCCAAGCCAACAGAAACACTGCTGGCTGCTTTCGGCAGATGAATAACCCTGCTGCATCTGTAGGCCAACGCCTGCACTGTCAGCAACCCCTGCGGCAGTACAGAGCACACACAGTGATGGCCCACCGGCCCTTTTGCTTTGCCTGTAGTAAGTGCCTCCCCGCTCAATGCCATAATGATCACTTGTACAGAAGTAAAAATGACACCTTGGCATAAAGGCACAACAGGCAACCACAGGCTGTGGTGCTTCTGACTGGTTCAGTAGGTTGGGATACTTGCTCGGGTAACATTTCCTTCGCTGCGCAACCCTCTCCCCTAAACCCACCTCCTGATGTGCTTTGTGGTCACCACGTTGTTCTAGCTGTGATGAGCTAAGGATATAAGCAAGGCAAAGCATATACGGAGAGAGGTACCAGCGACATTTTTATTAAACCAGTTGATGTAGCTGAATACCTTATCTTAGCCGTTCTTTCATTTCCTGTTGTTCCCCTCTCACAGCCTGTTTTGATTTAACGCTATTCATTCAGGCAGGAGTCCTTCACGTAGGTAATACAAAGTTTATAAGACACAAAATGTGTGTGTGCATGCACATGCACACTTGCCCATTATTCCCAAACCATCCATATCTGTAGTCTAGACAAAGCTACAAGAGCCAGAAGTGGGGAACAGGAAAGGAAAATAAAAGGTGAGGATTGCATCAGTGTCAGCAGAGCCTAAACTGGGAAAAAACCAAAGTGAAAACGTGCATGTTTCCAGCTGAGCTGGGATACGACCTTCGATCAACCCTGGTCCACATAGACTCAAAAGATATTAAATCACCTCTGTGGCAGGAGCCCAGTAATCAAGAGCCACAATCCCACAAAAATTAAGTTGATGGACTAATTTGCCTTTGGGCTGCAGAAGGGGACGCTTTCCACTGCAGGGTCTGAGCAGTGGCTGATTCTGTGCCACAAACAGCTGTGATGAATCTACAGAAGAAAAAGGGGGTCCTAGCAGTAGTAAAAACAGCTTCCAGAGACTGGTTTAAAGTCCACAAAATCAACCAGCTCCCATTTTGCTGCTCCTAAAAAATGGGACAGACCAGCAAACCACACAGGGGGCTGGGTGGAGGGCATAGTATTAAGGCATGCTCATTAATTACTCAGAGTATGACCTTGGTTATGGAAAATGAAATTAAAAAAAAAAAAATCACTTATTTTCTATTTATGTCTTTGATTTACCCTGCTGGAAAAAGAAAATAGGCAGTACAATTTCCTAAACCACAAGACTTCACCACAGACCATCTCATCTTTGTGCTGGTATCCAAACACAACAGGCATGGGATATACCCCTTCATCTCTTTGGGTGGTAAATTGTTACTCAGTCCATGGAAAATAAAAGGAACAGATGCACGTAACAACACCATGATCCTCAGTTCTGCAGGTTGGATGAAGCGGTCCCATCCCCACAGCACCACTGCTAACCCTATGGAGCAAATCCTTGCCATGAGGGTGTTGGTGTGAATGATCGACAACTGCGCTGCGGTAAATACACATTAACACTTATGGGTTGAAAGCAGCCAGGTTGACAAGAGCCCCATAGTAACAGATGAGTCAGCTTTGAATGGATCCTAATTGAAGACAGCAGCATGGCTGGACATTTTGCACCAATGTGCTGGCCACCTGCTCGCAGGGTAGAAGAAACGCTAGGCATGGTTCTGTGCATCTCGAGAAGGGAATATTTTTCAGATGCTAAGCAAGTCCATTGGCTGAATGACTTCAACCAAGCACAGCCATAAGATCTCAGGCACATTTTAGCAGAACATCACCAGAGTATAAACGCTGCTGTTATTACAGAATACATAATTTATTATGTATGGGTTTAAGCACAGGGGATAATGCTTTCTTGAAACCAATTTAAAATCAAACTGCCTTGTAGCTAAAAAAAGGACATTATTCCAAACTTCATTGCTTTTTTTTTAAACAGGACTTTAGGAACAGTCACAACTCAGGTTTTGGTGGTTGTTCATTTAATGGCAGAAGGAATTGGACTAAATTTGACACAGTGCCTTACTGTCTTGTTCAGCCATTTGTAGTAGGGACATTATTGGTGATAATTTAGACATGTTCCAGATGTGAAAGAAATGTTCACTCATTTCTAAGATTCCCGTGTTATGCCAAATACACACAAATAGAAATTCATAGCAGAGGGTGCATTATTTATCATTTTCCAGTCCAAGAGGCAAGAAAAATGAAAGGCATCCAGCACAAACACCACCATATACATGGCTAAGAGAAAACAGATAGTCATTTATTAGACAACCCAGTCCCATACAAAGACAAATTTAAAGTTGGTGATTGCACCTACCGTAATATTTTCTTTTTGTTATGAATTTAATTATTATATATACTGTGAGAATTCTATTAAGGCCTTGTCTTTTAAATTGCATTGTCTGTTTGATTTCATTACTAATTTGAGTTTTGAGGTCATCAGCAAACTCATTTGTGCACTTAAACAACTGGTTTGATGTGTATGGGAAGAGTAATGTTATGAGCAAATAAAAGTACAACAGGCACACAGTCATCCTCAATTACACAAGCTTATTTAACAAAAGAGTCAATAAGCATACAAACAAGCAAAACAGTAGCAACTGCCTGAAATGCTTACAAAAATGTTACAACTATTAATTTCATTTTCAGTTTTCACCTCACTCCCCATGCTGATTGAAAAACAGTGCTTGAAAATAGCATCTCAGAGGTTCTTTAGAGCTTTGCAAATGTCTTCTTATACAAGAAGTGATGTTTGACATAAGTTGCAGTGATGCAGTTTCTACAGACAAAATTGACTTGTAGATTGTTCTCCCTAATTATTCCCTCTGCATCTCACCTGAATGGTTTTACATTTGTCATTGTCACCCACAGATAATGCTTCAGATATGGGATCTGTTTCAGATAACGATAGTTTGAAATATCTAGGAAGGTAAACCCAAAGATAATTCATTTCAGAGCTAGGCAGTTACCGCGCACAGATTTTCCAAAATGTTATATTCAAAACTTACCTGAAAAAGAAGAGGTAGTGTAGGGAGGGGGAGGAAGGGAAGGAAAAGGCCATGGATTTTCACCTAGGGGCAGGGAGTGGTGTTTTAACTTTAACTTATTTTAACTAAAGCTGGTAATTTTAGTTATCTATGTATTCAAACCATACATGGTTAATTGTTGCATAACAAATGGTCATTTTGTGTGCTAATATACTGAGCTTAAGTCCCTCCTTTTTTCTTTCACTGCATCCCTTGGCAATTACTGCAAGATGTTGCCCAATGAAAGTAGCACCACTTGGTTTTTGAAATGCAAGAGAAATCCTTGAAAAGATGATTAGAATAGTAATCATTACCACAGATCTGCCCCAAGTGAATTCTCTTACCAAACATACCTGGAAAATTTCCAGCCTTCTAGAAAGAAAATGGAACCATGGGCTGTTGATCCCTGATTTGCAAACATAGGGTGAGGAATGTGCAGTGCTGCACTCTCTCCCTGAATTGTAAGACGGGAGTCGCTGTGGTAAGATATCTGCTCTTCCATATAGCTCAGGTATGCCAATTATCAAAAGGTACCATGAAAAAAAAATAAACCCAGTTAATCACAGATGAAATGAAGGCTTATGACTGATTCCCTTGAGGTCATCCAATTTGGTTTAAATTGACAAATTGTCTAAATTTTATGTTGTAAAATATCATTCTGAAATACCTCCAGAAGTTATTGAACCAGACTTCAAGTATTATTGGACAACTGTTTTAGACAAGTGTAATTCAGAACAGTAACACTAACTCTATTGTCAAGGGATTTATCACAAAGATTAAGCTTATTATTGTAACGAGGACCAGAAATTCTCACTGCATGACCCTGATTAAACAAGTTGCTTCAACTTTTCACTATTCTTTCTGTACAAGTGAGAAGAGGTGTAAGGTGAGGCTATCAGAGAAGACAATGAGAGATCAAGATGCAAGGCATTTTTGTCTGTACATGCTAGGTATTACAAGAAGCATACCTGTGAAACCCCTGAAACAGCTTGCAGCAGACTGCCTTCACTCCATCCAGACATTCAGCAAAGCATAAGAAAAACATCTCATGGGCAAAGGTTCAAACACATTGTCATTTGGTGGGTTCACAATTCCTGTTTACTTAACTGAATTATACCTGAGTTTGGGGTTTTCTCCAGATCTCCATCTGCTGATCCCCAAAGAGCTGATGTTGCCCCTCACAACAAGGTGATGGTTGCCAACTCAGTGTTTCAGTGGGGACATCTACCTCCCAGATATTGTCCTGCTGTTTTAAGGTAGCTCATCCAGGGGAGACATTTTCCTCTCTTCCCTGCCTTCTGTAGAAGAGAATCTGGGATGACACTCTGTGCTCCTTTCCACCTGATCACAGGAGGTATAGGGCTACTTCTGTTCCACATCTGTCACTATCTTTCCTACCTTCCAAAATACTTTTTTCTCTTTCTACTAGACCTAGTCCACGCTTTCCAATTTATATCCTACCTGAAGTTTTATTAAATGTGAATCTGATAGAAAAATGTGAAATTATAAGCACCTCTAAATGTGCTTATATTGTTTTAAACCTGCTTAGTTTTACTAAACTCTAAACATTCAGATTAAAATGATATCTAATTGTTTTTAAAACACTAAAGCCCTGTTTTGCATTTGCAATGCACTAAGGTAGTCCCAGAGTAGCAGTACTTACACCAGCACACAACCAGCATACATCCTATCAGAATCCACTTTCACAGACTGTATTCTTTAGAGTGTTCATTTTCCCCACCCCAGACACACTGAACTTATTGTTTTAATAATTAGCATTAAAAAGCCTGAACTTTAAAAAATACAATAAGCATACAAGTAACACAATCCACATAAAAGACAAAAAGCATTTGTTCTTTCATTAGATTGACTTTTCCTTAGATGCATTTAAAATACCACATCATAAAATGTATGTGAGGGAACCTTTTACTGCGTGAACAATTAAACAGTTTTCTCTTTCTTCCTTTATTTGTATAGTCAACTGGCTACCCCACAAACCACTTGGCCAAACAACCTGTTGGACTACTTCCAGGAAGCATTGAGACATCCACCAGAATATCAAAGGCCATAATTACACTTTCATCGTATGTTCCAACTCATCCAAGAATAGTCAAGAAACATTAAAGACAACAATCTCATCTGAAGCTAATTACTGACAACTAGCTCAATACTGCCTATAGAACTCATCATCTTTGATTTTCTTCATTAAAGAACAGTCTCATCAGTTCCCATGTTTCTCAAAGTATTCCTTGAAAGGGTTATAATTTAGAGACGATGAATTCCAGGTCCTGGATTTCTTAAAATTTTTTAACTCCACTGCTCTACTAGGTTCTTCACAGTTTGATCATAACTCTATTGACGTAATGACTAGCTGAGGGGGAGAAAAAAAAGAACACACACAAAACTAACAAAAAGAAGCAGTGCTAAGTACATTAAAAGTTAGAGGTTTTTTTTTCTCAGAAATAAAGAATTTCCAATCAAATAAGTTTTATGGTTTCTTTTTCCACCCAAATTTTCAGAATATTTTATAATTTTATTTTTCCTCACAAAACATTGGTTGCAAAAAAGTACTGTTGCTCCCATTTTACAGATAGGGAACTGAAACACTTTAGATGTTTGTGACAGAACAGGGAATTTTAGCCTGGTCTCCAAAATACCAAGCTGGTCTTCAAACTACTGACAATCCTTTCCAATTGCTGTTCTCAAACAACAGCTGCAATAACTTCAGGCTAACCACATTCTGGCTGAAGCTGTGCTGGAAACTAGACTGATTAAACTAGTGGAAACATTGCTGAAGAGATTTCCCTAACCAACATGGTCAGCTAGTTTTCAGATTCAGACAAATGGTGGGCACGTTACTTCAAGGAGAAGTATTTCAATCCACTGTAAGTCATAGAATCACAGAATGGTTTGGGTTGGAAGGGACCTCAAAGACGATCTAGTTCCAACCCCCTGCCATGGGCAGGGACACTCTCCATTAGAGCAGGTTGCCCAAAGCCCCATCCAGCCTGGCCTTTAACACTTCCTGGGATGGGGCCTCCACAGCTGCTCTGGGCAACCTGTTCCAGGGCCTCACCACCCTCGCAGTAAAGAATTTCTTTCTAACATCTAACCTAAATCTCCCTTTTTTCAACTAATGGCCATTACCTCTTGTGCTTTCACTACTCTCCCTGATAAACTGTCCCTCTCCTCCCCTTGGTATTCAAGTTTTCGATGGAATCAGTATTTTGTTCAAAATATAGTAAAATGAAAAAAACCAAAGAGCAATACTCAGAGGTCATACAGATCTGCATTGCTTTTGGAAATATCACTTGTGCCCTTGGCAGTTGCTTTGGTTCAAGTATTTTGCTTAAGCAAACCATGCTTTTTTTTTGGTGTAATGGTGGGACAGGATCCATGGGGATCACTCTCCTCACCCAGATGGGATGAAATCTTAGCAGGTCCCAGACCTGCTATTGTCTCCTAAAGAAAACATAAAGAGGAGGCTCTCCAAGAAGCACTGGGTGGCAGCAAGGCGTACTGAACACAGTCTTTAAAAACTTCTGGAATTGTCTGTTCTTTACTATTCGGTCTATAGCCTGCTAACCCACAGTCCTGTAACAGACATACCAAACATCCTGTTTCCTAAAACTGAGGTTATACCAGAAAAGTTTCTGCTCTAAGATGACACTCACTTACATCCTCGCACTTTCACATTTGAAGATATATAAAAGCAAACTGAAGTCTCTGCCTCATTTCTTTCACTGTTCTATGTTCACTTCCCACATATTGAATCAGATACACACTTCTCCTTCCTCACCCACCCCAGCTTTCCCTCTCAGTAATAACAAACACCATGGCCTCTGCCATTTTCCAACTCTCTATTGTAGCCCCATTACCCAGTAAATATGGTGTTGCCATTGTTTGTAACAGGCCAGGTGTTATCCTTGCGTTTGCATTATGCTATCAGCGGAGGTCTCAGGACTTGTCAGTCTGGGCCTGTCTAGAGCTTTTTTAGTTGTAAAAGCAATTATCACAGAATCATAGAATATCTCGAGTTGGAAGGGAATGCAATGTGGAATTACAGACCAGTGAAGAATGAGACAGGTTCAGACCATGTTAGCAAGCATAAAAATGCCTGCAAGCAGATCCTTAAAGCGAGGAGAAAGTCTTCTCCCAAGGATGGACTCAGGATACTCAAGGTGCAGACAACTCATCTTCCACCAAGACTGAAAATATTGACCTTCAGACCCAGAGTGACAGTGGAAGGGTTAGTATAACATTAGAGAAAGGGGTAGATACTAGAAAACGTGTATATATAATTTTAGCTGTATTTACTTTGAAGTGGGAGTATCAGTATTATTGTAACTTGAATAATAATAATCCTTTGATTAGACAATTAAGATTTTAATTATACTAATGGCAAATACTTGGCTTTGCATTTAAGGTGCGTTCTTTTTGCCTGTAACAAGATCTTGAGTGTGACAAATTGGTGGAAATTCAAGGAATCTATTCTGTAACCGGGATGCAACAATTTCCTAACAGTAACACGCTCACTGGTTCATCAAATTCAGGTTAATTCTTCCTTGGAGAAGGGGCAAAAATGTTTTTGAAGAGTCAGGGTATTTAGTAGGCTACAGGATAAAGAACATGATGGTTGGAGAAGTAAAACTGTTGACACCAACCTTTTTGCAGCTTTACAGTCTCAGAAACGGTGATATTTCAAAAGCGATGGATTTCAAATCAGTACAAAGCACCAACTCAAAAAGCACTCAAACCCCAGGCAGATGACACGTATCACAGAACACTATTAACATATGGTGCTCATAAACTACACTACCAGCTCATATTTGGAGAGGTTTATGGTTATGTTCTACATGGAGTTATCTTGTCTTAAGGTATCATACACATGGATCACAGTAACAAGATCCACACCTAAGAGAAACCACCAGTCTCCTGGCCAGCTTTGATTGTGAGCAATGATAAAGAAACACATTCAAGCTACAGCAGAAATGGCCCCATGAATTTCTCAAGGCTACACATCTGAACAAATGTCACAGCCTGAAAGGGAGAGGTCAGCCTCATCCTTTACCCATGGCTTTTTTTTTTTTTTT
>VWZZ01005494.1:745528-783686 GCA_013399095.1 Psophia crepitans
TTTTTTTTGCATTACCTTTGCTGTGTTTGGGGCTGAACATCATCATTAGATCTTCCAGTCTCCTTCAAGCAGGGTGGGCAGTCATCCTGCACAGCACTTGTGAAGTTATTTCAGCAAGAGAACCTGGTCAGACCTAACACCCCCAAACTGAGACCCTGCTCATAAGTCAAAAGAGATTTGACATTTTGCCAGGACTTTATACCACGCATCAGGTGCTGCCAATTAAAAAGTTTCAAAACAGTGGAATTCCTGCAGATTGGCAGAAAGAATAAAGAAGCGTATCCATAAGTAAGTTTGTTGAAAAAATGGAAAATGTGGATCTATAATCCCCAGAAACAATAAAATCTAACTTCAGTGGAAATCAATATCTAACATGAGTTTTAGTTCTGATTTCAGAGTGGGAGTTCTAAACTTCAGAGGGGTTTTTTAGAATAAAACATTATTAATTGCAGAATCAAATTCTCTAGAAATCACTCATTTTCCTTTTACCCTTCGTTTTATTGTTGGACAAAGGCACAGCAAATTTTGCCAAGAAAGGGTAAGACCCTGTATAATATAGCTGCTCTAGGCATGGTAAGAGGCTATATAAATCCTCCCCAAAGGAAGGGATTTGTATTTTTCGTAGAACTATAAATACAAAGCAAATGGAATCGCTTAAGAGTCGCTATTTGCCCTGTTGGTTCTTGTTCATCTTGTAAACTAAATGCAATAAAAGAACAAAGACTATTTTCCATTTTTAAGGATTGTTTCTCCATCAGAGCTGCTCAGACACAGTTTATTTTCCAGTTGGTGAATTCAGATTGAGGAGGTTTCTGTCCCCCATCCCTATACTTGGCAAACTTCTCCATTTTTCAAAAATACAGTATCACGTCAATGCTTTACACTGTAACTTTAATGCAAGGTAAAGCCCTGAACTCTGCCTGCTGAGGAAAAGAAATGAAAAGTTCTTAGAAAATTGCTAGTGAAAAAGTTGAAATAATTTATATACTCCATTATAAAAGCTCTTGAGAAAATATTTTTAAATGGCGAACAGAGTGAAGAACTTCAGTGTGCGTTCAACAGCTCATTTCTAATTTACCTGAGCCAGCAGACATTTTTAAAGGAAACCAATCACCTACATGACAAATAATTTAGTAGAACCTTCTGAGTGCTTTCTACCAGAAAAAAAAAGTTATTTATTTAGGTATTGATTTGTGGATAAGGATGGGTTTCTGTATTTCAGATTTTGCCTAGGGCCCTTTGCAGTCAGACTGTGATTATTTCAGACCACTGTAAAAATATCTGTGTAAATTTGTTAGACCCCCCGCCTACATTCGTTTTCTATGTATGGGGACAAAGTGAAAGTGAATCTCTGAACTGGTGAGAATAACTTTATAGTACTTCATCAGAAAGCCACGTCAGCCTTGAAAAAAAATAGCAAGTGTCAATCATGCAGCTCACTCTCCTGGGTTCTCCTGGGTTCCTTTTTTACTGAGTAAATACACTGATGGCAATGGAGGGTCTTTAGAGAAAGGAGGCATAATATATGCAAAAATAATCCATCATGTAGAACTGGGAAGAAAACAGATATTTTGCTACTTATGATGTTTTTACATTTTCCTCCCTACAGGTTGAAGCACACACAATTCCTATTCTTGAGAAACACACGTCTGAGTGAAATTGAAGGAAAATACCCCAAATTCATCCTCACTGGCATACACTACTATTTATCCTTGATATATTTTTTACTAACACTGGTGATGAAACTTAGGCAAATGAAGTCTGCTGAATGTGGGTCTACATATAACCACTCAGGAAGACTTCTGGCTGTTTCAAGTTCCACTTTATCCCGTTCTATCCCTTTACGGTGCTCACATACCAATCCACATAACACCATGTACATAGTTAAGCTATCTGAATTACGTCTGCTAAGTGAAAAGTAGAAAGATTTTCACAATGCACGCAACTGGACACAGTATATTCATATACTTTTTAAAGACAAAATGTTGTGGCACACCTTTCCAAGATATATAATTTTTGATTCAATTAGCCGCAGAAACATCTTTCAACCTCTTTGCAACAATTTGTTATGACCTCTCATAAATCAAAACAGTGTTGTTTAGCAGCCAGTGAAAACATCTGCACAGAGGACAAAGAAATTAGTCCATGCTCACATGCAAAGATGATTAAAATCAAATTCAGACATCAATAATTGATCCCGGGTGTCCCTCTATTCTTTGACCCATAGCTTTCAGTTGTCACTGATGTAGTTAGATGGTTAGAAAGCTTTTCTATATTTTTTCAAGATGATTTGGCAAGTTTCTACAAGCTTTTAAGAGTCAAATCTAGGAATTCACACAATAAATATCATTATTGTAGAAGCCACAAAAATGAAAACCTTTTTTCCAAGAATCTTAAATTATCTTAATCTGGAGCATTATGGATCATGAAAATAGCGACGGTTTGGGGATAAAAGTTACTGCACTTTTTCATTGGATGCTAGCCATAAGACTTGTGGCAGTTTTGAAACAGACACTGAAGGTACGTTGTAAAGTGAGCAATATACTTTGATCATTCACATATTACGTGGATGTGCAAATACTTCAGGACAACAAGCTTTTTTCTTTCCATAAAGCACATCCAGTTTAAACAGTTAAAGAGTAGTGACTGAGTTCATCAGCTGAGAAGCATTATGGGTCCATAACAGACTTCATTAATTCTTGGGGCTATTTGCTTGTTTATTTTTACCATTTCTCCTTATTTTTAAAATCAATAGATTAACCAGTTATACACAGGGGCTAGTAATACCTACAGTTGAAATTTCAAAGGGCAAGCCCCAAACAACATGCAGGGAAGGGATAAGAGTAGGAAAATCTGTAAAGAGGCTCTGCTTTTGAGTCAGCAAAGATCTACCAATGAGTAAGTACTGCTCAAAGTTTGATGGTTGCTAGTAATATAGAGTTATAAACCTATTACTAAAACAGCAATAAAAATGTTACTGGACATTAAAGAAAAATGTACTGATTACCAGCCAATTAAGAATTGACAGAATCTTTCTTTTATTATTCATACTTATATGAAGATTTTTCACATCTAGAGAGCAATTCTAACTCAGGATCACGTTTATTCTGCTCAGCAAATAGAACTTTCTCAAGTAAATAATGTACTTGCACTCTATTTGTCAGACAGGAACAAGTTGGAGAAGTATGGTTTTAAATGCTTATTTGCTAAGCCAAAACAAAGATTGTATCAAAACAGAAAGAAAACTGATTACTGTCAAAGGCCATGTTACATTAAGATATTCTGTTTAAAAGGTATTTGCTCATAAGATGTTTAATCTCCACCCTTTTTTATGCTACCAAGTTCTAGTTCTGAATTCATGAAGGGTGTGTAGCTGTAGACAATAATTTTGAGGTAGTGTATTTAAACACTGCATGTCTGTACACCTTGCACTGGACATTTTTGTTAGGTTTTGGACTTGATTTGTTTTTTCAAAGATTATGTTCTACTACTAGGTGAATCCATTCTTGGCAGAGTTTTTTTCAGGACTCCACAGTTGAAGCAAGTGAACCCACAGCAAGTGTAAGCAGTGATGGCTTGCTGTTGTGAAGACCTACAGACTTGCTGTAATCACAACCTGAAATAAATTTACACATCCAACATAGGTAAATGGTTTATTTCTTATTTGCTTCAAAATGGAGGCACAGGAGCAACATTTAATTAGCTGGAGAGCCTTTCTCAGCAGATCTCAACTAAAGAATAAAGGATTAGAACTGAGCACCTCTTCCAGATTCCTGGCTCTTCTGCTCTAGCCCTTACCCTTACATGCAAAATGTACAAAACTTGAAAACTGAAAAAATAAAAGAGAACAATTGTGGTGCTCCTGTGATTCTCAACACCCAATTAATTTGCTTTTGACTTGTATCTCCTATGCCTCCTTTCGCCTGTTTGTCTCCCCTGTTTAGGCTGTAAAACTCTCGAGAGAACAGAACAAACGCCTCTTAATTTTATGAAAAGCTTAGCAAAATTTACAACTCTGGTATGCCACGAGGCAGATCACCACCAGGATGCCACCATGCTCATTAAGAATCAAAATAAAGACCCTTGTTACAACAGAGAAAAAACTACAGAGGTCAGTACTTTGCAGCTAACCCAGCAAAGAGGCCGGCTCTACATGGTGACCCTCGTGGTGACACAGGTCTCAGTTTTGTCTTGCAGTGCATCATCTATTCAGGGTGTGTTCTCAGTCTGTAATTTAAAAATGAGAAGCAAGCCTAAAAATCTCATTACCCTTTATAAGGAAGTCTTACAGTCTCCCCTGAAACAAGAAAAGCACGCATGTAGCAAAAGACGTCCAAGTGAGACAAAAATTACTGCCCTCAACACACACACAGTGGCACTGCAGTAAGACTTGCCATCATGCTGCACTTTCTAATGTTATGTTTGCCAGCTGAGGCAATTTGTAGTCTTTCCTATTTTTCCTAGAATTCTTCACAAGAAACCTGCAACCCACTATGCCTGAAGGGCAGGCCGGACCCAGTCAAAATAGAAGAATAATAATAATACTCCAAATTAGCAGGCAAAAGCAAAAGAACCGGAGCTTCAAACCAGAAAAAACCCCACCACCAAAAAGTGTCATATTTGCATCAAGTGTACTCAAGATGCTTAGTTAACATGGAGAGGGAAAGAGAACTTCTGTTGGTGACTGAACATTAATACTTTTGACATTTCCTTTCACGCAAAAGGCCACATACCAGAAACTCACACAAGCACTCCAGAAAACAGTAGCAGAAAAGAAGGCTATAGGAAGCATTCTGTCACATCAGAGGTCACCATGACCTGTTTAGAAGATGAACACATATATCATGATGGAAATACTCAGTTGCTCTTGCAGTAAAGGAATAAGCACAGGGTTACATGCAAATTTAAACTCACTGCGCCTCCTAACTTCTAGTCGTGACTGCGCTGGCAGGTTCCAGGCTCTTCTGCTTTCCAATATCCAGCTGAAACTTCATACAAAGAGACAGATTTTCATGAAGTAATTAAAATCTTGCTGGAAACAAGATTTTTCACATACTTCATCAAATTTAAAAGCAGAAGCATTCAAGCAAATTGCATGTTTTTGACTCTTGGATAACATACAGTCTTTTCTTCTCCCAGTTCTCATCATTATCCATGCAGAAGTCCCCTACGATTATCATTAAGTTAGATTAAGCCCAGGATCTTCATGCTATGGTCAAAATAGGTGCAGATGTTAAGATTGTACCACAATGGACCACAAAAAATGGGATAGGGACTGGAGGAAAATCACAACAGCACTACCAAGTAATCCAGTTATTAGTAACCAAACCCAACACATAGAGGTTATCTCCTCTCAAGATACTATCATTTCTCTCTAATTTAATTTGCTCTTGATTACTCTTACAAAAGAGGAGGTCTCTCAAAAACATTTCTCACCATTTTTTGCCTTTGGAAAAAATTGCCCTAAAAAATATTTCTTTTTTAAGGTCATATTTTTCTGAGTAATGTCATCCAAAACAGATCATTCCTTAACATTTTCAGCCCTCTATGTTATTATCTAGGAGGCTCTCATCACACTTTTCAGTAACTGAGGCCAAGGTTTTTCCAGAAGCACCATTAGTGTTCATGTTAGCCATTTTTTAATTTATTTCTTTTTTAGTGCAGAAGATGCCTCCAACGCAGCATGGAAGTATTTAACATGCACAGAAGAGTTAGGTAAGACTATTTTATCCTTTTTTCTTTTCACTGCCTAATTGTTTTCAAATTCCTGACAGAGTTAATTAGACAGAAAGAAAATAAAGAAAAAAAAATTGTAGTGGCATTTGGTATTCTGAAGGCCCTGTTCTTAATTTCCTCCATTCTTTCATGTAATAATAGTTTTGGTTAAGCCTCCGGATACATGGTAAATTGGACTGAGTTTGAGTCCTTCCTTTTAATAGCTTTTCTTGTAAAAATGTCCAATTTGAATAAATACAATAGGTTCCATTAGTGCATAAGGTATTTGGAGGGAAAAACACAGAGCAGAAATTGATTAAAACTTTGCAAAAGATTCATAGCTTTAGAGAAAAGGCTCATTCAGTTCTCTGCTCATCTTCCCTGTGTTGCACTATAATGATTCAAACCCACCAAGGTGCACACACAGAGCAAAGCAGTGCTGGTTCCCCTTTTTTTTGGCTCATTATATTCAAGATAATTAACTCTTGAGCAGCCATGACTAGATAGGTGACTGATAACATTACATGCCCTTTTAGAACAGGGAGAGGCTTTGCAAGACAGGCTAACAATGGGAAACAGCTTCTCACATCTAGCAGAGAGCAGGTAGGTAGTAACGTAACTCCTAACCACAGTCGAATGCTGAAAAGTTGGTCTGAGTTTTCAGATGATGACAGGAGCTAAATATTATTGCATTTCCAAATAAGTCCCTAAGTGTTTTCAGTTGTCATGCTAATACAGACAATATTAACATACCAAGTTTAAAAAAGAACATATACTTGTGTCTACCATAAGTCAGAAAAACGTCCTAATTCTCACAGGCTCAGAACATGGGACTTTTTCCACACTTTTAACCTTGTTTTCCTCTTCTAATGACTCTTTTGTTACCCATCCCAAAAGGTTCTTTACCTCTCCTGCCTGCCCTAGTAACTCCTTACTTATCCATGCAGCTGTTGATCCATTTAGTTGCTTGGGGTTTTTTAGTAGCACTGCACCTGAAGAGGTTACTGTCTCCTACAGCCTACTGCTCCTAGAAGTTATCCTCCCACTGATTGGCCTGTAGGAGCGGTCTCCAGCTACTTTCAATCAACATGAGACAGGTTACCAAAAACATACAATTTAAACTAATTAACCTAGCCTAGATCCTTTTTGCTTAACCAGGTGTGGGGTCATCCACATGACCAACTCAGCTGGCAGCTGTGAGAGGACAAAACCCTCTGGGAGGAAGGATGTGATGAGCAGTCAGTAACCATCACATTTCCTCTTCCAGCTGCATCCACCACTCTCCCTCTTAAAAAACTGTCCTGGTCCCACTTGCACAGGGTCATGCTTTCCTCTGCAGACTAACCTAACGTGCAGTCATTACTAGCAGGCTGAAATCGAAGAAGAGCAGCTCCACTATAGCTCTTCCTTATGCTGTCCCAACTGCTCTTACTAGCCTCTGAGGACCTCCTCTGGCTACAACTTGGCATTTGTAGGCCATCCGTTTTCTCCCCTATTTGTGTACCATCAACACCATTTGATTGTTCCTCTTCATAATACAGTGTTCTCCCTAAGTTTCCATAATTCTGCTCTCATCTTCTTCCTCCCTAGGTACTCTGGTCCTACTCCAGCTAAACTGCATTAAGTAAATGAGATCATTTGGGTGTCTTTACACAGCAGTGCATGGTCACTCCCTGGGACAACCTCCTTCACTTGTTCAATTAGAGTGAGAATAAATTGAAACGAAACTTGCATTGAAGGTGCTTGTAAAATACCACCTGCTCCAAGGTCCATAATTACTAGGCATCCCTGAAGCATTCCCATGCCTATGTTGGCTGAAATATCCTCTGCAAACAGACTTCCTGCAGTTTTCTTCTGCGCCTTGGCAACATCATATTTTATCCTTAAGTGCCTTAGTACTTAAATACATCATGCTTCAAAAAACAGCCATGCTCAGCTTTTAATTAAAAGTACCCTTTTCCTACTTACAATTAGGTAGGAGAGCACAAGTCTCCTTTCCCCATTTATAGAAACCCCTATTTTTACAAAAGTTACAGAAATATTGCAACGTGTGCCCCAGATGTGTCATCATCCAATAAAGTTCCACATGTGCAAAAACCAGCCCTGAAATAGAGATTCTATACTGACAAAATTATAGCCAGCAAGAGGAAACAAAAGGTAGTTACGTACAACTTATGAATACTGTTACTAGCCACTGAAGGAGAGTCCAGGGCATATTTCAGAAGTTCAAGAATAAAATCTCCTGGCCAATATTATAATAGCATTCCCAAACACATGCAAACAAGTTTTTATTTCATCTTGAGGAAGCACTCTGACTGTGCGTCTTCAGGTTTCATTGCAGAACTTCCAACAACAATGGAAAATGCCTGTGAAAACCTTTTGTTCTGCAAACCTGGGGAGAAAAGACCTGGAGTGTATCTATGTGACACGAGGGCTGGGAGGGAACCCAAGCAAAGTGAGCTGCACAGGAAAAGAGAGCAGTCTTTGGTGTATTTTGAATTAGCGCAGGTGTGGTGGCACCAATCCTTAGTAGGATTTATGCATGTGTAGCTGGGACTATCTCAAGGAACCACATTTAATTATCAAACAGTGCAGAGGAAGACTCTTCAGCACAACATTACCTAAAAATTACCTAACCAGCTACACTTTACAGATGGTGAAGAAGTGCAGCACCTTGCCACAAACTCTGCTAAGCCAAAGCCAAAATAAAGTTATCCTTCATAACATATTTCTGATGCATGTTTCTTTCTTCTAGATTCACTGCCAGAAGTGAGGACTAATGCTTCTACCGGAAAATAGTCCCAAGGCTTTAAGACACTGTCATCAGACTGGTCATTTTACCACCTGAGGAGAAATCAAGTGCCCTCTAATTAGTCCTACTGACAGAAAAATCAGGAAAGGTGTGCTGAACAAACGTGCTCTGAAGCCAAGTAAAGATGTTGGTACCAACATGAACTATTTCAGCTACATAGCAAGGGGGGCTAAACTTTTTTCTCCAAATTTTCTTCAATGCTCAGAACAACATTGAAAGATCTGGATTAGGTGGGCACTAGTACAAATAAGAATATAGACTAAGCATACACTAGCAAGCGGTGCGGCACAGTAGAAATATGTCCATAGCATGAAGATGAGATATCCCCACTGTTGGGCATTCAGCGGTTTTCACTTCCAACTCCCAGCATTCCGGTCCTGCGGGCTGAATGCCCACTAGCAGATAGGAGTTTATTTTTTGATTTAGTTGCAGCTGAAAAAAATCCAGTTCACACCCTGTCAGACTGCTCCACAAAGTGCATCAATGCATTTTAAGAACAGATAAGTGAGTGATGCTTTTCAAAGCTCGTTAAAACGCTAATGGAAATGTTAAACACAGAAGAGCATCAACGTCTACCTTCTTCAGGGCTCAAAACCTCTGGGCCACAAGATATGCAGCTTTCATCTTCACTGATTACTGACTGTCATAGCAGGTTTATGGATTTCAGTGACAACTTCAGGAATGCCTTCACTCTGAAAACGAAGCCACTTTTATTTGGTATCTAATTTTAGGACTCTGCATGTGATAATCTTTATTTACATGTTTTAAGAAATGGGAAAGTGTAGCTGAGGTGAAGACATGCGGCAAGACTGTTCCAGATGGCCAGAGCTGTAGGGGAAGGAAACTGGATAACACTGGTGTGTTACAGACCCCAGTGGGAAGAAATTAAAATGAATAAGTTAATGATAAATTATGAATGAAGTATGTGCCATGAATATTAACCACACACACTGTGTACTTTGTGAAACACTCTGTCTCCAGAAGAATAGCTTTGTAGACACAAGACAGCATCAGTTTATTTAGGGGAGATGGGAACACTGTAGGGAGTAAGGATCCTACAGAGCTAAAGAAATTGTCCGGTGTTGTGAAAACCAGAAAATTATTCCTGACTTATACAACACACTAAATAACAAAGACATTAGAATTTTATGGCACTCCTAGGAATGAAGGGAAGCCCATTTAACTAGCAGATTTAATTCTCTCCAGTTATAAAACATTAAGATTTACATGAACTTGGTAAGAGGAAAAGCCAGGGAGATACACAAGAAGCATCACATCCCAGTACAACATTAATTAATAAATAATGGAAGTGTCCTGAGACTCCAAAAATGCGGGAAGAAGTATTAATGTCAGTAAGAGATATTTTTGGAAAGGATACCTATGTGACTTCAGAATGAGGTGTTTTTAAGCTTTGGAATGAAACCTCCACATGTCAACAGTAAAAATGAAAAATAAGTTGTCACTTAAATTTGCCTCGCTAGGCAAGCACCTTATTTCAGACCCTGTTGAGGGGTCAGGGGAGTGACAGGGAGAATCTTTTTTTTGAACTTTTTGGGGATGCACAATAGTAAGCAGAGGCAGTTCTTTAGCACATTGTTCCCCATGTGCTAAAGAACTTGGTAAAGTCTATGCAGCAGTATAAGATATGCTGGCACGGGAGTGTGAAAGCACAGCAATTCTGACAGCCTTTCTGAAGGCTCAAGTGTTTGTGTTCAAATGCTTCCTGATGTAAACACGTAAATTCTCAGCTTTTCACCATTCTGGCATGCATACACAGTAAAGAGGAGGCCACAGTCTTGGAGGTCCCTACCGGCCAAGGGAGTGAAAAGAAATCACCCAGAAACATCTGCCTGGCTCTGGAACAGAGTTATTAGCTGCTATTCCTCTTTGGTTTTTTACAGAAAAAAAAAGAGGCCAAATCAACAGTGATCAGAGCACAAGGTGCCCACATTAACTGTTGGGAGCAAGTACAACAAGACAGGCAAGCACAGACGCAACCAGCACCACATGCTTTCTATTAGGAGTTGGGCTGAGCTGCTGATGGTGTGCATGTGCAACAGGTAAGAAGTGGCTGAGACGCAACACAGGGCGCAGACCTGGGAGTAGTGGCGGACAGGCTCCAGCAGCTAGAGAAATGAATTGCTTGCTACAGTGCTGAGAGCTTACTGGGGCAAGAATAAAGTTTAATATGTACTTTTTGGCTTTTATTTTTAAAAGTCTAACTTGCCTTGCTCTGAATGACATTCTTCTTCAAGACATCCAAAAGACACTGTGCTCCAGCCGTGAGCTTCAAGACATCATGCATACAATCCTACTATAAACTTTTATTCTGCTCCAAAAGTGCAAGCAATGTCACTTTTAAGGCAGAAATTGAAGCACATTTCCAAATGCATGGAGTAGTATACAAGTTATATCACTGGCATAAAGGTAACATTTATTTTAAGAATGAAAAGCCTGAAGAAGTCAGGGTACTTTAGAAGGTTATCATTCATGCAAGAAAAGCCCATATAATGTACGAATATACTGGCAATAAAAAAATCACATGCAGTATTAAAAAAGTTACTTCCTCCTTTTATTTCAAAAGAAAATTTTACCTAGGCACACAGGAAAAAAAAACAAAAACAAGTTAATTGGACATAAAGCATGAATTTTACTCCACTTTGCAAACACTTAAAGTTGGGTTGGGTTTTTTGTTTTTTTGTTGTTTTTTTTTTTCCTTGTAACTTACTTTTGGAAATAGCTAGACTATTCTGGCATTAATTTATTCAAAATGTCTGCTTCAGCATGGAAAGATAATCCCTTTGGCTGCTTTCTGTTATTGTCTATGCTATCCTAAAAAACTTCTACAGATATTTTATGGATTTGCTGAGACTATTACAACTCTTTGAAGAAGGATCTCAAATTGGGAAATGAAATGGCACTGGTAAGAAGGAAGTAATGCCATAACCACAGGACAGCATGCTGCATCTCTCAGATAATTATTTTCCACTCCATATACAAACAAAGTGAAGGACGATTATAGAATTTGCTGTTGTAATAACTTAATCTAGCTTGCAGCACCGACTACTCAGCAGCATGGACTTCAGTGCAGGACTCTAATGCTTAGAAACTAGTGGTGTTGCACACGTGCTCGGATGGTCAGCAAGACATGGAGCCTCTGTCACAGCATCCTGAAACCCTGCCACCGTTGTCTTCAGCTTGCTGTAGAAACAGCAGCCGTAGAAGAGACCCACTGAAATGTCAGCATGACATACTTTCTGAGCATCTGCTGTGTGCAGCTATTGTTATACCAGGAAAAAGAAAATAAGGCTGAAAGCAAAAAAAAAAACCAGATTACTAGCCTGGCAGTGTTTTAAAACCACTCACACCCTATCAGCCTGACGCTGTGAAAGTGAACGCCAGCACAGATTCAGGCAGCAGAGCCCGGGCGAGCAGTGGGGAAAGCTTGGCTGCACAGCAGCCTAACCTTGCTGCACGTTGTGTCTGGCTGGGGAACCTGCATCTGCAGCCTCTGGGGATGTAAGTAGCTCAGAAGGCCATGCACAGCTTTTACTGAATAAAACTTGTGGTGAGCTGTGCTCTCTGCCCTGTCTTCCAGGGACATCAGTGCTTATTAACTATTTGACTTTTTACCTGTCCACTTGTTGTCACCTTTCAAAAGAAGCCCTAATGCTATCTAACCCATATCGGGTAGTAGATACACAGAGTACGTGTATGCTGGCAAGGATAAGTTAAGTGAGTAGAAACAAATGAGGTGTTGCAGTCTATGACACAGGAAAGCAAGCAAATGATTAATAGTCCAGTGAAAGATTATCCTCATCTGATATTTCCACACTTGTGAGAAATCCATCCCAGCTGCAATTTAACGTAACAGTTGTCTGTTTGGAGTTCCTACCAACTGTGCCTCAAGTACTTTTATAATTGTTCACATCTATTTTCTGGTAATCTTTAAGAGTTAGTATATAAATACCTCAGAGACCTAAAGATTTTAAGCAGAAGTGTTCAAAGTACTTTGTTTTCCAAGTCCAGACACCACAGAATGGATAGCAAAACCCTGTAGCACAAAGTAACCCGTCAAATGACAGCACAGACAAAGGTTGCTGCTCAAGTAGCGTGAAGATGTACTTCAGGGCTAAACCCCTTTCTGTAGTTTAGGAAAGCTGTCAATGGCAACAGAACACGAGCATCGGTCAGACCAGGGAGGGGAGGAAAATGCCTGCCTTTCTTTCTCTGTGCCCTACTTCCACAAGGGAAGAAAACCACGACTCACAGGTTCATACCACTGCGAAGTTTCCTACATCCACCTGGCATGTTTTTAACTGCACAGTCACATTCTTCTGGAGGCACGGATACACACCATGCAGGAAACCAGTACCTTGCATCCAAGGAATTTTTCTTAAAAGGTATACATATGCATAGCATGCAGAACAAGTTAGCACCTATGAAGTCACATAGGCAGCTTCCAAAATGTTGCCCATTTGCTTGTGCTTTCTGAATGAGTGCTTTCCGAATTCCTCTCTGCAAGAGTTTGCCACTATACATTTATGGACAGATTAAGAACACGTTCAGGATCGCAGTTACCTTGGTATTGAGGCCTGTATTCATAGGCAGGTTATTCAGGACAGAAAATAAAAAAAACCCAAGAAGTTCTCCTTCCAAAACAGATGTTAGCCAACGACACTTTAAAAAGGGGTCTAAAGCTTAATAAAACTGAAAGAGGGATTAAACATACATGTGGACAGTGAAATCATTTATACTCTACTGAGAGATTAAAAAGATAGATTAAAGGTCTATTCCTTGAAGGCAGCAGTTAATGGCTAGCTTACAGAAATTAGGGATATATTCCCCCTGGCAGACTTCCCAGTGATCTAATGTTATCACAAAACATCACAACTTTTGTAAAGATGGACAATGTCCAGTGTAAAACTGGTGATTTACCAGATTAATCATTAAGCCTCTTTTTCGCTTCTCTTGCCTGCAGTGACCAAAGGTTACAGGAAATCTTGTCCTAATTTATCATTCTCCATTCATTTCTCACACTGATTAAGTCTCTGCTTACAGGAACTCTTACTAAAACAAGACAAAGTTTTTCTGCAGTTCTGTATTATTTTTAAGGGAAAAAAGGCACAAAGATTCGTTGTAAAAATCCTCTCAGAAAGGGGGTACTTGTTGTGACATACAAGGAATAACCAGTGGGAAAAAAATCACCATTAACAAGTCGTCATAAGACCTCTGGATTCTTGTAAGATGTATTACTCTTTCTTACAAGTTCTTCCATGTCCATCCTCTTTCCTAGAGTAAGTAGAGTTCTGTTTCTTTCTGGTACAACAACAGAAGAAAAATAGAGGTGGAAAAAGAATAAATTAAAAAATCTGCAGCAGGAGAGTGCCAAGATCTGGTAAAGTTGATCCAGTACAGGAAGTTTAGAAGGTCAGAGTTTATAGGGACAAATGGTCCCTCTCCTACAGAAAGTTCTCTTTCTGGAGAGGGAAATCAACTGACTGCTCCATCAGTTATCCAGGATGACAGATCGAATCTTCCTTCATTTCCTTCCTCTTTCCATTACACTTTGTGTACCTTCTGATATATTGCTAGTCTACATAATAACAGGTGTCCTACCTTACGGTAAACTTGCTAAGGAAGAGCCCAAGGAAAACATCTGACAAACCTGAAGACTTAACATTTCTGGTACCTTTGGGGGCGAAATCTTAGGGGAAAACACTTTCAATCTGTGCCTCCCACCTCTCACTTGAGTGGAAAGACTCAGGGAGAAAAGACTTAAAGACAGGCTTCTCCAGGGAGCAGGAATACTGCACCTGCAGTGAATGCTTTATGTCAGTGCAGTTATTAAGACCTTTGCAGACATTCTCGTAACCACAGTCCTGGTAGGATTTTAATTATTTTTTTTTCTGTTGAATTTTTTCCCTATCTTCCCTTTGACCTTTATCCTTCAGATTGAGTGGGCCATGGGTGCAGTAAAATAATTAGCTTAGTTTTCATTGGATTTAAAGATAGGCTATTAATAGATAATTGGGAGGTGGGTCGGACTGTATGCCACACAGGAGGATACTGAAGAGACACGTTACATACACAAAGAAGGGGAGGCTCCTTTGAAAAGCATTCCATACTGTTCATTTCTCTTACGGCTAAGGAAATGGTATGATACTGCAAGGTAACCTCCGAACCCAACCAGCAACCATTTATTCCTCTAGTTTCTTTGTCTGGCCTCTCAGAGACCTAACTATATCATAAGAACAGTGATGATGCACACTGTTAGAGCTGGGAGGCAGGAGTGGTCCCCAGGGTCACTACTATTCTATTCACACACTATTTAGTAAGTTGGTCCCAGGGCGGGGGGAGTAATCTTAAAGTCACAGCATTTTCTTGGAAATTTTGTCATATTTTGTTTTCTTAAGTTGTGCATTTACTATCAGCAAAGTCAAATGCAGCAAAGTTCGCAAGCAAACACATAAAAAGTAAATTTGACCGTTATTCCTAGGTTTTGTCTTTTAACTGGGTCAGTCTTCAGTTGTTACTTTCACAGTATGTTTTCAAAACACCTCTTTCTGTTAATGCTCCTGGCTTCCTTTAAGAAATCCGAGTTTGCTTTTCACTGTGTGATTTTTCTTAAGCAAGTCAACATGATCTTCCATTTTCCTCAAGTCTTTAAAGCTTTCCCTCTTTCCAAGTCAGATAGAATTACCAGGTGTCCAGATTTGATTTCAGCAAATCATGGGTTGGGTATTTTCTGAGCAGAGACTGTAACAGGTTGAACACAGCTGAGGAAAGGAAGTTCTTTAGACCAATATTTCAGCTAATGCCTTCTTCATAAGGCTTTCAGCCAAAACATTCATCTGCAGAATTTCCTTCCTAGTTATAGTGAGTTTTACCCTTGAGTGTTCGTAGTGATAGATTTAGCTTTCAGGAGACCAGCTCTCACTAACAGTCTTAAAAATAGGCAACAAGAACTACAAACAATACATAAACCCGCACCATGAACATCTGTACCCGGTGTCTTTGCAAGTTTTCACCGTTTTGTCTGACGGCTCATCTTTCTGAATCATTTTTTTGGGAAACAGCCGCATTCTGATGGGGAATTCCCTCTCTTCTGTTCCTTGTGAGGATCTCAGCTACAGCTGGCAATGACAATAGCTCAGTTCACCAGGGATTTTGATAGTGCGTGTTCACTGTTTTATCAAGTTTGAAGAAAACTTATTTAAGGCTACATTTCATCATCTTTTGGTGTTTATTTCGGGAATAATGACCCCCAAAAAAGTGTGTTTCAGCTCAGCTGACATGACACAGAACTGTTTCCACTTTGGAAAAAAAAATAAAAAGTCCTTGAACCTTGCCTTACCAGACATAACTTAACGACTCCCAAGAAGTATTGCCTGGTTTTGGATGGAACATCTGAACAGTTAAGGTCCACTCCGAGGCTTGCATCAAGTTTACATTGAGGCAGTTCTACTGATTTTGGTGCAATTATTCCATCTTTCAGTAAATATGAGTTCGGTGTCAGAACATGGAGAAAATCCCTTTTCTTCAGAAATACGAACAAATATCTAGATGTTTTTTCTTTCATATAATTAAAGTCCATGTTAATAAACAGTCCTTATTTTAAAAGTTATTCTACCTAGATTAGATCACAGATGGTGTCTCTGTCTTAAACAGAGCATGCATTTTGTAAGCAAAATATCTAACACTGTGGCTAAGGCAGGATTATATTGGAGACACTGTTAATTTAAGTGTCAAATGCTTTTAAGAGTTGAAAGTGTTCACTCGTAACTGTTATGAATTCAGCATATGTTATAAATTACACGTGTATAATGTAAAAAAAAGATTAATTCTGTGTAATGTCTTTTTTCAATTAAGAGATTAATTGGCCAACATGTTAAAAAATTTTTAAGATTAGGTTAGATGAGGCTCCTCTAGTTAAAAATTAAAAGAAAATTATTTAAAGGAATCTACCAAAGAGTTCTCAGATTAATTCTGTGTAATGTCTTTTTTCAATTAAGAGATTAATTGGCCAACATGTTAAAAAAAAAATTAAGATTAGGTTAGACAAAGCTGCTCTCTAGTTAAAAATTAAAAAAAATTATTTAAAGGAATCCGCCAAAGAGTTCTCTGGTAAAAATCAGTAACTATATTGGAAGAGGTGGCAGTGTGCTTGCACTGATTGTTGTTTTCCCAAACACATAAGTGTCGACATTCTTGATACCACAGAGTAGCTGGAAACCTCATGTTCAGATGGAAAGCCACAGTATTTTCCTCATGGAAGGGCTGGACAGCAACTGGGTATTTTTGTCTTAATACTTTTTACTATCCTGATATCTTAACACTTTTTACTATCCCATGTGGACTGTAAAGCATTCAAAGCCCATATAAAAGGGCAATGAATTTATAAGGCCTCCATTCTGCACCCATTTCTTACTGAAAAAAGAGCAACCAACTGGCTAAGAATATCAGTTGTATCAATGTTAAATATTTTAGTTCCCAGACAAAACAAACAAAAAACAAGAACAAAAGACAACCTTGTGCACAGATTAAAAAAAAACCACCAAAGATTATGCTAGAGACCCCTTCAACTGACCCAAGCAGCTTCTCTGCAGCTACCATGGTTTGGCAAAGACCGTTCAGCCAATGAAGTTTCCTGGCAAAAGAAAAACCGGGCAAGAACTGAACAGTGGTGAGTAGTACTTTATGATTCAGACAAACTGAATTACAAGTCTGGAACACCAAACAACAAGGAGCTGTAAATAAAGGTCATAAACGTTTCACATCAAGATATACCCAAAGGAGTTGTAAAGCATTGCCATGTATGCAGCCTATTCAAGTGTACATCACATGAGCACTGTCTTGTCACAGCATTTTCCAAGGTGTTAAAAATAATAAACAAAAAATTGTAGACCCTTCAGCCAAAATGAGCCAGATGAGCAACTAGGATAAAGACTCTTCATCTAGTGACCAAATGAAATCCCATCTCCCTCTTCATTCTCCAACCCCCCAAACATCAAAAGGAGCTAGTTAATTTTTTCGGCTGTTTTCAAGTGGTCATGGATTACTGTTTTCCCCCAGAAGTTGTAGTATAAATAAATCAGACTGCCTCTTGTGTTATTGTTTACTTTTTGGAAGCCAGGAAATGCTGAGATAGTCACACAAGGGCTCAGTCTCTTAAGACTCAGAGCTCCACAAAGCACCTAGAACTACTACCTTTTCCTGTGGTCTGAATCTCCCCACAAATGCACGCTTCAACAACCATTAGCAATGAAACATCTGCCAGGAGTCAAGATTGGGCCTTCTAGTCTTTAAAAGGATTTGAACTTGAAAAGAGCAAAGTGCCCCTTCCTACTAAGGAGATCACAACAAAAAAAGTTATCTGGGAGAAAGGAAATGCCATCAAAACAATACTTGGTGTAATAAGGTTAACGCTCATCTTACAATGTTTATAGGATAGACAACAAACTGAATTCTATAAGTCTAAAACAAGCAGCAAACCCTAAAACCAAAGCTCAAGTCTAGCAATTCTCATTCCCCCATCCAAGCTGCTAAGTCTCAGTAACCTTATTAGATGCCTCAAGGAAAGGTCATAATATGGACTGCCTTTCAGTTTAATATAGACTAGAAAATAGCTGAAGCAAATGTTAGCCTTAGCACAAACAGCATAACCAATTGATGAATGAACACTGAGGTTTTTGGACCCATATTTAATTGAATAGACCAAAAATCTCTTTCAATAGGCTTTAAGTGAAATCCTTAGGGAGAAATCTTGGTTCTGCTGGAGTGAGTAGGAGCTTTGAGTTCCTTAAGCAATGAAGTCAACAGTTAAGCAATGAAGCAAACAGTCCAGAGTTTACCACAGAAAATATTCAGGGTTTCTCACCTTCAAGTTCAGCTTTCACATTTAAATTCTACTGAGGATAACTACAGTCATCTGCCAATTTCAGTTTGCAAAAAGGCAAGTGGAGCCAGCCAGACTCCTTCTGTGCAATCTACTGGAGACAGCATTGCAAACCTTCTGTGCCTCCCTTCACATCCTCTGAAGTGGCAGACCACCACATCTGACTCACAGGCACAGCACAGGAATCACTCCAGTCACACTGATGGAGGTGCTCAGACTGCTATGGTAAGTACCACAAGGAAATTTATAAACAGTGAAGGCAAAAAACTCCACGCTTCACATAAACAGGAGACAGTATCCTGCTCTCAGGGAAGCCAATGACAAAGCACTCACTGACATGAATGGGAGAACACTCAAGCCTCAATTTAGGTTAAATCTGAGGAGAAGTGTAAGCAGTAGTTTTTGCCTTCCCCTTTACCCTCTCTATAAAAGTGAGCAACTCCATCCTCACTAAATCATTCTCGTGTTTGCCAGCTTCCTGCCTCTCCCTGCACAGTGGGATCCAAGCAGCCAAGCTGTTTACAGATACACACAGGCTTGTGTATGATTTTAATTTTGACTCTAGAGAAGAGTAACTTGCCAGGGGTGGTTTCTGACACTACAGCATTCACTCATTTTCTTCATTCCCCTCATATTTGCAAACGCAGCGGGTAACACATTCAAACTGTAAGCCTCCTGTGGGTGTGGCAGGAGTCACCGTCCCTGCAGGTATTTAAGGAAAGGTTAGACGCGGTACTGAAGGACATGGTTTAGAGGTTAATAGGTTGGGGGGGGACAGCTGGACTGAATGATCCTTGAGGTCTCTTCCAACCTTAATGATTCTATTCTATTCTATTCTATAAAGTCCACAAATACTTGTGACAGCTCCGGTAAGTACTCCTTACAGTTTTAAGAACTAGATTCAAAGACTTTCAAAGACACTAAGATATCCATAGATACAGGAAGGAGTCTTGCCAGATCCTCAAAAAGCATTAAAGGATGTGGATACATAATCCCCCATTGATTTCAGAAGCAGTTACCTTTATCTGGACAAGGGGATCAAGTGCACCCTCAGTCCATTTGCAGTTGGGTGGGAGCACTGGTCTGCTTGAGGGTAGGAAGGCTCTACAGAGCGATCTAGACAGGCTGGATCGATGGAGCACAGCTAACTGTATGAGGTTCAACAAGGCCAAGAGCTGTGTCCTGCCCTTGGGTCATAACCCCATACAACGCTACAGGCTTGGGGCAGAGTGGCTGGAGAGATGCACCGTGGAAAAGGACCTGGGGGTGTTGGTTGACAGCCAGCTGAATATGAGCCAGTAGCGTGCCCAAATGTCCAAGGCAGCCAACAGCATCCTGGCTTGTATCAGGAATAGTGTGGCCAGCAGGAGTAGGGATGTGATCGTCCCCCCTGAGCTGCGGCCTCACCAGAGCCGAATACAGTACTGTGTTCAGCTTTGGGCCCCTCACTAGCAGACAGACATTGAGGTGCTGGAGTGTGTCCAGAGAAGGGCAATGAAGCTGATGGAGGATCTAGAGACAGGTTTTATGAGGAGTGGCTAAGGGAACTGGGGTTGTTTAGCCTGGAGAAGAGAAGTCAGAGGGGAGACCTTATCACTCTCTACAACTACCTGAAAGGAGGTTGTAGCCAGGTGGGGGCTGGTTTCTTCTCTCAAGTAACAAGCGATAGGACAAGAAAAAAATTGCCTAAAGTTGTGCCAGGGGAGGTTCAGATTGGATGGTAAGGAAAATTTTCTTCACTGAAAGGGTTGTCAAGCACAGGAACAGGCTGCCCAGGGAAGTGATTGAGTCACCATACCTGGAGGTATTTAAAAGACAGGTAGGTGTGGTGCTTGGTTTAGTGGTTGAGACATGGCTTAGTGGTGGACTCAGCAGTGCTAAGTTAATGGTTGGACTTGATGATCTTAAAGGTCTTTTCCAGCCTAAATGATTTTATGATAAACTCCTTAGGTAGAATTACAGAACTCTAAATCCTGCTAGCACGTATTTGCATCAATACCTGTTAATCGACTGAAAATGTGGATTGAGGATCTTCACTCCCATTGACTTCTGCTAAAGCATAGGTGGGCTCTTAAAAGTTTGTGTCAATGGTGCCTAGTGGCACAAAAGGGATGATTTGAAATGGATTGATGCTGCTGAGAGACTGAACACTGACATCAGAGTTAAGCATGAGCGCTCACCTTCAGTGTTCAAAGTTCAGCTCAACAGTCACAGCTTCAAAAAATTTGTTTCCCAAATGCTTCAGCCACACCTGCATTCACCTGGAGATTTCCAACTACTCAGCAAGGTTCCACTGAGCACCTTACTTCCTTTGATTTATGAGTCTCTCCAATAGGCGGAGTTGAGGCAAAGCCTGAACATCTTGGAGAAAGTCAGAGGGATATCATAAATATGCTTGCCTTTGTTTCAGTACATGGCATTTGCTCCTTGTTGAGTGAAAGTCTCAAGGACTAGAATAACTGGAAAATGAACAAAGGAAGCATACAGGGAACAAGGCAACTATGAGCATAATGACCAAATATCCCTTCTTTCTTACACATATGGACCTTTGAGAATAAGCAAATCAAAAATAGGGTTTATGCATTAAAGGGAATTGGGTCTCTCTACCCAGTTTGTGTTTGCTGTATAGTCATCTTTCTGCTCAGGGTGACATGGCTTTTTCAGAAGTCCCTTACTCAAAATTTCAGTATTGTTTGAGCTTAATACTAAAGACCAAGTTGTCTAAAATATATGACTTCCTGAATAGCTGCACATAGTTCTTTGACAGCATTTTTGCTTCACAGAGATGTTATGGGTTGGGCTCTTCCCCCCCTTTTCCAAACATTTCCTTTATTGTGATCTGAACTTCAGAGCAAGATCCAGGAGAGTAGCTATGCATCAGTCAGGCACCACGCTGGCTCTCCTCAGGGGTGAGGAGCAGGCACTCCAAAGCTATCCTGCATGGCAAGTGGGGTCTGTCCTAATTACTAACAGGCTGACATAGCAGTCGCCAAGCTATGTGGGGATCTGAAGATGATTAAGTCTCCCCTGACATCACTCCAAAAGACAGCTACTCACCCTTCTCCAGCTTTCCCCTTCTTTTATAGGTGAAGAAAGGCCACAGCCAACATCACTGCTTCTGCAGCAAGGCCAAGAACTAGAGGCGAAAGTGATGGCTAACCGCACAAGCTTCATGGTATAAATTTTGTTCGTGAACATAAAGCATTCCTAAAGTACAATTAACAGCCGCTGCTCCTGAAACTGCCAACATCTGATGATTTATCATTTAGTTTACTTACCACCATTTCAAAGCCTTATCTTCAAGAAAACAGCACAGCTAAGCACATTGTCTTTTGTCTCACTCTAGTACTTAGCTTTGGATGCTTTTAGTTTTTCCTCTATTAAAATAAAATGTGCCATGTAAAATAACACTGAATTCACTTTACACCTTGGGTGAGCTGGCTTGGTTTGCCAAGGTTACCTGTACAGACTATACTGCAGAAAGAGAGCAAGCTGGAAGCCTCCAAGTACCACAGTCTTCTCAGATACATTGGTACAGCTTTGTTCATAGTTCAGTGAAATGGACCTGTCTGACATGGGCAGACCATCCACGAAGTGTCCAGGAGAAGACACCTGTTCAGCAGAGAAGACTAGGAAAAGTTGAGCACAGAGGAGCCTTTGGCACATAGAATAAATTCTGTACAGTCACATCAAAGAATATTCACAGGCAACCCAAAGGAAGTCAGCAGAAACTCCAGTAACTCAAAGAGTGGGAGACCACAATATAAGCTGTTGGCATTTACGGAAATTGCAAACATAAATCAAATACAGAAAATAGCACTTTTAAAAAGAATTTTATTTATTTATTAATAAACCATACTTCTATAATCTAGACCATATACTGGCACAGGCAGAAACCTATCAGTTTTCACCTTCTCATTCAGGACAATTTACGGTGTCCTGAACATGAAACTAAGATAAGTGTCTAGCAAGTGGAGCATTTTCTTTAAATAAATAAATACCAATAGATAACTCTTAATAAAAATAGGTAAGCAGAAGGCAATGCAGAGAGGTTTGTCAGAGGTCCATAACCTTGTCAGTAAATTGCTGGTTCTCAAACTTTACTGAACATTTTCCAGCAATGTACTTAGCATGTGACCTTTCTGTGGCTCCACAGTTTCCCCAACTGTTTTCATAGCTCATAAAACATTTAGGAAGTGTTTATAAAAACTGCTTGAGGAAACCGTGCCACAAAGAACTTGAGCTTCACGTCTCAGCAGTCCAGCTTTGATTTAGTTCTCTTCGATGGGATTTCATTTTGCAAATGCCCCACTAACATCTGCATGCAGGTCCTCTTGGGATAGCACTGAGACATAGTCCAGTTTTATGTATATTACTTGGCCAAGTTCCTCCAGCATGTGATGGTTGACTTGCCTCCCTCATGAAATCACACATGCAAATGTTCCCCACACATACACTTACTGATGGCCACTTTCAGTGATCTGATCGCGTTGGGAAGAAATATTATGTCATAAACACCATTGCAACATCTGGGATGGATCCTTTTGGAACCCAACACATGAACCGCCAAACCCAGAGAGCACTCTCGCATCAGAAGTCCATGACTGACGGTGCTTGACCTACTGCCCCGCAAGCTTGTCCCGACTTTTTTATGCATACTCAAGCAGCCTGTTTGGAAACACACAGCCAGAGAAGTGTCACAGATGAGCTCTCAGTATATAGCTCTCTGGAGAATGTTTGGAGAGTGCAACAATGAAACATGATCATGCAAGAACAATGAGGTTTAAAACCAACATTTTACTATGCTTAATTAACTAAAACCAACATTCACAAAGTTCTGGTGGAACTCCAGTCTTCAGCCACAGACTCATGACTTCATGACTCTTGGATATTAATTAACAATTGTCAGTAGCTTGTGAAATGCACAGGAAAAGGAGCCTCAGCCCAAAGAAAGACCTTCCATTGATTTCCTATACTATAGCCTGGTTTTGTCCTTACCCGCTTAAAGTTATGGAACACTGGGGAGAGGTGTTTTGGAGTAGGTGGTTTGTGGGTTTTTTTTTTTTGGTGAGGTGTCTGGATTTTTGGTTTGGTATTTTTTTTAAGTTTCTAGGTTAAACATCACTAAAACATTCTACCAAATAAAACAGTAAGTTGTTCAGTCATAATGTATTTTACTTATAAATTAAGATGATAGTTCTGCTGATAAACGATAAATGCTCTAGTACACACGTTTTAAATATAGCCATCTTTAACCTCTTCTGAGTACAAAGGGAACATCACCTTGCAAACTGGTGGTCCTGTTCACTTGCCTAAATAGTCATGCTACACCAAGATCTTCTTACAAGAGTTAAATAAAATGCACTTAAAACCTATTCAGTACCTACCTCCATGTACCTGAACTAGTTACTAAGACAGTTTGTGAAAAAACACTAGTATTACGCAATAATGTGCCACTCATAAACATGGCAAAGATTTTATTGTATTTTAACAGTAGAGATTCAATACCCTTCTTAACAGAGTAAGAAAGGCACTATTTAATAAAAATAAATTACGGCATACACATAAAACTTTTAGCACATATTGTTAACAATAGAACTTTTCCAGTTCAAGGCTGTTTTATGACAGTTAAAAAAAAAAAAAAAAAGTTATTCAATCCCAGGAATCACCTATGTGATTTTTGAGTGTCTAGTCAAGCGTGCACATTCTCACCCCTGTTAATTAATTATCCACTCCTAAGCAGTAAATAAGAAGCAGTCATTACCCTTGAGGAAAAAGCATGACATACATATCAGGTGTTAGACATAAAAAACAGCTTTAACTGGTTATTTGGTTCCCAGGCTTAGCTCAGGAATGAAAATGAAGCAGTCAGTGGAAAACAGCTATCCCATTCCTAGCTCCGAGGACTAGAGGACTCTTTAGACATTGCCAGACAACACAATGGTGCATCTTTCTTTAGACTTCAAGTTACCATTAAGCTTGAGCCGTTCCAGTTTTGACTCCATCTAGAGAGCTGCAGAAGGTGCAGGGGAAAAGAGAGCGTCCCTTCTACACAGTCTTGACATGATTTCGGAGTAACAAACAAACCGTGCTCATGACATTGAGAAGAAATTGTAGCATGTCCTTGTGAATCTTTTTTAAAATCAGTTCCACCAAATTTTTCAAAAACCTGTTATTGGCTACCTTTTTTCAACAAAAAACTCTGTAGTGCGCGCAACACCACATTACATCATCTCCTTTGCTTCATTTATCTTCTCCAATAAAAAAAAAAAAAAAGAAAGTCTGCAATAATGCCCTCACTCCCCCTCCACCCAAACTAGATAACTCAATCCAAGTATTTTTTATCTTGATGGCTAAACAGAGACACAAAAAGGCACAAGCACCACAGATCTGAGAAATAAGGTCAAATGAAAGAGTTCTGAATTGTGGCAAAGCGTGACTTTTATTACTTACAATGGTTTGCAACTTCTTTATCTGATCAATTAGCCACATACTGTGCTACAGGTGATTACAGTATATATATTTGAGTATATCCCACAAATAATGTATTTAGCTTCACAGCTATGGCTTTGGACTTGAAAGAGCGGCCAGCACACCCGTAACAGCTGCAACGTTCAAGTTATAGGCTCTAAAAATCAGGGTTTGTGTGTGCTTTGCTGCTGCTAAAGTTAATCATAAAAGCATAACCGAGAAAGCTTATTTTGCAAGCACAGAGGAAAACAAAAAAATATCATTTACAATCATGAAAGAAGGCTTCAGGATGTTATCAAATCCCTGCTTATGAAAACCATGGAGAGGATATCGGAGCTGACACATTAATGTGTAACATTGTACATAGCTCATGCTCTCCGTGCCTAAAATCCCTACTTCACAGCAACCCAGTCTTGAGAGCCTTATTTCCTAATGGACAAAAAAAAAAAGGCAAGAATCACATCTGCCTTGTTCAATGGAATAGACTGGAAAGACACAATGTTTTCCATAACTGAAAGTCTCAGACCTAATTCCTCTGGAGCAGAAGTCAACCTAGAAACTTAAAAAAAATACCAAACCAAAAATCCAGACACCTCACAAAAAAAAAATACCCACAAACCATCTACTCCAAAACACCTCTCCCCAATGTTCCATAACTTTAAGCGGGTAAGGACAAAACCATTCAGACTCCTGTGTTTAAAAAACAGTACAGAACTCCACAAGTAATGCTTCCCATTAAAAAGGACAGTCTCATTTGCCGTTGTTACCCAGCCTGCCCAGGATCCATTGCACAGCCATTTCCTTTGCCGCCCTCCTGCTTCCAGAGAATATTATAGTCGAGATATGCACATACCCACACTTTGAGAGTCTGTGCTCACCACTTGCCTTGAGAAACGCATGTCTTGCTATTTAAAAAGTCATGTAATTAGATCATAGGTGAAAACAATATAGTCGTAGCATTAAAGACAACACTTAAAAGTCACACAGCCTAATTCCTCATTTCTTTTAATTAAAATATCTATTGACATCATCACTCTTCTCTCCCTATTATCCATCTCTGTGCTTGACAATCACAGAGGTTGACTGAATATTACCAGTTCTACATCACCATCACACCACTGTTTGGGGACTAATAAAGCTATACTACTATAGAAATAACTATCACCTTCAAAGACCTTCCATTCATAGAATCCTAGAATGGTTTGGGTTGGAAGGGACCTCTCAAAGATCATCTAGTTCCAACCCCTCTACCATGGGCAGGGACACTCTCCACTAGAGCAGGTTGCCCAAAGCTCCATACAACCTGGCCTTGAACACTGCCAGGGATGGATCATCCACAGGTTCTCTAGGCAACCTGTTCCAGTGCCTCACCACCCTCATAACGAAGAATTTTTTCCTAATATCTAATCTAAGTCTTCGCTCTTTCAACTTAAACATTCAGCATTCAAACATATGCTTGCTTGCAGTAGTTTCTCTAGATGCTTGAAATTTATCTTCATGATTCCTCAAAATACATGCGGCTTCATCAAAATATAAGGCAACCTAAAACTGCTGGAAGGGAGAAGATACATGAAGTACACAATTTACATCTACTGTGCTCAAGGAGGGTAGTTCCCTCTTTGCTGAGTTAAACTGCAGTCCTTCAGTCGTCATGGTCAAGCAGGAATGAAAGAGGCATTCAGCTAGAAACACTACTAGATCTAGAGAAGAATTCACAGGAGGAAATGCTCTGAAAAGGTTCTTTGGTATAAGACGTAACTCTTTATGGTCATAGTGAGATCTTTCTTCACACTACTCCGAAAGTTCCTCACCACACTAGGATAGGTTGCTGATATTTACTTTTCTTTTTTTTCCATGTATGAGAACACTCAGGTGTACTTAAGAGCACTACCCCTTTTAGTTAGCTTCACAACACATTTGATTTATTACTCTGCAGTTAATGCTGTAGAAATACACTCACATATGTACAAAATTAATTCACTGTGATACTGTAGCTACATTAATGAGCTGGAGATGAATAGTTCTCTTTTAGAGGTAAAACAGATGGAAGAACATTTATTTAAAGCAAATCTAGTATGTGGATTATAAGTAAAAGCTTCTAAATGGATCTTTTTTCAGGATTAAAATAGCATGGTTAAATGAAAATAGGATAATCAATACTTGGGCAGAACCAAGGCTGTCTAGGGTACCACTCACCAACCAACATTCCTTCAGAGTCAGCAGGATGACCATGAACTCAGCTCACAAGAGCACATCCAGTCCTAGAGTCCTTCCACTCCACCCTAGTGGGGGACTTGCATCACCCCTGCTCCTCCAGAGCACATACAATTCCCTCCACCTAACTGAACTGGCAAGTAGAGCCATGCAGTTATTTGCTTGTAACATGCCCAATCTGTCAGCCTATGGCATTGATTGCAAGGTGTCTTAACAAGACTAAAACATCTATCACCTGGGCTGACAAAAGGATGGACGTTGTGCACCTGAGAGGGATTCAAAGAAGTTTTTTTGAAACATGCCATTTCTCGGCTCTTATGCACTTCTGTCATTAACTTGAGAATTGTCTTACAATTTTCTATCCCATAAAAGTATGACATTTCAATTGATGTAGAACAGGGTTACGTCTTTAACTGGATGGCAGCCCACTACTTATAAGGCACCTTGCATGGTTGACGCAGTTACGTTTCTGCCAGCCTTGGAGCACAGACTGCCTGGGCTCATGTGGTTTTACTTGCGCATTTGTTTCACCCTTTATTGCAGATTCCACACCTGAATATGTAATCTTCAATGGTGTTGTGCGTGCTTGGCCAGAACTAAAAAATTTCATGCTCCATCCTTGCTTTTCCCAATACGTAGATGAATATGAAGGATTTACACACACACAGTACTTCTGACCTCCTGCTGCAAGTGGTATTTGAGCAAGACATGCTTTTTTGGCAGCAGTGGGGGAGAAAGGAAAGAGGGAATTCCCACCTTTTGCAATGGGCTTAGGACCTCAAAAATTTAAGGTAAGGTGATCAAATAAACAACAGAAGCATCCCATGTCTAACACTTTTGCTATACCATTTTTTCTCAAACTCTTCTTGCTCCCATGTTTTTCATTGCATATTAATATCATGAAAGGATATCCAATTTTTTAAAAATTACCATATTTTTTTCCTAGGCTTAGAAAGTATATACACGTTGTTTAAGAAAAACAATCTGAAACATCAGTGAAACTAGACATGCTCTGCATACTATCAAATCTAATACAGGATCTAGCATCTCATTGTCTGTTTTCACCAGAACAGTTTGTCTAAATTATTATTAGCCTGATATAATTATTTTTAATAAATATAAAGTTAAGACAAGTCCAGTTCCTCTTCAAGAGTACCACAGTATCAAAACAGATCGAATCTAACTCCAGTAAGTGCTCAGTAATTACACTGACAAAAGGGAAATGCCACTTATATATCCTCTTTCTACATTGCTCTGACCTACTAAAACTCCTTATCTTTTGATTACACCATTGTAAAATCAAAGAAATATTAATAAACCAATTTCAGTATTGGCTGCCCTAATTATGTATCAGTTATTTCCTTTCTGAGGGACTACAGGCCAAGATAACCCTCTTTATATGTATTTGTATCCCTCTCACTCTACATGTCAAATTTAAAAGCAAAACTTCACAGGATTTTATGATTTGACTGTATATTACACAAAGAAAAGTTAAATCACCTTTTATGAGACCTCTGCTCATAGAGGAGAAATGCTGAGCGATACTGACTTACCATTGCTGGAGTAAAAGTCATTAATTCAAACCAAAAGCAAAAAAAAGCTAGAACAAGTTACAAGAGCTTTGAGAGAAGCTTCTCCTCAGTACAAAGAAAAGTTTTCTGATAAAATCCTCCTTTGTCCCACATAATAGAACAGTGCTACGCCCACAACGATTTACAGCATGAGCTTCAGCATGAGTATGGACAAGAAGTCCCAGTCCTGTAGTTACTAGTAAGCCTTCAAAAACATAATCCCACAGAGCAAGCTTGTTCAGGTACAGCCAGAAATGTGAGTGGTACACAGCAGCCAGTGCTTTGAACACCTGATCTCAGCATATTTATACATTCCAAACATAGCAAGTTATTGCTTCCTGGCTGATCGCTAATACATCTGTACGTTAGCATTATGCCTGGGGGCAGTTATAGGTCTCCAGCAGCATTTTAATAAGATACTTTATATGTTTTTTCGGAGTTCTATTAAGAAATTTACCACACAAGACACTCCCAGGAAATTACAGAGAGGGGAAAAAAATCAAAAACCCAAACCAATCAAAACTAAAAAAGCCCACAGGTGCACCCCAGCCTCCTACTGTCAATACAGCATTAAGGTTACATTAGATTACATCACACTCATGAAGACAAACCCAGGACAAAGCTGCACACTGATGACAATTTGGTCACCTTACAGAATTTTCTGTAAGAATAAAAGCCACGACTACAGTTTGGCTGTTGTTCCAAAGAGCCCAGTTCATTATTTTCTAGGATCAGGTATATAATATGGCATCAGTACTCACACTAGTGCTCCAGTAGTCCTAAATATTAGAGTCCTACTGGCCCAATGGCACCCATAGATTACAGTCAGGACATCCTTATTTGCTAGGGACAATTGTTCTTCTGCATTAACATGTGCTCACAGCACCTATATTTTACAGACTTATGCACCTGATATGCCTCATGAAAGGAAGAGAGTAATCAGTCCCAGGGATTTATACATTAAAGGCTGATTAGATTATTCTTTTACTTGAATAACTCTAAAAAAACCCACCCTACTAGAGAGATAAGAATCCCATTTATTTCCAAAGAAGTGACAGTCCACGAAACAGTCAAAACCAAAAAGCTATGCTGAAAAGGGCTGTCACACCTACCAGTGTCAATATTAAAGTTCTGCTTATTGCCTTGTGACAATTGTCTTTGGAATCAAAAGCTACTCATATTTCACGTGAGCTAACAGGAGGTTTTAAGCTGAAGGAAAATGCAAACTAGATATTTCTGAGCTATTCTGGATGACCATGGATGTATCTTCCCTTCTACGTCCACCCTGAGCACACCTGCAACGTGCCAGACACATGGCCACATCCGACATTTTACACACATCAAGATTGACTCCAACATTACAGCCTCACCTGCCAGGCGGTAGGAGAGCAGGATGTCCACAGACTGAGCACAGCGTTCCCACCAATTCCCATGTGGATGCAAGACTTACCAGGGAAGCAAGGAGGCAATACAAAACTGATGTTTAAGGAATTTTGTTCTGGGCTGCTCCTCCCTTCCCCAACAGAAACTTGGTGGTTGGAGTAAGGAATTAACCTGGGGCTTTAGCACAAAGATACCTATATTGACCAAAGTGCTGGATGTTTTCGTTGTGTACCGAGAACCATACGCAGTGGTTCAGTAAATGTGACTTGCCTGAGGAACAGTGATGTCACTGAAGAGAGACAGAGGTGTTTCTTTTCTAGATATACAGTTTATTTGCATGTTTCAGAGCTAGGTGTTTCATCTGCAAGTCACATACTCATGCAGAAATCAGTATGTTTGTTATGAGGGATGGGCTCCAAGTCCTTAAACTCAATTCAGAGTTCCTCTTCCTTAGAAAAAAAAAAAAAGTGAGGGGAGACCCAACAGCGCAGTTTCAAATTATTGAAGAGGGAGCTATGAACATTAAGACAGACACTAAAATTAATTTTAGAAATTTACCAATTCATCTGAGAAGGCTGTAGTATTTTGAATTTGTCAAGGTTTACCAATTCCAGGAACCAATGATTTAAAAAAAAACAAACCAACCAACCAACCAACCAAAAAAACCCAAACAACCAACCCAGCACCACCCAAAATAAAAAGACACCCCTAAATGGTAATGAAATTATCATAATTTCCCTAAGGAATTTCAGTCAACTTATTTCTTTCAGGATCACATTGAGCATACAATACTTCTGCATAGCTTCCAGTTATTGAACATCAGCTTTTAAGATAAGCAACTTTTAGCACTTTCCTTTGCACATGGGCTACAAAACAGAGAACCCAACCTGAGACTCTCACTCCTTTTCTACTGCGATCATCTTTCCTCTAGTCCTCACCCTTCCTGAGGTCTTTTGTTACACTATTTTATTCATGAAAGAATCAAAGTAAAAACTAAGTGGGTAACTGGACAGTTTACTGGGTAAGATTTTTTTATTTAACTTACACAGGGTGGTTTCATGCCCACCCAAGGGTCTGAAGCAAAGGAAACTTGGTGGTCTAGCCTAAGTCCCAGGGCAGAGAGATGCTTTATCACCAGAGCAAAATACACAATACCACAGAATCTGAAACATCTCTCCTGCCTCTGCAGAGAAATGAAAGTTGACATGAATGGAAATTAAATTATCTTCTTCCCCCAGAGGCGGTCATCTTCCCAGGTCAGAGGTATGCAAGGAAAAAATGAGAGTTCACATTTCATGGCTTGTACCATAGCTGTGACTAGACAGACAGTATTTCCTATTTTTTCCTCCCTGCCCCCTCACCACCTTCTTGACTTAGAGTTTCCAAATATTCCTTACAATAGAACTAGTAGAATGTAGGAGGGGGAGAAATACAAATTTAAGCAAAGCATTAGTTATGGAAATGTGCTGAAATTGAAAATTGTGTGGAAGGGAATAGAATACTGTCACATAACTTCACTAAAACAGATGGTTTACTTTGATTCTCAAAAAAAACCCCACCCATAAATAAACACTAGAAAAATCATTATGAATTTTTTAAGAAATTGTTGGTGGGTATTGGAAAAGAGAAGACATGGCAAAAGAAAACAGATTGTCAGATTTGCAATGGCAAGCTAGCTGAGAATAAATACTTTTAAAAACGAGCTTATGTTTCACAAATATTTACAGTAGATTAAAACCCTAAGGGCATCTAAGAAAAAATGCAGGAAGACAGTACAATTACATCATTAAGGCCACCATGAAAATTTCTGAACTTTAATGAATTAGCAAGCCCTGCATAGGGCCTTTCAGTGATTTAATCGGAATTCAAGTTTGGTATTAACACAGATGAGTTCTACCATACATGTATTCTGTAAGCACACATGTAAACCAACAAATGCAACACACAAGCATTTTAATGCTTGGGATATTTAAAGAAATTTTTTTTTTTTTTCAATGCTGTGAACAAGTTATCTTCCAAATGACCAGTAATTTGTCTTGAAGCATTCAGAAGCAGGCAAAGTTCCATGACATACCACGTTACTGCTTGAAGTTGCACATTTTTTAGTTCACTGAAATTGCAAAATTAAATATGCTGGCCTAAGATGCTGTGAATATTAATCCATTAATTAATATAGGTTTGCTTTCACACTAGCCAAAGAATAGGTACACAGTCAGTGAAAAAAAAAATTTTTCCTTTTTACTGCTTTAAATCTTGCCACCTATCTTAAAAACACTTGAATCTGAGGGTTTTATAGTAACCCTTGCTGATCTTGCTCAGACTGCCACTCAGCAGGACTGGCAACCCACTCTCTAGCTCTGTTCTGCAGGTTCACATTTCTGGAGACAAGTTTTGTTTATTCTTATCCAAGAAAATTTCCACCAAACATGCTGAAACTCTGTTACTGGTTAGTCCAGCACGACTGTAGAATTAGGAGTACGTAAGCACGTTTTCACAGGAATTGAGTACTAAAGACTTCTAAATCAACAGAAAAACAAAAATGTGAATATGTTAAAAGAAATACTTTCCAGAAAAGAGAAACACGCTTTCAAAAGCTTGTTTCTCAGGATCCTGGAATCATTTTTGACAGCAGTCGTCAAACGGCATTTGATTTTACTTTTCCTTTTCCTAAGGAGCATTGGGGTGAGAAGACAGACATGCTGCCCGTAACACTGAGCTCGGTTGCATGACAAGCTACAGTAGGTTTGTGACTGTATATGCAAACAGAGCCTGTCAACCACATCTGTCTTGTCTTTAGGGTCTTCTATGGAGAGAAGTTGATGACAGCTCAGAGAAATACATGCCATTTCACTGTGGACAAATCCCTTTGCAGCATACCCTTCTGCCATTATAGAATTAGCAATAACAATAATGCTCAATCAAACTGGAGCATTTCTAGTGAAAACAGATAAGCAAACCCCAAAACCTGTCCAGGAAGTACCTAGATCCTCTGCTGCTGCAGCAGTATGGCTGTTGGTCATGATAATAGGTGGAGCTTATCCATCTTACCCTGAAGTTACTCTCTGGCATGAGATTGTTGATCCCGTGAGACTGGTTTTATGTTCAAAGCATTCTCAGAGCTTTGTTTCCTTTGTGGCACATTCTGTATCCATCAACATCAAGCCACAAGCTCCATTTTTTTCCTTGTTAATTATGCCTATGCTGCTCTGCTCTGACTTTGTTCATTGCAGAGCTTTGATAAATGAGCTTTCTGCCCTCATCATTCTGAGGACACAGAATGAAGTCCCATCCAGTTCCAAATTAAATGATGAAAATAAGGAAACAGTTTGGTTTTCATATTGGAAATTGATGAAGTGTGCAGAGGAGGAGGGAAAAAAAAAAAAAAAAAAGAAATTCCAGAATTAACCAGACTGGACCAGCAGCTCTAACTCCTGGAGCCACTGGGTCATCCAGCCTCAGATACATTTCCAACTATAAACAACTTTTCACTTGATTTTTGCATGAGTGCTGCTTTCCAGTTTGAAAAATAGTAAAGCTTCTCTTATTTGGGTAATTATTTTTTTTGTGAGTACACTTTGTTTTCCTCTGTTTAGTAACGGCACAACTGCTGCCACAAGACCACTAGGAGATGTTCTGGCACCAAGTGACCCACTCCCATTTAAAATTAACCTTCTTCTCAGTACTGTACTTCAAATATTACAGCTAGTCTGTATATAGCTTTTACTTTTACCTCTACAGAGCTCAACAGAAGAGAGGAGCCTATAGCTTAATTTCGCAAGAACAGAATACAGCGCCCTCTTCTTCCAACCCCAATGAAGGGGTAATACGGAGAGGGCTGGTGGAGTGAGGTGGAAAAAGGGAAAAAAACAAAAACAACAAAAAAACCCACCCACACCTCAGTCCTAAAAGGACAAGCCCATAGCTGCTCAGTTGTAAACCAATGACGAGATCTTTGTAAGGGTGCCAGCAGCCATTTCTCATGGAAGAAGGAAACTGTGTACCGTACTGGTACTGACTAGTAAAATTACTGTGGTACAGGATTGATTAGAGGACAGGAAAGCAAGGATAGCATAAAGAAAAGTTATTTCAAATTGCTTTACCTAACCAGCTAAGATTTCTGGCTTTAGCAGGGATAACAATGACAAAACAGCAGTAGTCACCTGGCCACTCTTCATACCCCATCCTCTCTTGGGGAAGCAGTTCCCACCAAAACTTCAGGCTCAAAAGTCCATGGTAGGACAGATCACTTCAAGACTGTACAAAACAGCCTACTCCAGCTCTCTGATCGCCAGAAGTGGCATTTGTGAAGCAGTGGTTTTTTATGCTCTTTGCCCAGGGCATGCTCTGAACAGGGAACATCATGCACTGTAACAGTCACGTCCAGAGTACAGTAGCCTAATATCATGGCTAAGAGGGAGCACGTTTCTTTCACTTATGTTAATTCCCTCTTTTTGTCTGTTTTCCATCAAAAAAACCATCCTTCACTTTTTAGTAATACATTACACTGAAGCGTATCCAATAATACCTACAGGGATAACCAGCTGTATTTAAGTTCACTTAATTTCTTTGTTCTCATGACAACTTGCAAGTTTCAGGCCTTGTATGAATAAGAAAACAAAACAGACTTGATTCAGAACCAGAATATCAGTGTTTCCACGACCCAGCTCTTCTTCTCCCACTCCTCAGTCTGTATCTGATTTTTTTTTTTATTTTTTTTTTGCTTTCCTAACTGCAAGTCATCATCAAGAAACAAATGCAGTTTTCCTCTGTACTCTAAGTTGCCAAGCTGGCAACTTGGATTCAGACTTGGATATCCATTGCAAACAAGGCACTAATATCATAAACGTTAAGTCTGAAATAGATATATTAGAAATTAACTTCCTTGAACAAATTTTGTACCAAAACAGATATTGTGCAATTCCCCAAGAATAAATGGGCTCACCTGTAGGTGCAGAGCTTGAAATATGGTGCAGTTTGTTTTGCAATAACCAAGAGGAAGATACAGATTAGTGGGGTGACCAAAACCGATACACCTACAAGCACCACTCCTGCCTGACCAGGTCATACAGCCCCTTTTGTGAATGCACGCCTTGGGCAGTGAGGCCACAAATAGGTCTCGACCCTCTCCTGCCACATCTCCAACACAGTCACCAGTGGAGCAATTCAGATAGCAGAGGCTACAGCCATTCTCTGCCCCTTCAGCACACTAATCAGTGTCCTCTGCTTATGTAGACTTCTCTGACCTTATGCTTCCCACCTGACATGCGTTTCTCCTATTCTCATAAAAAGGCCCTCTCACTCTACACTTTAGTCATTATAATGAGCAATCATTTTGGGACACACTCTTGTTTCACATTAACTAGTCAGTTTTATCAACCCAACACTTACTTTCATGTCAGCGTGACTTGGCTGTTCTCAGAACTTCTCTTCAGCCACCATGAATGGGATATCTGAATAGCTAATTCTCCATAGAGTTAGACAAGTTGTTTAATTTTTTCATGTACATATTTAACTAAAACAGGCAGTAACAGACCAAGCTGATAAACATGGCATCAACTCAGCAATTACCCAGTTGGACAGCACTTCAAAGTCCATCTTGTCCCATCAGTTTTCTTCATTAGCTTATTAGATGTGCACATATACCAGCTATGTGCATATCTGCATGCACAACAAACAGGATCTTAGTTCCTCCGTGCTAAGTTCTCTCCCTGGTAGGAAGGAAGCGGGGAAAGTCAAAGCTGGAGAGCCCCACCAAGTCGTTACCTGTGCTAATGTAAAGGTCTTCAAATTCACTATTTTTATAGGCACTGGGTAACTTTGATTTAGTCTTATACCTATTTTTAAAGGCAAATAAATATGCTGATTTTTCAAATACTTATTTGGAGCTATGGCATTTCATTCGAGTTTTGTCTTCCCCATGTTGGAGAACTTCATGACTGAACAATCTGTTACAGAAATCATATGTTCATATCATCAGAGTATGAAATCAGCTAACCAGTCAGTACACCTAATCCCAGAAACATGGGAGAACACATGAAAAGCCAGGGTATTCGTTGTTTTTCCTGGTGCCTATGTCTTCTTTTCTTATAGTTGCCTCAGGAAAAGCCCTGGACTCACCCTATGCCTAAGAAAAGACTGGGGAAAGAAAAGGAGAGAGGGCTGTTTCAAAATAAAAATAGAGTTTGCAAAGTGTGATGACTTGCGTAACATGCCTTCTGTTTCACTAGCATGCAAGCCAGGCACATCTGATATTCAGCTGGGTTTTTTCCACACAAGATAGTGGGATTATATCAAATACTGTGTGGCTCACCACAGCAGAAAGGGAGATGTGCCACGTGATTCTCATTTGACCAACATGAATAAACATGTCACTAAAAGCTTTCTTGGGAATCATGGTCTCCTTGAAATAAAAAGCATGTTTTGAAAGACAGCCCACAACAGAAGTCATGGAATCTTTGGTCTTCACTTAACATGGAACATTTTCTAAGATAACCATTGTGGTGCAACAATCCTCAGGATTGCCTGGTTGTTGGCCTTCAAGTAGCAACATACATGGGTCTCAGTTACTCCACATTTGGCAGCTACGGTTATGTACCTTGAAATATCAAGGAGACTGAAGTCCAGAGACAGTGACTAGCTATTAGTTTTTGTCCTGGCAGTGGTCCAAATTGCATTCATTTTACTCACAGGAGCCATCCAGCCGAGGTTAACGCGGTGACTCACATGAGCAGAGTGCACAGGACTTGGCACAATGCATTGCAGAAGTACAGATGTGGAAACTACAGCCAGAGACAACCAATGAGATTCACAAGGCAAGGAAGGATTTGAAGTTGTTTCTGCTGACCTGTTTGTGCACCGAGATCCAACCAGACAATCACAACTCCCTAACGGTAGAGTTTACTGCTAGTGTGTTATTTATGGTTTCAATAACCTCTATCTCAAGAGCAACAGGACACACTGACATTTTTCTGAGCACCTACTGCAAGCTAGATCCAACTGTTCAGCCCTGAACAGAGAATGTAATTAAAGATTCACAGTTCCCACAAGAACTTCTTAAGCTATTAGCATTTTCCTACACCCAGAGTACAGGGAAACAATTTTCCCCAGACGTAATGTGAAATCTCAGACAGTTTTGTTACTCAATAACATTTCAGTGCTATTCCTGGTATATTCCCCCAATATTATAAATTAGATCTTCGATTTTTTAAAAAGAGTTTTATTCATTTATTTTAAGAAGCCAAATTGTGGAAACATTGAGCAGCTGTATTAGTTTTCAGTACTTTTTTTTTTTTTCAAATTCATGAATCTGTTCACTTTGAGTAGATACTCTCAGATGGCTTAGCTTCATCTGTAGCATGAAGGACCTGGAATAACTGTGTATGAAGAAAAAAATCTGAACCACTGCAATCTTATGAATTTGCATTCCATTTGGAATAACTCACAGACAGCAGGTTGGAAACTCCACTATTTTTGACTTGTGGAGTGTTCCTGTGATTTTTCTCTCTCTGAGGGCATATTTTATTCTCCCCAAAGAGACCAGGAGTTCCATCGTATAACTTCAGATGGATCACTATATGCAAAGGTCACCCGCACTATAGCTTGCTATATCTGCTACCCCCACAAGCATGCACTTTGCTTAAATACTCTTTCCAGGTTCTTCCTTGACTGTGGTTTTTTCCAGAACATCATTTCGAGGGGAACTTCCGAACCACAGAAAGGGAACACATTACAAGCTACTGCTGACTGGATTGCACTATCAGTCCAGGAGAGAGAACAAGACACAAAGAGGAGAGAAAGAAAGGAAGAGAATTTGGCAGAGGCCCATTCCTGGTTTCTACACTATCCAAACTCCAGACATACAATATGGAAAAAGAGCATGGGAGTAGATCTGGAGAGACTGAACATGGTATTTTTGGTATGAGGGGTGTCCTGCTTTCAACTGGGATAGGGTTCATTTTCTTGCTAGCAGCTGGTACAGTGCTGCCTTTTGAATTTAGGATGAGAATAACATTGATAACACAGTAGTATTTTAGTTGTTGCTAAGCAGTCAAGGACTTTTCAACTCCTCAGACTGACCTGCCAACAAGTGGGGGG
>VWZZ01005494.1:783693-936565 GCA_013399095.1 Psophia crepitans
GAAAGAAGGTGGGAGGGGACACAGCCAGGACAGCTGACCCAAACTGGCCAAAGGGATATTCCATACCATATGACGTCACACTCAGTATATAACCTGGGGAGTCAGCTGGGAGACAGTACAGCTCAGGAACTAGCTCAGGAACTGAGCTATGCATCGCTTGTTTTGCATATTATTATTATCTTCCTTTTCTGTCCTATTAAACTGTCTTTATCTCAACCCATGAGTTTACCTTTTCCTTTTAGGTTTTCCCTCATCACACTGAGGGGGGAATGGAGTGAGCGAACAGCTGTGCAGTTGTTTTAGCTGCCTCTTGGGTTAAACCACGACAAGGGAAAAGCCTGTTAACTAAATATGAAGGCTTGGTTGTAAATTAGAGAGACCACATCTCATCAACATATTCTGACTTACCACAGAACTTATTTTTTATTCCATTTGGGGTTGCTAAATTTCATCCATACAGACATAATAACCTTTAGCAGAGATGGGATTATCAGCATCAACATAAACAAACCAAAAAGATTTTGGTAAATGCGTTAGAATTTCTTTAAAACTAGATGAAGTGTGAGTTCTGGGATTTCCTCATAGTATTTAAGTTCTAGACTATTTGAGGAAAGAAACTGGTTGCATTCCTGACTCTGCACATGCATCCATGAATCCCTCAGTTTGGCCATCAGTTCTTTGCAGCCATAGCAGCAACATCAGCTGCTTTATGCCACTGTGCTCACCACAGCGGTGGTTTGTTATCCGAGGCGCTGACACTTACATGTTTCACTGTAAACCAGTAAACACCGTTTCAGCTAAGCAGAAGCAATGATGTTTTCAGTGACCCAGGATACACACACACACAATATCAATGCCAGCTTTTGAGAATGAGTTTATTCTCGTTTCCTCTTGCCCCTCCTTTCCCCTTTCAACGGCTGCTTTCTCCCAGCTTCAGCAGGAACAAAACTAGGTTCCCAGCCTCCCTGCCTGATTCTTCAAACAAGTCAGTTCTTAGTCTGTTCTTATGCACGGAACATCAACAATCAGCTTATACGCAACCCACTCATACGTACACGCATCCATATCATCATCTCGCTCTCTTGCCTCAAAAATTAGTGGCACTGCAGGTGGAGACAAATCTCTCTGGAGGCTGCTGCTGGTATGCCAAACACAGCTCATCCTGCTCAGGCTATCAGTGGACAGTTTGTCACTGTACAAACGCTGTTTATAAGCTCAAGTGAAACATCCCCAAGTTTCCCCTTAGCACTAAGCAGTACTGGTAACTCTTTCACATCCTGTCCTACAATGGTGCAGCCCTTCTGTCCCTAGCTCCCTGGGGCTGCATTCATAGGTGGCATAGGCCACCTGCTTCAGCGTACAGCAAGGGGCTACCTTGTGTGCTATTCAAAGTTAGAGAGACAAGAGTTCATGCCTTAAGCATGGCTGGAAGCATTTCTAATTGACTATTTTGAATGTGGATTGCAGGTTTCTCACCTTGCCTCAGATGAACAATAGGTTCAGGTATATAAAAAAAAAATCAAAGGGGAAAATGGTTACAGCATGTTCCTGAAAATAAGAAAATGAATAAAATGCTCCCTGACCACCAAAAAAATATCTATGCATGTACACATGCACAGTCTTTTTATTTTAAATAAATATTAATCTAAATTAATTTTAAATAGCAAGGCAGAGACACCCCCCTACCCACGCACACATGGAGAAGTTTGGCATGTAAACCAAGAAATAGCTGGCAGAAACTGCTTTAATTTGGCCACATAAAAAATATCTGAGAAAATTCTTTGTGTCTATGCAGTGTTATCAAGACTGAGTTATCGTCTTTTCCCATTCATTTACATTAAATTAGTATTTTCAGAATGCATTTGCATTACCTGGGTAACTCCGTGCAAACCTAATAAGTCCGCTTGCTCTTGAATTTAAGGAGACTTCTCAAACATACATTGAATGAGTTCTGCACATGCAGAGTTATTTGGAGCTTCACATCAGTGAGTGTAGGCTGATTACAGGGTAACAGAATATTATAGCACTAGCATCAGACATCTTGCTCATTTGATGGTTCAGCTCTTCTTTTGCAGCTGTGAAATAACTAAAGCACATCCTACTAGATTTGTTGCAGACCTCTCACTCACCATGTGAAGTCTGAGGAAGAGCCTTGAGCTAATCCCAAAGAGCACTCTCATAACCTAGCCCTAAGCAAAACTTAGGCTACAAAACTAAACAAGGATTGATTGCAGTGTGAAGAATCAGTCTAAGTACAACAGCATCTGCCTTCTGTCAGCTACAGAAAGCCATATGTGACATTGGGCACTGGAAAGCAGACAAGTTGTGTGTTTTCATAAGAAGTTACACCAAGTACTTCAGGACATCACAACTAAAAAGACAGGTTTGCTTAGTGTTAATCAGGGGCAGGGTTACCTTCAGTTACACCAAAAGTTTAAAGACTTGATTTAAGCCAGTCCCTACAACACTGTCTCAATGACTGACAACTCCTACAGTAACAGCTCTTCTATTCAAGTGCTACTGACAAGAAAGTATATTTTGAATGTACACCAGAATCTACCAAGAATGAATCATGCTTTTACTATTCTGTTTTCGGCTTCTCTGCGAACTCTGGCTTTCCTAAGCCTTTCCTTTTGTGCATCTATGAAAGAGAGAGTCAGCAAACACTTCTGTTACGAGCACGACATTATTAACCATTCAATCACATCTGCAGAGCTGGCAAACAATTCATAAAGAAGTAAAGCATTTTAGGTCTGCAGGACCAAAGTCCTGCCAGTGATCACGCTAACATTTAACAGCATAAGCGCTCTCATGCCAGCACTCGGGTGACCCTGCTTGGCATCGCTGTTGCCTCGTTTCTCCAGGAAACTGTAGTTTTAGTAATTTACCTCATTAGCTTCTGCAAGCTAGTTCAAAAGTAGTTTAGAGATAGCCTTTCCAGCCAAGTTCAGCATGATCAAATCAACTCTGCTTCTTGGTATAATTAGCTCACACAGGCAACTCTCCCACCCTCATGCAGTTTCAGCTACAACATTTCCATATACCTGTGCAACTCTATACGGGCTCAATATCTCTTTACATGACACTGCCCTTTCTAGTGCGGTCATACCTCTAACTTTTTTCCTGATCCAAAATGTGACTATGCTTGCTATTTTTTATTTGCATGTAAAAGAAAAAAAACCCCAGCATCATTGCTTCTTCCATGAACTGTTGTTTGGGTTTGTTAGGTTTTTTTCCCCAGTCATCTATATCCTTTAAGAAAATTTACAAGAACAAACCCTTGTAAATGTTGCCTTTCTTATTTATTGTGCTTTCCTAATTATCACAAATATTCTTGCGAGTGTTTCAGACACTCTGTATACCTTGCCTAACAGCTACATGCTGTTGCTGACATCTGCATAAATTAAGTCTTTCTTGGTGGGAAATTATGCTATTAGAAATAGAAAGCAACAATAATAAATTCAATGGAAAAAACGCAAAAATTCTTCATGACCTTCCCGACAAACTGCTGCAACGGTCTGAGAACTGCAGATGTTTTTCCACTAAGTTTTTACAATGTTTATTTTTATTTTTTTAAAAATCATGTTGTTTTCCTGTTGTAGTTTCTGTAAAGCAGATGTGACATCTTGGGCTTACAGGCTTTAAGCTGATTTTGATGGCTCAGTCTTGATGCTATTCATGCAGCACAGAAAGGCCTCTTGCAGCGAAAAAGGATCCGCTGTGTCAAGAACAAAGAATCACCTGGGAAGAAAGGGGTTGTGCTCACCATTTCATTGAGAGGACTTGGTCCTTGGATGGAGGAAAGGGTCCATCTACTGCCTAGTCCCATGTGGCTAATTGCCAGCAACTGGAAGAATGCAGTGGGCCATATTAACTAGCCTCACACATCTCTATTTCAAGTAGCCCAAGGCCACTTTAACACACACGCTAGTGTTACAGCAAAATTGGGTCTGCGAACAACAGGAACCTGGATTCCATCCTCGAAAGCATTTAAGAGCTAATTCTTTGTCCTAAAATTAAAAAATGTGCAGAAGAGTTATGACCTGGACTAAACAGACTAACCTCGTATACAGCCAAATTACAGTCACCGCAGAACTAAAGCTTTTCCCCCTCACAACAACTCTGGTTTGTTGTTTGGGTTTTTTTTTCCAATTCTGCATACCCAGGTTTCATGGATGTCTACAAAACAGGCATGCTACACAAAACCACGTGGATCTTATACTGTGCTATGAGAACAATAAAGTAGCTGATTTTGCTCCATTCCTTATGGCCCTGCTCCCCTCCTCTCCCTCAAAGTCCTCTCACAGATTCTCACCCTTCAGAGTAGCTCTCCCTTGACAGAGAATTCTACTTGTGGCTGCTGTTCAAAACCTTTTTTTGATGAGAACAGGTGTGAGGAGTTTGCCCCACAGGTTCTAGCAGCTACCTAAAAAGAAAATTAACATTTCCCCATATCTTCCTGCCATCATCTGTGGTCCTTCAGATTGCACAACAGCACCATGCAAATTCACCCCTGGAGGGAGTCACTCGTGTCAAGGGTATTCAGCACTTACACACTGTTGACTTGAGCAAGTGCTTGAAAATTCCTCATTTATCTGCAATCAAGTCAGGAAATCTCTGTTTTCTCAGGAACCTGGATCCCTGGACAAATGATGGTCAAATGTTTTTCTCCCAATTCTCAATAATGTCAGACCTTTTTGGAAAGTCACCTTCCATATTTGATTCCCTGCAAGCCAATGCATCCACAAAAAATTTGCATTCAGAAGTCACAAGGTGGAAAAAATGTTGTATGCTATGCATGTATGTATTGAAATTACTACACTGCTAGAAAATAGAAAAAACCTACCAAGGTAAATCCTTCAGAGACTGGGAGTAAATGCTGTAAGATCTTTTAAGCAAAAGACAACAGCCATTTAGTGCCAGTCAGATACTCATAAAATGAAATACATTTAAAAAAACTCATTAATCATTCCCAGCATGCTGGGAATCTTGAAACAGATGTTCATTGCAGGACAGATCATGTGGTTCAAATGTCCCTCAGTCACCTGCCTTGGCCTCCTAAGGGACAACATGTTGACTTATAGCATTACCTCAGAGAACTTGGGAAAGTGGAGTGAATGTTAGCACATATTAAGCACAGTTCCAGAAACAGAGCAACATACCTTTTGTAGGCAAAACAAAACACAAATAACGATGGATATCTGTCTTAGGCCCTCAGGCTCTCATCACTACAGCATCCTATCACAACTAAGATAACCAATAGTGCAGAAACATTACGGAAGGGCATTTCAGAGCTGCCTGGATCATTAAATACTCATTAATTTTCAAATATGTTTGACAGGTCAAATGAAATCGTAAGCTAAACTGAAATAGTAAGCTAACTATAGGGCAGCAGGCAATACACCCAGAAGGAACCCTTATTTGACTGTTTCAGTATAAACCTAGTGTTCAGTCGTTCACTCCTCTTACACCTACTCATAAGGAAGCTGCACCATGTGGAACAGTGAGACCATGCCTTCTGCTGTGGACATGGCTAAACACTACTCATGAAGTCCATTGTTCAACAAAACACTCTTACTGGTGTTTGGCTACTGTCACTCAAATCTTTATGTCAGTGTTTTATTTCTTTTGCACCTCGCATCAGAGAGAAGGCAGCAAACAACGTAATCCCATAAGGCAAAACTAAGGCAGGTCTATAATCAAACCGAGCCCTCCACCTCCCTGAAGATTGTTCTTTCCAAGCTGTTCAAATATTGAATAACTCCAGAATATAATTACTCCTTGTATTCGATCCTGTGCCAAAGTTAAACTAACCAAGCATTGTAATATAATATAGTTCCTTGAACCAGCTAAACTTTCCCATTGTTTATCTCCCTGCCATATGTAAAAGGACCACCCAAACAGAGTATCAGGTAAAGGTTAATGTCCCTGCTCAGTGAAAAGGAAAGTGCTAGAGAAGATGCTATGATGACACAGTAGTAAGGTGGTTTAGTGACACACACAAAGGAGTTGGGAGATTTGTGCTTTATTCCTGATTTCAGCTTCTGACAGCTGTAAGAAAAGCAGTCACATAACTTGTTTGGCCATAATTCAGTACTTTCTTTGTAAACTGGAGGCAACTCCATTGAAATGTATCTGTTGCCTAAAGATTTTCTAAGCCAGAAAATAAGTACAACCCTTTATTAAAATAAAACTATATTTTACTTTCAGAAACTGGATTTTTTTTACCCCTCAGCATTGAGCATGACAAAAGGAGAACACACCACTTCCAAACAATCACAGAAAGTTCATTTTTCCAAAATGTAATATTTTATAAATGTAACTTTAAAGTCTAACATTTATAATTTACAGAAATTACCTTTTTACCTTTGTAAGATGTAGTAAATGTAACATCATTTAAATGTAAACATGTTTAAAATTGGAAGAGGAAAACATTCCATTTGCAAATCTGATGCTAGTAAATATCGTTCTATTTTACATCACTGAAGAAAGTCTCAAATCAAGAGATGTTATTTGAACCTGGGAATGCCACCTGCTAAGATTTTTTCCTTTCCAGATAAATATCCAACTTTGAGACATGTAAAAGTAAGAAAACACTAAATAATCTGTTCAAACAACATGAAAAAAAAAGTTACATTCATAGATACCTTTTTGGACAGTGTTTTAAGACCATGTGGGGAACAGCTGATGAATTTAACGGGATATTTTTTTAATATGGGTCATATTAAGGACTAAGGGTCTCAAAAAAAAAAAAAATTGCCAGCGCCTACTAAGCTTAGAATATGGTATTCCCTGACTGTTTCAGTTCAGATCAGTATCAGAGTCCCATTTTCCTGCATTTTGCACTCTGAAATCTTTCCCCAGCCGTTGTCTGGAATACAAGGTAAGGCAAAGCATGAAATGGGTTTTTCTTGTGGAGTGCAAAAGACACCATCACTATTCAGTTTAAGGAGGGGAAAGATATTATCATTTACTGCTGCTAGACAAGGGTGAACCAGAATCTCCCGACTTCTGATCCTGGTGCTATAGCAATATCACCTTTAGACAGGTCAGTCATATCGTGATCCTCAAACAGTGGCCAAGTACCGAACTTTCAGCGGAGTTAAGGATTCACATCCCAATTGAGAGAAGTATTTTATATTATTACGTGGTTTGCTGGACTGGGATTTTAACTTACCTGCTTTACTTTCAGTCTGTGAAACTTGGACAAAAACATGTAACGAGAGGGCAAAAGAAACTCCTACAGGGTTGGGAGTAAGATTTCCCAAAAATCTCTTTTAGGTGTCTTAAAGTGAGGTTCCTAAATACTTTCTCGGCAACTCCAGCCTTAGTTTCTTTTTAAGTTGATGGAAATGGAGCTTCAAGTTTGGTTCTACCTTATCATTAGCTTCCTTTCTGGCCATTCACACTATAGCACTGAAAAATACAGTTATGAGGCTTTCTAAAGATACTTGAACTATTAAGAGTAGGACAGAGAACCAAATTATAAACCAAAGTGACATGTGAACCAGAATCAAAAGTCACCTCTAGAAGTCTCTGCTCACGGCTCAAAGAGGCACAGCACACTTCTTACTTCCGTGCTGTACACGTCAGCAGATCATGTATTTGAAAAGCCTGTAAACCGTTATAACAAAATTGAGAGAGAAGTGAGGAGAATTCATGTACAGGTGTGTACATCCAAATGGTTTTCTCACACTGGTACTACCAGGTAAGCCTCAAAAAGGTGTTACAAATTCTTATGACTTCAGCTTTCTTGAAGGAAGAGTAAGATGAAAAATAAGATACATTTGTAAGAACATGCCTCAACCTATCCAGAAGCCTCAACATCTCCACAGTGGAGAAGACATACTACTGCAATAAGGAGCCATCCCACTAGGACAGCTGGCAAAGGGATACTGGACTGAGTTAAAGACAGGGAGGGATTATCCTACACTTTGCGGGCTTTTAAGTCACTAAAAGCACTTTATAAATTCCTCTGGCACCAGGAGCTACATAAGGAAAACATAAGTTGCTCCATAAGAACATAAGGTTTTTTTAAAGCTTTCAAGGAAAGCTCAGACTCAGTGCTTATAATACGTTTTCAATAAAAGAAGAGATAAAAAGAGGAAGAGAGATTTTTGTATGCAACAGCCCATACAACAATCCTCTCTAACAGCTCATTTGAAGCCAGCTGTACCCTCTGAAAGGATTTACTATACTTACACAGGCTAGTTTTCATACGCCACATAACCAAGTTGCAGGTGATGGCATTGTCAGTTGGGGCAATTTCACAACAGTGCATTTAAAATAAACCTCAAAAAAAACAACCAACCAGAAAAGCTCACATTCATCTTTGTCCATGTCCTTTGTGGTACTCAAGAGTATGCAATGAAGGACCTGATATTTTGATTCTATTTTCTATATAGCCCCATCAGTTGACTGCACAACCTTGAACATCACATGCCATCCGAGAGCTGACACACGCACTTCTGAAGAGAAGAATTTGTAAAAAAAGAAAATTGAAAAAAAATTACCAACTAACTGGCTCCTTCGGTTTCTGCAGGACAGTTCTAATCTGGCATTTAGTTTGCCTGGTTTTTGTCATACAAAAAACCTCAGCTGCCACCACTGACTGCAAGTAACAAAGAGAGGCTGCATTTTGCTTTGTTCAATCACTGTTACACCAAACTGCTTTAAGCTACTGTAAAATTTAATGGCCTTTATTCTCTCTGTGCCTCTTGGAAACACATTAATACCATAATTAGGACTGGCAAATCACTTGCTACTCGTTAGCTAAAAGAAACGGAAGCAAATTTGAATTGTATTTAAGTTGACTGCTTGCTGTATATTGAAGGTAAGCCAGCTATTCTCACCAGTGGGAGACAATCAAAGCCTACAGACATAAACAAACACGCATAGAGATGTTTATTTATGAACAAATGTGTGGACCTGGACAGAAACATACCTCAGTGAGCATTGCTGATGGGCACTACTCCCCTTCTAGCCCTAGAAGGATCAAACACTGTGGCCACAATGCTAATTCTTAAATTAATTGGGGTCAATGTTGAAGATGGGCTTTGTGTGTATAGATGTGATCAAGTTTAAATTTTAGGAAAGAAGATCATCAGAGTGAAAGCTGAAAGATTCTTAAGTGAGAACTGAAGGTGACCTGAGACAATATGGCTCTTCAAAACAATGGAAAGTGTATATAAACAGCAGTAATGAAGTAGCAGTGCTGGACACAACTGTTTTAATATAAACATATTCTACAGTTATTTGATTTCTACTAGGAAAAAGAGCTCTTTGTGGTACAAAGTGCTTTTAGACAACGTGATCAAAGGAAAAATAACTACTAAGCTAGAACAACTAAGCAGAAAAAGATTAAGATGCAAGTAGGTCACCCTTTACTCCTACAAATTTCTCAAGCTGTCATCCAAACAGCACATAATCAAGAGTGCTCCATTTCAGAAAAATAGACTCCAAGAGGGAGGACATTGTAGCATTTAGGGAACTGGCCAAGACTTGCAAATATGGGTTTGATTTCTTGCTTTCACAAGGGTTTCCAGTGCGTGTTGGATAACATTACCAAAGGGATTCCAAAAATCTAAAAAAAAAAAATAAAAAAAAATTTCAAACTTGGTAACAAATTTAGCATCAAATTTTCAAAGAGTAGTTGCTTAACTTGGAAGCATCCAAGTCCACTAGCATATATGCTTTCTGCCTTCCAGTTCATGAAATAAGAAACTCGCTATTGTTGTACTCCAAAACAGAATCTTAGCCTTACCATCGACAACTCCTCCCTTCTAGTGAGGTCCCCAAGGGACACCCTCAGGGAGCCTGGGCAGCAGACTCCAGCTGCAGAGGTCCATTACCTGCTCCAAATGGTGCTCTGGTTCCTGCTCGACTTCCATACATTGGGGGTAGGACACAGACAGAACAGACTTGCAATGAAAGCAAACTGTAGCTATGTTTAGACTGCAGTTGCCACACCAGCTCTTTGGTGTTTGTCCCTCACTTTCACACTATTGTCTTTGAGAAAGCAGAAATTCTCCAGGTGAGATGCTTAGGCACTGCAGTAATAGGGCCACACTGCACAGATGGAAAATATCCCTGTTTGGAACTGTATATAGGCATGAAAAGGAATGAACGGAGTAGCAGCTCTCATGCTGCGTTTAAAAACTTTTCTAGGTCATGGTCCAAGGGGAGAACAAGCCCTAAGGGACTGCAGCATTTTCTAGCAAAGGAAAAATCAATCAGTTGTATAAAAACGTTGTGACAGTTCGGCACACCTGTACTTAAGGTCTTTAGTGAATAACACCACCACACAGTAAAATGTGTTTTCTATTGTGTTACATGAGGCCAATATTTAGATTAATTTTACTTGACGTTTTCCACTCCATATCATTACTTTTTTCATCAAAATGGAAAAAGTAATAAGAGAGATTCCCCTGAGAAACATTTTTCCAGTGTGAAGAATTTGTATGAGGGATTCTGGCCAATGTACAAATTTAGTATAAAACAATCAAATGCAATTTTACCTGGAGCTTTCCACCCTCCCCACCCTCAGTCTGCTGAAGGTAGTCCTGATTTTCCGTTTTCTTCTCCTCTGTCCTATTTGGGGTACTACTGTGAGACACTTATGAAAACAAATGAGGTCCTGGTTTGTTTGAGTTTTCTTTACCCGTTCTTCAACTCTTGTGAGGTTTTAACTGCAGCTCACATTAACAGAGAACATAAATCCCTATTGCCACCATATTCCAGTCTTACAGTTGAATCACAAAATGAATAAACAAGAAGCCGCAGAACTAAAATAATAATAAAAAAATATTCTTCAACTTCTATCTCTAATTTTAGGACCTCCTAATTTTGTTGTAGTCTCTCCTTGCTTCACTGCCAGATGGACTGCTGGAGCCTCTGTAGGACAACAGTAGCCAGCGAATTTTTTTCTTTAAAGGAAATGGCCCATTCTAATGTTCCCCTGCTACCTGACAACCACAAAAGGAGAACCAGCTTTGCTAGGCTATTTTGAAGGTCCTAACATTGATGTGCAATAGTAGCCAGGGACTCTAACAAACTAGCAACAGAAATGCTGGTTAGAAACTAGTTTTTATTTTCTGAATCGCTAAAAGTTCAATGCAACTTTTTTTTTTTCTAATTTAGTTATTGATGGAGGAAATGCCATTTCATGGAAAAGATTTATATTCTTTTTCCGACTTCAGCTGGATCTGAACATGCTTTGTACTCCTCTAGTCTGACCCACATACCTAGAATCTTTTTAATGCAAAAGACAGAGGAGGGATGGTATCATGCTTCCTTCTACCCCAAATGGACTTGAAATCAGCCAACCACACACTGTGACATGGTAGTTTGAAAGGATTCTGGGGATCTGCAATTTAGACATAGCTGTAGCACTATGTAACTGTAACTTCTTCAAGGAAGAAACTGTGCAGCCATAACCAGACACATTCAGGAATGGCTATGGATGCTACAGGTACAGTTCTTCCTCAGCTGTTCATCCAGAGAGATGAAAAGCCACAGGTAAAAGCCGGTACAATGATCAGCTCAGTGCTTTGACACTTCAGTTGAAGCCCTGCCAGCAGTTCCTCACACATTCAGTTCTCACTGTTCCTTACCTATGAAGGTTTGTTCCTTCAGACAAGTTGGTTTAAGTTTTTCCTTATAAAATCGTGATACATCCTTGTGCAAAACATCGGTGTTACATCTCAAAATAGCATCGTATACTTCGAATAGGTTTTGAGAAAAGGACTTAGAGCTGTTACAGGAATTGGAAACTGTCCTACTTTAACACAGACTAGCATTTCGAGCATCTCCCCCACAGTCTGATAGTAGTCACAAATGAATACCAGACTAAAGAGATGTAAGCCCTATCTCCAAGTCAGGTGGCCATTTCTAAGCACTTCTGTGTGACAACTTTTGACAGCAGAAAATGCATTTGGTCATAGTCTTGTACATACACAGATCATTCAGATTTTTACTTACACTTTATACATACTAATCAGCCACAAACAGTCCCACACAAGCCATGATCAAGAACAGAATACTCACACTTAAAAAAAACACTTCTCCTTTGAGCTATCAGCAACTCAAGGACATACCAGGAAGTGGTTATTTAAAGAGTTTTCTGATCTTCACCAAGAGGTTTGCTGCTAAATGAAAAAGAATGTACAAGCACAAAAGCAGCAGTGCTGGTTACTGAGGAAGAACAGACTTTCCCATTCTCCCCTTTTTAGTGAAATATCATCTACGCTATGTGCAGTCCAGGAACATCTCTGGCACTGACATTTTAATGATCCTTTCCCACAAATTATTCCCTTACCTAATTAGCCTTATTGTTGTAACACTATTTATGCTAGTCTAATTTCATTTCTAATTTGGGGGAACATTTCTGCCTGCCAAAAGCACTCACTGCTTTGCAGCACTATTTGAAACTCAGCCCCAACAACACAAAGAGGGTTCCTAAAATAGTCCATGAGCTGTTGCAAGTTAACGCCAGAATGAAATCAGATATATTTGCCTCTGTTCTTCCAGCTACTCTATCTCATCTCTACAGAGAAGAGCCCAAAACCTGTATTTTTGTTTACTATTCTTCATATAATGCCTAGCTGTAGAGAGATGGGCTTGATGTGTGCATCCGTGCTAATCTTACATCTAAATTCACAGAGGACCAGATTACAAGCGTTCATTCATTTGAATGCTACTTTTATGAATTGCGAACTAATAGATCAGCTCACAGGAAAGAATGCTATATAACATGAGAAAGTAAATACTGCAACAAAAATGAATGAAATAAAATCCAGTGATTTAAAGCACAGTATCCACAGTCACACAGAGAATATCTAGAAAGACCAGTTCTTTTTGGAAATAGATGCTGGATCAGACTCTGCTGTCATGACTGTAGGTCAGCAGGTAGCTAGCACAGGAGAATCCTTACAGTTGTGCACCCCCACAGGGAGCAAAAGAAGTTATTCCCTTTTAACTGAATGATAACAGAAGGGGGTTTGGGTTTGTGGGTGGAGTTTTTTGTTTGTTTTGGTGTTGGGGGTTTTTTGGTTGCTTGCTTTTTTAAACTGTGAAGATGTTCAGAAGCAAAGGACTTCGGAAGCAATCAGAATTAGTTTTGTATTAATTCATGTTTTACTCAAATAGTCAAAAGTTTATGTTTCAAATAAATTTACATGAACAAAGCTTTAGTAGGGTAAATTTTTACAGTGTTACTAAAATTTAGCAATACTGAATGATGAACAAATAAAATGTAAGCAAAGAAATTCCTGATGAGGAAACTGATTTATGATCAGTAGGTATGACGCTAATCACAATGTTTTAAACAACTCATGCAACCACAAAAGGGATTCAGAAAATGTGGATTTTTGAAAGATGCAACATCTGGTATAATTTTTTGAAGCTGCTAGACCACCCTACCACCCCCCAACCCTCTAGAATAATGTGTAGAACAAATAAAGCCAAAAATATACAAGCTGGGGCAAATATATGCTTTTAAAAAAAAAAAGTAACACCACATGAAGAGATCAGTTCAACTATTCAAAATCTTTATTATTAGATGTTAAGTTTGGACAACTTTTATTTCTTCAAATCAAAATTTTTTGAATTCTTGCTAAAGATACATTTTGGTAAGATGGCAATACACTATCACCACATCATTACGTTAGTAAATGAAAATAAGCTGCAGAACATCAAGTTTCAGTTAACTGCTTTACCAAAAGTTTGCAAAGCTACATTTTAAAACTAGTGAGGAATTCCTCTTAAGGCCTTCACATGAACCCTTGCTGCCCTTTTGTTTCTCAAAAGATTTGAGAAAGGGGAATTGGGGGTAGAAGAGGGAGGTAAAACTAATAGTGATGCAGTAATACAATTTCTCCCAGCTAGGAAGGCTGCTCGGTGAATCTTTCAACAACATAGGAATATTGGCAAAAGTCCTTCCTATCCCCTGAAAGGGTCATCTGGATTACATCCTCTCCAACAATGGGATTAAACCACTTGTAAAGAAAGAGATCCCTTTTCATTAGATTTTTTAATTTATTTAAAGAAAACAACTTTAAAAGCTAGCTCCATAAACACATTTGTGTGGGTTTCTCCAGACCCAGACTGAACTTCACAAGTTCTTTAGAAAGAGTAAGTGGTTTGCTTTATATTGTCAATGTGTTGCAAGAGTCCTACTTATCCATGGGTCTGGTCATGACAGTCCTGTGGGGTGAAATTACTATAGGGTGAGAGCACTGATAATTTTGCAAGTGTGAGAATGGGAATAGGGGGCCCAACATCTACAGAGATAAATCTGTGGTCTCCCAAAAAGTGCTTTAGTTGAGTGAACTGGAAAAGGTTCTTAGCTGTAAGGAATATTTCCGTAGCACAAGAATTTTGAAGAAAGATGCTAAATCAAGTAAGTAAATCACTACACTGTAGATTTCTTCAACACCGATCCATTAACAATATCAAGGGAAAGGGTTTTTTCCCACCTCTGAAACTCCAACTGAAAAGCAATGATTTTGGCTACAGTTTAAGCACACCTCTGAGTAGGCTTTGGGATGTCTATAACCATGGAAGACAGAAGTTTATTGCTCCTGCTTTGGTCTTAATGTTGGCTTCCACAGGGCCTGTGGGAGATCCTCTGACAGCAAGCAGGTTTGAAAGCAGCTGTGATTACAGTCACTCTGAGGCTGCCAAATATTGCATGTGGGGTGAAACAATGCCCCATTCAAATTTTCAGCATGTTTTCTCCCACCAGAGGTTTTACATTTTGATAAAGAGTGAGCACAGGATTAAGACATCAGACAGAATGAGTATGCGGGTAGAGGGGCTGTCAAGAAAAAAAAACACACCCAAGGTTGTTTCAGCAGCAGCAGCATAGTATGAACCAAGGGCATATATGCTAAATAGCTATATGAAACAATACAAGACGTTTCAGGTATGCAAAATGGTCCAGTTATGGTGGTGGCTGGGAACCTAACAGTAATTGAGGGATACAGAGTATTTTAACTCTGAGTTTTACAGCAAACTTTCCATAGAGGTTCAACTAAGCACTCTTTCTAAACTGACTTTTCACATCACTGTCTTCTCTGGTAGATATGTCACTGCACACCCTCTCTGCCAACACATCATTCAAAGCTACTAGTGCTTTGAAAGAAGTATGCATCTCACGCCAGGACCGTCCCCTCAACCACCTCTGCAGATCTGACACAGATCATTTGCAACAGAGCCATCGGGGTGCTCCGAAATCAGCTCAGCCCTTTGCTCTCCACAGAGCTGTTTGTAAACTAGAGTTGGCACAGTTCTCTGAGTACATGCAAACCATCTCCCCCACCGCTCTAGACTGTATCCTGACATTCAATTAAATGATAACACAACCGTCTGTTTCACTAATCTCTTCTGTTACTGTTTTGCAATCACATATCTGCACCTCTGATAATTCAACACTTTCTTTCAAGTTCCTTATGAACTTTTCTCCAAAACTATTTCCTCTCATTTGAGCACATTCTGTATACTCATACTGAGTGGGTCAGTGAAACCTTTGACATCACTGTCAATGAGTTCACAGGTGGTGTTCAAATGGAAGGGTAGTTGTTTTGATTTGCTGCTCATTTATCAAGACTGCATTTCGTTTCTTAAAGGATGTTGAGTCAGTTTGGAAATCCCAAAGTAGTATTGCACATGCAAAATGTTACAAGAACAAACTGACCCCCATTGGTTAGTATTATTTTAGTTTACCTTAAAGCTTTAGGAAGGAATTGATGGTAATTTATGAGAAACTAGCTGCATGAATGAATACTATCAAGACAAGGAATTATCCCAGATATTCTATATTAAAAATTAGTTGGACTGAGTTTTAGGGGTACTCTATCAGACTTATTAAATCCTTTACTTCATCCTCAGATATTGGTTACACAGCAGTTTCCTGTCAAAACAACTGTATTTTAAGTGCTGTAGAGGTACAGGCAAAAGCAGAAAGGAGGAAGACATGCTTCATTCAGCTCCAGCAAAGGTTGCTTTGGATGACAACTTCTAGTTACATGTAACCACAAACTTTTATCATCATATTTTTTTCACTGAACTTGTAAAATACACAGGAAATAAATTCTACACTCCCCATAGATGTCAAGCTTGCCTGCTTGACAGAGTAACCTGGGAAAAGAGGAATAAGAGCTTCTAATGCCACAGAATCACCTTATCTCCTCCATAAAAAAAAAACACAACCACACGCTCAGCATTGTTTGCTCATCATACCCAATTCACTAAACCTAGCAGAGCTTGAGGACTTCATGTAGGTGAAGAATTAGCTACGATGTGTTTTGGAAGCATGTAAGACAGAGCTGTGTTCTGATGTTTTGTTGGAATAGTACAGCTACTATTCTCCACCAGAACAGAGCTCACTTCTTGTAATTTCCACAGTGCACAAAGCTGGATTTTCAATTGCTAAGTCAGTGGTCTGTAAACTACAAGTTTAGAAGGGAACAAGGTCTCCTTCCTCTGAGAAAAGGAGAAATTCTGCTTTGGCCAAGGCCTAGCCTCTACACTGTCTGCCCATGCTCACGTATTAGGCTTCGGCCTTCGTACAGCTGACTACATTTTTACCTTAACACTATTCTACCCTACCTTAGCTATAAGTTTAGAAGCATGCATAAAACGGATAAGACTACTTAACTCGGCGAGAAAGCTCTTTGCTTGTCATTGCATCTCTCAGTATCTCCTCCACTATCAGTATAACATACTGGATCATAATGAATTAGAGGAAGGGGACTGGAGGCTACAGTCAAGATTTTATATATATTTGTCTCAGATTATCGCACGCTGTTTCTTCAACCATTAACAGAGCATGTGACCAGCTAATTAAAAAAGCTGTATTACAAATGCCAACACAAGTAAAAGCAAAATACCAAAGCTAAGTTTAACGATGCTACCTAAATATGTCTTTAATATAATCTTAATATGGAACAACAATGAACATGGATAGTCTTTCAATTTTTACTATTTGCTTGGCAAAACCCTTCATTCTTTTACCTTAGTCATGAATGCTTTTGACAACAGATGCTTGGCTGAGAAGCTGGAAATCAAACTGTAAGTACTGCTGTAAGAGGTAACAGACAGCATCTTAATCTTTCAACGAAAGAGGATTCCAGCTTTGCAGTGCAATAGGAGACCTGCCTCTGAGATCGGGTCTCATCCTCTGTGCTGGTCACGGTATTGCACTGTTTCAGGACCGTGCACTCCCTCTTGAAGCCAAATTGTCTACAGATGAAACAGAACTATAGCCTGTAAAGTAGAAACAGCAGAGATCTTGGTCCTTTGTCTTTCAGTATAATAAAAGCATCCACGTAAGTCATCAGGACAGACCTTACTTTTTCTCTACTGTTAAAAGGGTGCACTCCACTTGATGGTTAGGTTGCAAACACCCATTTAAGCACAGTCACATGTAAGAAAGTGAAAAAGCAGCTAGGAATCTGATCAGGGATTCCTCTAACGTTGCCAAATAAAGCTGTATTTTCTACTGGTCAACGTCACATGAAAGTATAAAGAGCAGTCATCCACTTCATGTGCCAAAATAAGAATTCTTCTAGGCAAATTATTGCCTTCCTTCTAATGCCGCTTCCAGAGTTGTTCCCAGAATTTATCCTGTTGCACAGAAGTAAGCAAGCAGATTTTGTAACAATTGGCACTGATAGACAGTCAAGAAGCTGCTTCTTGCCATCTTCAGAATGTCAGTTCTCTAGTATTTGCAAGCATTTTTCAAAAGTGGTTAACACAGCAACATTTTTGTCACTGAAGCAATCAGGTCTAAGTACAAATGAAAAACGAAGTCTCCATGATGTGCCAGGATTGTTGTTAAAACAGCTGAATTTGAGAAGCCCTGAACAGTCAAAGATCTGCTGAACTTGGGGGCAGAAACAGCAACACCTTTGTCTGCGCTTCCCGCTTCAGGCAAGTTGCAAAGAAGTCTTTCTAAGCACCTTTCATGACTACCCCAGGTTTACTGGTGACAGGAAAAGGGCTGTGGACACTTGTGCATCAGAGACATTAGGTGGCTAACTAATAAATTCAAAGTTCATTACTACTACCTGCTCATGTTTAACTTTGTTAGCAAAGCACTGGTTGAGGCACCCATCACCACAACATATGCCTGAAAGAAGCTCTTGAAGTAGTAGCAAAGCACTTGTTTAACATTCACTTCATGGCAATTTCACTTTGTCACATCTCAAGATACAGGGAGAATAGTAGCCAACTGTAATGCAATATTTAGTGTGTCCAACAATTTTTGTTCATAGCATGTTTGTCTAGCAAGGTTTCCAGTTAGTCTTAGATCTAATTCTAAGTTGCATGTAGAAGTTCATACACAAAAGTAATAAATTCCCCAAGTCTGACAATAAGTAAAAAGCATTATTTCAGAAGGCGCAAGAACATGCAAGCAGGTACGCACACTATACAGAAAAAAAATCAACATAACCCTTATTTATTGTTTGCTATAATCTGAGAGTGAAAGTGCTGTAATTCTTTCTAGATAGCGCAGGGACTTAATACTTTCTTCAAAAATAAAAACCAAGCCAACTTGTAACTACGGAGCCACAATCAGCACTCCACAACAACTTTGCTTGAACTTCGCAGTTACTCCTGACATCTTTAGTTCGCTTTTCTCTTCATATACAATACACACTTCTGTTTCAGGCTGTCATGCTGTGTTGGCTCCCCAAGTCTTGTATATATTGTATACTGCCAGCTATGAAGTCATGCTAAGATTGTGAAATACATCAAAGCAAGGATATTCAAAGTTTCTTCAAAGCAAGGACATTCAGGCACTCTCATCTCATTTCCTCCGTCTCTGCCTTAGCTGCAGTTTATGTTGCACTAAATTCAGGCATCAGCCTGAGATTTTGGTAATCCATCAAAAGAATAAGATGCAGACTTTAAAGACATTTTTCAGAAGTACTGTTAGTGGGTGAACCTCAAAGGCATTGCTGAAAACAGCCAGTATATTTGCTAAACCTCAAGTCTTTGTGACAATCTTTTTGGAATCAGCTGACATCTTGCTTTTTCTTCTCCCAAGTACTACAAAATATTTCATGATTTTGGAAATTAAAATGTACTTTTAGTTGTGATTTTGTTTAATTGCTGTTTTTAAACTCAGATGAAACACCAAGTGGCTACATCTGCTTTGATTAACATTACTTCTGACATACATTTCTTATGAAAACTTGGATATGAGTAGATACACCAATACAGTTAAGAATGTCGTGGTTTTACTCCAGCCAGCAGCCGCTTGCTCAGTCCCCCTCATCGGAAAGGGGGAGAGAATCAGAAGAGCGAAAGTGAGAAAACTCGTGGGTTCAGGTACAGACAGTTTAATGAGTAAAGCAAAAGCCACATGCACAAGCAAAGCAAACAAGGAATTCATTCCCCACTCCCCATGACAGGCAGGGGTTCAGCCACCCCCAGGACAGCAGGGCTCCGTCACGCATCATGGTTACTTGGGAAGACAAACACCATCACTCCGAACGCCGCTGCCCCCCCTTCCTCTTCCCCTAAGCCCCTTACAAACCGAGCATGACGCCATATGGTATGGAATATCCCTTTGGTCAGTTTGGGTCAGGTGTCCTGTCTGTCCCCTCCCAACTCCCCGCACACCCCCAGCCATCCTGCCGGCGGGGCGGTGCGAGAAGCAGCAAAGGCCTTGGCTCTGTGTGAGCATCGCTCAGCAACAGCAAAAACATCTCTGCACTATCAGCGCTGCTTCCAGCACAAACCCAAACACAGCCCCATACTGGCTGCTGTGAAGAACATTAACTCTCTCTCAGCTGAAACCAGGACAATAATAGTTTTCAGAATTGGTAACACCTCAACATTTAGGTTACTACTACAACTTTTTCCACTTACAGGCCATACACTGAACAGCCCAACAAAGAGCTGTGGTTAAAACTGTCCACCCATCACTTAATACAGGTTTAAAAATCAGTATAGAATTTGTTATCAGCATAAAGATTTTCCTAACTAGTCATCTTGTCTTAGCATCAGAGGAAGATGAGAGATCCCAGAGATGTGTTATTTACTGTAGAGTAAAAAGCACTTCAACTTCAGTTTGCCAAAACAGCATTGTTCGTTGTCTCTGTTTCTACAGTAACTCCAAAAACCTCCCCTTCACAGGCTGCTATCCTTTCCTTCTAGAAGCTACTCAATAACAGCCTGGATCCTTCAAAATCTGTGCATTTCCTTTCTTTCTAATGGAGGGGATCTACTCCATGTACACACAAGTCCATCAAGAAAGAACACCTGTGGGCCGGACACAGTCTATGCAGATTAACAGGGTTGATCAGAACTGAAGCTTTGGCTATTCTGAATTTGATCTCGCTATTGTCACAAGCAAGGTTTTGTCTAGCATGCATGTAATGACATGAAGAGTTTCCTAGTGACAATGACCAAGAATTTAGTGAAAGCTCCGAAATTATTTCCACCATACAGCAACACAACGCTCTTCTGCCTTTTAGAAAGATCAAGAAGTAACTCACTATTCCACCACAGCTCATAGCACTTCCATACAAGACAATTATACTGGAAGAGCTCATCTATTTGTTCTTTTGAGGTTTTCAGATGAAGGAGACACTAAAATACTAAGTCATATCTGTATGTACGCTGTGGCCTGGCAAACTGATTCCTATTTCAACCTCACTGTAAAAAATACACTCTAAATGACCACTAGCTCTATGGGATGCTGCTTTCTACCACCTGCAACTTCCTCAACCAGTTTGCTCCACTAAATGTTGGCTCATTGGCTGATATTGCTTTCACTCGTTGCTGAACCAACAAACACCAGTTAAACTCTTCTCATTTACTTAATAGAACAATTAAAACAAAACTGAAGAGCATCTTTGATTTGATAAAAATCCAATTAAATGTGCCCATTATGAAGCCATCATTTTGCACCAGAGTTAACAGAAAAAGCTTACAGACAAGTGTCCCCCAGAAGGCATTGGCATGCAGCCCAATGTATCCATGCTAAGAACACACTCTCAAAACACTCTTCCATTGCTTTAAAAATATATATATATATGCATTTATTTAAGATATTTCAGGTTAGCAGCCATACTGGCAAGACAATTTTATACTGCATCTGGCATAGTTTAAAGGCTCATTTTATATTTAAAATTCAGTGCCTCGAAAGATAGACTGCAACAGTGGACCTAACTGTTAATCAAATTTAAGAATGACAAGCCTCTTTTTTTTGCAGGGCCTCTAAATTTTTCAAAGACTGGATGCATATAAGTTACTGGGGGTTGGGTTTGGCTGGTTTCATGATTCCACAAATAAAACACAAAAAGAAGAACTGTGTATGGCGTTTGGATTCCCCTCCAAATTATAATTAAACAAATGTAATTCATGGTCTTTATAAAGAGATCAAGTTGATGGAATTATCGACACTCCCATTCAGATAGGCTAACAGTCCTGCTGATACATTTTTGTCTGACAGGATTTTCCAAGAAATCAAGGCAAAATGGAAGTACAGTTATTATTTTATTTTTCTCAATATTATTTTGTCTTCTCTGACTTTCAGTTCCTCAAGGAAACAGATAGTCAGAAGTGTTTCTAGGGATCTGTACACAGCTCCAAGATACCCTCATGCATATAGCCAACACCAAACTCTCTTCAAGGATCACCCTTGACCTCTACAACTCGCTTCATTTGAGGATTCTAGTCACTGTCCTTCCAGGTGGTCAAAATGACCAGAAAATATTATCTTCAAAACCAGTAACCTACCACATATTAAAACCCAAAGCACTCTGGAGCAGTCTAGTCAGCTACAAATCACAGCGCCTCTTGTTCATGGCAGTACAAGCTCTACAACGCCCAGTCTCACATTGCACTTGGGAGGCTGTCACAGCCCTGCGCCGCTTCCCAGCTGTACGGGCCCCTGCTCTATAGCAGATACAGAATTTACAACCACCCCTAGCTCTCCCTTGTTCAGCAACTGACTGCATTGGCTCTCTGTAGCAACAGGGGACAGATCTTTTGTTTGCTTTCCAAGAGTAACATTGTACCTCGCCCATTCTTAAGGCATTTCTCAACATGTCCTGAAGCAATTTATCATATTATGCATTGATTGCTTTCCTAATTTCCTATAAAAAGCCAACATCCTGTTTTAATTATGCAACACAAACAAAGGCATGGGCACATCAGAAGAGCAGCAGCATGGGGGAGGGTGGTTTTGGTTTGTTTTTTAAACCTTCTTCTCCCCTCCAACCTACTTTTTTTTTTTCAATAAGATAACTAGACAGATTTCTTCTGAATTCTCCGGCATATATTGAAACACAAAAACAATCTGTTAGAATCTGATACTCTAAGAGACAGAAGACCATAAGGAAAATGCTATTGTATAGCTCACTGGAATGCAAAAGAATCTTTGCAGAGTTGTGACAAATGTTTAAACTCCAGCTTTTCTGAATACTAAAGTCACATTAACTCTTCCCATTATCTGCTCCCCCCTCCCTCGAACACCAATCTATCTACTTGCATAGCCATGCAACAACTTAAAAACAACACCAAATGGAGAACAAAGACAATCTCGTTAACATTGGATTTTGACATGTTTTTCCAGCATTCTTGAAGCCAATTTAGAGAGCCACTGAAGTTCTTTGAACTATTCATGGAGCAGGGAACAGCATGAACCAAGCAACTGTGAATAAGCACTTGCATGAGCAGACAGCTCACAAACCATCCCTGATTCGAGTTACTCTACTATTGTATACCTAAGCCAGTAACAGCAGCAACAATTTCCAACTACCCTGCCATACAAAGCACTTAGCACGAAAAAGGTATAAGAAGAAATACATTCTCTACCTTTTTTCAAGGTTTTAAGTCACCCTAAATCCTAATTTATAAATAACATCAATAAACAGTAACTGCTGCAGTTCAGTGTGTTGTAGCATGCAAATATTTATTTAGTAAGGGGCAAAGGCAGCCACAGCTGTAATCTAACAGCACGTTCTTTGCAGAAATTCAAAAGGAATATCTTCTTTACTGACAAAGGTATCCTTCAGCTTGTAACGTAACCATGAACTATACTTATAGCTGTCTCGTTCATAAAGAAACTGAACACATTTTTACTTTTACTGTGAAGAAGCCTCCAATGCAAGTTGACTCACCAAGTCAAAAGGATCTAGAGAAAAACTTGGGTTTGGAGGGGAAATGAAAAGAGGAAAAACAGGTTTTGGATATTAGTACTAGATCCATACACCAAAAGGACCAGCAGTCAAGAATTACCCTTGATAAACACACTTTAATAAATGTCAGGAAATAAGAGCACCTATGATTTTTATCATAGTTGTACCTTCTCTGAAGACTTGGAAAGGAGCCAATTTTGTGATGCTTTTGACTTTTCAAATGAAAGGGTCCTTGAGGGCATCAGTTTTGCATATGTATCATGTCTATTGCCAGAAATTTATTTTTTTAAAAAAAACAGCAGGTGGAATTACCCTGAAACCAATTAAAAAACTGATGGAGACACTGCTTCAGTGGCACAAACTGAGGACTAAAGCTCATAAGCTATCCTCAACACTACAAAAAAAAAAAGGAAGCGCCCAATAGAATAGAATGCATTTTTGTACCTTTGGTTCTCATTTCAAAGAAACTGAACGCAATCAACTTCCAATTCACAGGCAGAAAGTTCCCATAAACAACTACGAGACCCTACCATCTCAGTTGTAAGACTACTTGTTTACAATCACAGTCAAAAATCGAAACGAAGAATGCAGAATATACCCAAGGGGGAGGAGGGTGTGGGAAATTGTAACAGAGTCTGAAGATGACATAAGAAGTTTGATCTCTCATAGAAATTCTTACATACAAAATGAAACCGTATCATAGTCTACTTGAAATTGAAAAATATTTCTACAAACTAAAGAGTCTCAAGAATATGCCAAAATAGAAATATTTCAATGACTTGGAGGGGCAGGGAGGAAGGGATGCATAGATAACTCACTGCTACAGGTTTAAAAATGGCTTAACCATTTATAGGCTGACAATCCAAAACTTCTACCAAGAGTAAGACCAGTCCCAGACATGCACAAATAGTGAACTCGCCTCCAAAAAGAGTGAAGAAATGGAGTTTTTTTTAAAAAAAACACAAAAAAACCCCCCAAACAACAAAACCCAAACAAGCAGGGATTCCTATTTGTCTTAAAGTTCGAATTCAGGTTTTAAGTTTTAAATGGAATTTTTCCTCCATTTGTTCTTTATTCCTTGCAGAACAACAAGGGACTTGTCATACTTGGATGGCCCTATTGATCCATGGTTATTGCGAATGCGATCACATCAAGCATGAAAGAGCTGCTTAAATGTAGACTTAAACTTGCATCTTGATAGAAGGATGAAGGAAACATAATCACATTAGGACAAACCAAGTATAAATATGCTTTCAGAAGACAGCTGTTTTCCTCACCAGGTGCAAGTGCCTTGTCATTGCTGAGAAACAAAGTCCTTGGTCTGCTCTACTGGCCCCATAGATAAAGCCTCCATGCATAGGCTCTGGCTGGAGGCTACCAGCAGTTGCATAAGGCACCAGAGTCCCAGCACAAGAGGAGAGCTGCTCTACTAGCAAGGTGGGGTGATGGGAAGGAAGAAAGCAGGACTATCAGTGTCTCAGGGACATCTGGGATCCAGTAAGATTTTAAGGACTGAATTTAGATGGCATGTGGTAAACAAGGGGAATACAGAAAGATCCAGCAGTCATTCATAACAACCCTAACAGGTAGATGAAGCAATGGAAAGACATGTTAAATATGGCTATTACCTAAAAAGATTCTTTCACACATTTCCAAAAGACCCTTATTGGGTTCCAAGTGGATGAACAAGGTCTCCAGAAGAGGCAAATTGACCAACAACCCTGTGAACAGCAAACAGGTTTTTGCGCAGTCACTTCTTCCTGAAGACATACTGCAAGTAATCTATGGACTTTATGAAATCTTTCTCTGCAGTCATGCACAAACAGTAAAAACATTGGATTTCCTACAACATATACATAAATATTCATAGGGATCTCATGGATGAATGATGCTAGGCTAGAAATATGTATTTGTTTTGATTCTGATCAATACAATTCAAATATTTAATGGCTTTTTGGTTAGTGAAGGCTGGTTTTTTTTCTCCTAGTTCAGTACTGCAGGGTTTTTTCTTATCACTGTTCATTCATTGCTTAAAAAAAGAATACAAAGAAACCAGAAACTTGTCAAAGTCTTGACAAAGGACTTGCAAGTCCCACATTTCATTAAATTAATAGCACTGGACAATTGGCTTACTCCTGTCCCTCAGCACCAAGAGATAATCAAGCAATAGATATTAGAATTTGCACTAAAGATATCCCTGAAAGAGACAGAAATGGAAAATAGCACAGTTTTTCATGATTTAAAAATTCAGTAGAAGAAAAAATGAAGGTTATTTTCACAGTTACAACATCATTGGATGCACACAGCAAGCAAAGAAATGAACATCTGGGTTTTAACAGCATTTCCACTTCACTGGGTGGTGATTACATGCTGTAGCAATTAAGTGTAAAGTTCATAGTCCAGAGTACTCTGTCTGTGTAGATTAGTTCATAACATATAGTATTCTGTATACTAATATATAGAATAACTAGTATTTTACTATTACCTGCATTCTGAGCCTAGGTTTGTATTCAGATTAATCAAGGTGCTGTTTATTTACTACTCAGTACAAGCATGTCTCCTTTCATGTTGTATTCAAACACAAACTCGAATAGTAGTAATTAAGGTACAGAGAATCCCTTAACGATGAGTCTTAGGAAAATTAGGGTAAAACAGAACCACAAAACCAAACATTAGGGTAAAAAGCATCTAAATAAGTCTAAACACCACGCTGTATGATAATCTTTTAGCAGGGTTGCTCCTGATCAAGATCTGTCCATGGAAAACTTCTGAGAAAAACGTTGTTACTACTGAAAGTAGCATTGGAGACATCGGCAAACTGGATCTTGCACCCGTGTGCTACACTTTTCTAGCATTCCTCACTTAGAAGGCTTCAAAGCATTCCCCAAGATTATCTGAATTTTCTTCAGGTTCTCCTCAGGTCTAGACTACACTGCCATCATTTATCACCTAAAAAGCAAACTTTTTGGTGGTGGAACATGGCAGCTTTTTAATCAGTGTGCAGCAGCAACTTTATATAGCTAATTAAAATGGGAAAAAGATAGCAGACTATTGATGCAAATCACAGTTGAGCTGAGCGAATAAGAGCAGGAATTTTGTTTCTCAAGCAGCCTAGCTCTCCTCTTAGAAGGAAAGAGCTCTACAAGTCCTGGAGTGGGAATTGGCTGAGTGGCTAGCAGCTCCACTGCAAAGACCCTGGGGTCCTGGTGGACAGGAGGTTAAACATTACTGACCCATGCGACCTGACAACAACACAAGCTAACAGCTTATGCAGGCACATCCACCAGAGCACTGCCCATTTTCTAGGAAAGTGATTATGCTTCCTTGATTAAGGAACTTTAGACTGGCTCTAAATTCAGTGTTGGGCAACCTTCCAAGGTACCTTCCAATCTGACTGATTTTTAGTACTGTCACCAGATTGCCAGGATCATGATGGTAATTACAGAGAGCACTTCAAGCAGTGCAGCATCTCCCAAAATAAAAAGCATCTGCTTCCACAACCCTGTTGAGTCCTAGAAGGTTTCGTGTCCAAGATATAGCCTCACTTGGCCCTAGCTTGCTTTGAGATCAGACAAGATCTCTGTATTCCCATTAAATATGTTTCTAAAGAATAGCACCTATCACACTGGCCAAGTCAATCGGTCTTAACAAAATCCATGCCAGCATATTTGAAAGATTACGTGTATGATTCACTCATTTAATGCAATTACTATGATGTTTTTATTGGAAAACTCTTTCATTCCTCAGATTCTCAGTGCTATTCCTTGCAAAGAGACCGACAAGCATGGAACGTCGTTTCTTTTGCTGCACATCACCAAAATAAGTACAATCAATCCAGTGAGATTTTCAAGACATTTATCAAGATTCAAGCCAGAGTGATACAAGTTGTCTGGTAAAAAGCAACAGTCACTAAGTTTATCATACGTTTGATAGAAGAAAAAAAGAAAGAGACATTGTTCCCCCTGTAGTAATGCTTTCTTTAAAACCTACCAGCTGAACTAAGGAGAAAGTCGCTCACTATATTAGACCACTGATTTATATTGTCCAAGCATGCACGTTTGGCTAAAACATTCTATTCAACCACCATTCACCATCAACTTGATTATATGTGATACAGCTGTATCTGTGCCAGGGTTGCTGCAGAAACGTAGTATCTCCACCCCAGGAGGGGGGCAGATTGGGGAGGGGAAAATGACACTCAAATATTTAATAGCAGTTCAAAAATTTGTTGAGTGCGATTAGTGCATTCCAGATAACAGATTAAAATGATTTCATACCTCAGGCATCTCAGAATGTTTAAAGGATTACAATAGGTAAGTATTACTTTAAGGAAGCACCACATGGGATCACTTATTATGAAGTCAGACCTCAAATTAAACACATGGAAAAGAGAAATGCTTTGGTAATTTACTCTACGCCTACCTCTAAACCTCCCCGTTTCATCTTCTGCGCTGCCTGCTCGGTTCTGTGTCAAATTGTCTCCGAACGCACTCGTAAGTCCCGCGTGTCTCTTGTTACTGCACAGGCGTGTGCCAGGCAGCAGGCCAGCTGGAGGCGCGCATCGCCACGGCTAACCGGTACCAGCCGATCCCCTGCCGCCTGCAGTTAGTGTGATCCGCTGAGGCAGCAGAGCCACGCTTCACATTCATACCCTCACCCCAAGAACACCTGCCTTACACCAGTGTCAGGCGCTGGCCTGCAACCTGGTGCAATTTCATCCAGATTAAAGATCCTTTCCGTAGTTGGACTAATTTGCTCCAGCCTGAAGTTTTCCATACAAACTTCTCCTTTGCTTTTAAACTTGGTGAAATTGTTTCTTCCTTGTGAGGAGTAAAAAAATAAAACTACTTATGGGGCTGATCTATTTGCATAAATTCAAAACAAATTCAAATAAGAGTTAAAAAACACATTAATCATTTCGCATTTATACACGGCATTTTGAGATTGGCACAAACAGACAATGAGGAGCACGGAAAAGCACTAACCTCCACACAGACCTATAAAAGTTCCTTTTTGGTTTTGAGCTCTATCACTTCCATCTCCCCAGATGCCCATGATGGACTGAGACCAATAGGGACTGCCGTGGCAGACATTAACTACCTTCCTCTAAACAACTCGGCCACAGCATCACCAGCTTTCTCTTCTCTACACACCAGCAGATACAAAACGCGACACCTAGCTGCAAATACTTGTGACCACAAAGCTCTATCCACTCGGTGCCTGCAGGACTGCACTCCTCTCTGGGTCACTGAGAAGGTGAGGCATTCAACTATATTAGGAAGGTTATCTGACAGCCCACATACCAAGGTGCATGCATGATTTCAAGCCACACAGCACATACAGCTTACCTCAGAGAGCTGTAGGGGTTGAGGAATACATCACTATTCCTCATGCAAACCTAAACCTGTCTCTCTGCCAGGTCTCCAGTTGAACATTATGGCAACCAGGGTCTCAGATAAACTAGCCTTTGCAGAAAGGCTCAAACTCTCTGCTTCTTGTGCCTCTCCTCTCCTTCAGCTTTCCCCCAGAAGGCTGATCACACACATGTTGGACGTGTACCCAAATGACTTGCATCTCTCCATAGCAGCCCAACTGAAGAACAAATGGAGAATTGCTTCCCCAGAAAGCTCACAAGCAAGGACAGATCTCTAGAGAATGAAGCTGTTTGGTAGCAATCAGAGAGTGGATGAATTTCTTAGACACAAGGAGAAATAGCTTAATTGAAATGCTGCCAAGCCTAGATGAAGACTAGCTTTGCTAATCAGCTTTAGAGCCTCAGACACTCCTGAAAAACACAGCAAGCCCTCTAAATCTCAACTCATCCAACAGAGGAGCAAAAGGGCACAGAAATATTAAGATAAACAGCGACAAATGCCTCCTCCACAGACAGTAAGTACCAGGAAATACCAAGATAGCTATGGAGATACAGGGCTGCCCAGATCCTTTGGGGCACCTATAAGCAGGATTTCATCCACATATCCTCCACTATCCCAATTCATCTCTTTTTGCCCAGTCTACATTTGGAAAACGCCTTCTTTCTGTACCTTAATAACCAATAACCTCAACACTCACCTCCATTATTCAATGCAGAAAACCAGAGGCGGCTGCTGCTCATCAGAGGTCAACTTCTCTTTTAGACTTGCAGCATAAGAGAATTAAAATAACTAACTGTAAACCAACAGCTTCCATGCTTCTTTAGAGGAAAGAAAACAAAACAACAAAGCCCCCCACAAGGCAGACCTACCCTCACCGACACACACCCTGAAATACAGGAGCACAGCCCCCCGTGGCGTGCCAGCAGCCCACAGGTGCACCCTGTTTGGGTGCCACCACCTGCATGGCACAGCTGTAGGAAACAAAGCCCAAATCACCACTCGGCCACGGTTTTGGTGGTTCAGAAAGGTAACAGCATCATATCAGCAACGCTTTACAGCTGTAATAAATGTCTCTGCATGTCTCAGAACAAACCACGTAGTTTCTTTCTACTGTTTTAGTTGCAAGAGTATTAACAATACTGTTTATTTTAAAAGTGATGGGAGGGGGGCTTTCCTCCCAGAGCTCTAAAACTCTCCAACCTTTCCTTGAATCCTCTTGGTGCATGATCTAAAGAAAAAAAGTGCAAGGCAGCTAGTTTTCCTTGTGGGAATCAGTTTTTCTTTGCTGTCAAATCTTCTTTTCTACTGTCTCTCTCCTGTTTGGTCTTAAGGCTTAGCCCAAGAGAGCAAAGCTATTTAGCCCTCTTCTTCCTGTACTCTAATTCCTATCCAACTTACTACCCTGAGACACTTCCCTTAGACTTTTCCACGCTTTCTGATGTGGAAAACTATGGTAAAGTAGGAATTTGATGTTTCCTTAAAATGGATGTTTTGTTGGCTGGGTACCTGTACACAGATGTGTACACTGTGTTAAGCCTGATGGATTTTTCAGTTGGAGTGACTGAGAAGGGGCATCTCTAAAATGACTGGGAACAGTCAGTGTTTCACAGCTCCAAAAGAAATTAATACAGTCTATCAGGAGTCAGCAGAGATATTTCCACTGGCAATCAGGAATGCCATTACTAACACTTTAAAAAGTACGAGTAGAATCCCATCTTCATTACCTCAGTAATCCTGGAAGGAGGAGAAGCCAAGAAACTTGTATGTTTGAAATTTCAGTTACATAATTTCCTTCATGTTTCACAAGAGACAATTCTACTTGCCTTTTTTCATGCAGTATGAGAGCCAAAGTTTTCCCATGCATTGCATTCCAAGTTTGTTCTCTATTTTATGCCTTCATTAGTATATAACCTTTGTGGTTATATGTGGTTGTACACCATGGTCCATTGCACTGAACTATGTAGTCTTACTTTTAAGACTACCATATGAATAAAAGGTCATGGATCTGTTTTAAGATAAATTGTAGAGTGAGCTGCAGCTACAGACACGCGATACGCAGTTTGAATAGCACGCATCCTATGCTTTGTTAGCAAAACTTACCTTCAGTTGCAGTTCTGCTCCTTCAAACAAAAAACTGAGTTTCTGAAGTTACCTCTTAACATGTACTTCTCTTCTCTTGCTATCTTTATACTTACCTCATAAATCTATGTTATATGGTCGTACATGTAATCTGCTGATTCTACTTTTTTTTTTTAAGTTGTTTTTGATATGTGATATAGTAGGAAACACAGTGGAAAGTACCTGTGGTTAGGCTGAAAAAGTGGTGTTCAGACTGGCTTCGTTTTTATGCAGAGCACCATGGAAGTAGCTGAAGCCTCTCAAGGCCCCTTTTCTCCACAGACTGAGTTCCTCTCACAGTGTTACTCCTTATGTAAAAGAAACAGGTCTGTATCTGAAATACAGCCATCTGCAGAGGGAACAAGGGCAGCAGCTAGAATACACCGGTTCCTGATAGGAGAAAGTTGTTGGAACAAACCCCTCTGTATTAGTGGTTTGTACACGTTAATATTCAGCAAAATAGTAGATTTCATGCAGACATCTTTCAGTTGTACTCGATAAATTGTTCCATAGACCTTGACTAGCATAGACAATTATTTTGTCCTTCATTTTGTTTGATATTGACTTACACCTTTCTGCTTGATGTCATTTTCTCTACTGTCACTCTGCCTTGCTCAACCAATGCCTAATTTGCCAAGAGAGCTCAGGGTCTGTTTGCTTCTCCTGTGAATCCTTTTGTTCCACACATCAAGGATCCCTATAAACTACATCAGTATCCTTTAACAAGTAACCTGTTGCTCACCATCTCGTGGTTTGAAATTCTGAAATTTCACCTTTTATTTCAGCAAAACTAAAATGTGAGAGATGATGGTTTTCATTCCTCCATCACTTTTTTTCCGAACTTGCTCACTCTTGAGGAGTCCTTTTATTCTGGGACCAGAAACAGGAACTTGTTCAATTACAAGAAATTTCTCTGCCATCAAATTAAATGTGACTCTTCGACCACCACCAATATAAGTATTTACATTCTTCTAAAAACCACCACTTCATAATGAGGTATGTCCATCCCATTAGCGGCTTGCAGTTGTCCTTGAATTATGGTTTAACCTAATGTATTTACTTGATTTTTTATCTTTTTTTTTAAAGCACTGCACCAGAACAGGATGTCCTACTAGAACTGGCAGTGTAACCTGCAATCATTAAAAATCCAGTACTACATTTTGCAACATTTTTGATGAATCACTAGATAAATATTTGGCCTGAGCATGATTTCTGCAAGCTTGAGTTGACTTTTCTCACCCTATTTTCTTGTCCCTTGATGCTTTGATCTTGTGTAAAAGGAAGAATGGACCATAAAAACACTTAGACAGATATTCTGGCTTCACAGAACATGTTTTTTCCATTTTGACAGTTTTTAATAAGGTTTCTGATTTCTTGAAGAACTGTAAAAAGAGAAACTGTGATTTCCAAAAAAAAAGAAAAAGTAAAGAAAGATATCCAAAGGAGTTATAAAAGAGATTTGAGGATATTTCAGTTAAAGTTCACCAAAACAAGTATCTCAAAATGTATGTTATGAAATAGCTCTATAAAGAATAGCTATAATTGTACACTGAAAATGAAGGCTTTTTGTACGGTCATAAAATTACACTCAGTTAAAAAGATCTACAATGAATGCGGAAAGATTTGCTGAAGATAGGAAGGGAAGATATGAAATAAAATAAACAGGTAATAAATAGGATGAATCCAGAAATTAATTTTGAAGCTAGAAAAATGGAAAGACAGCTGAAACTGAGAGGGAAAGATCTGTGCTGCTTACAAACTGTAGAACTGTTAGTTTAGTTTTCTACTAATACCATTTTTATTCCTATGTTTCTCTGTCAAGTGCCAAAACTCACTAGTTTTTATTGCTAACTAAGCTATCAAAGACTATATAGACATCGCAACTAAATTGACTTGATGACCTCAGAGGTCCTTTCCAACCTCAGTGATTCTATTCTATGATTCCATTCTATGATTCTAAGATGAGAAAAATAAACATCCATGATACATATGAGAAATGTTCATTTTTTTGTTTTTTACAAACAATCTTCCCTACAGATATTTCCACATTTTCTGATTGCCAAAGAATAGCTTTGATGAGGACCAGCAAGGCAGTGAACAAAATGTAGTTTAAGGTTTATTCCATTATTTCTTTTCTTCCTGAAATACATTAAAAGGCACATTTACAAACCAACATCTTAGAAACTACTCATGGATTTGTACCCTTTTCCATAATGTAATTTTAGTCAAGTAATCATTACAGTCTCAGAAAAAGTTCATATCAAACACTTGCACGCAATTTTAGTTTTCGGTTTCACAGTGTATCTTTGTGAAGAAGTTTTTAATTTCTCAATAAAATAGTTTGGCCTCCAAGTTATGTCTAAGGTCTTGCATTTAATACACGGCTTTGTAAAAGAATCTTTAGAGAGAAGAACCAGTCACACACAGTGACCCATGGTTTTTAAAAAAGCAGCAACTCTTCTCTTGGTACCTATGCCTAACTAAAATGCCATACATCTTAAAAGCTGTATAGATAAAATCCCAAAATGAAAACTAACAGGATAACTGTTCATATCAAGCAACTGCTGACCCTCCGTCCTGGCAGGTAAGAATCCATGAATTTCATAGCTGGAACTGTCTGTCAAGCAACCCAGCACGGCCAGCACCTTTCCTTACTGTATATCCAACATGAAGCTTCTGTGATGTGAACAGTTTCCTTTGGGCCTCAAGGTGCAACATCAACAGTTGTTCCAAGACAGACTGAATTATCATTTGTAGCAAGGAGTAACTTGACCTCATAAAATTCCTTAGTCTTAATGAGATACAAGATAGGGATTGGAGGGGTCAGTAGAATCACAGATTGGTAGGGGTTGGAAGGGACCTCTAGAGATCACCAAGTCCAACCCCCCTGCCAAAGCAGGTGCCCTACACTAGGCTGCACAGGCAAGAAGCAGCTTCAATTTGCAGAGAGAAACACCTGTATTCATCAGCAGACAGAGATCTCATAACATGAACAGCAATGCTTGATTTTATTGAACATTGACTGCAACTCTCAGATAAATAAAATAGGAACATGGGAGAATTCCTTTCCTTGGGACCACCAAACAAAATTAAATCCCTGACTGGGAGCAATGGAATGAGAACTTCATAAGAAAGAGGAAAAATACTCTTTCATCAGCTTGAAAAAGCTATGAAATTTATCTGTCTTGTCTGCTATTCTCAGTTACAGAATAGCAACACTCGGTCTTTTGTAGGCGGAATATATGACCTAAGAGAAATGAGTACTGGGGGGGTCGCGGGGGGGAGGCACTTAAAGATAGTGCCTTTTTACCAGTGACAAAATATTTGTCTCACCTTCCTTGAGAAGTTTAGAAACTTTTGTGGCTTTTTATCCTTTCAATAAATATTTTTCTCTCTCTCAATTCAGACTATTAAAAATAATAAGAGGAATATAATGCAACTTTAAATGAGAGTTTATATATCACATGCTTTATGACAGCTGCTTTTATTTCACTTTAGATTAACAAAGCCTTTATGTTGAGACTTTGGAGCTGACCTTACAAAGCAGCAATACCATTAGCCCTGAAGCACATGTTTCCCATTTAATGTTTCTGAGGTAACCTTCTTTGTGAAAGTGAGAGAAATGAGAACGCAAACTTGCAGGAAAAATAAAAGTCTGGTGTCTTCCTTTTGAACAGAATTAAAGTCAGTTTGGACACTTGAAAATATGAAGTGAGAGGCCATGGCCTTACAAAGAGTTTCTCAGTGTGATCCCAAGAGTTAAAATGCTCAGCTTTCCTTTAGTATGCCATAGCTCATTGTCATTTCCTCTCAAGAGGCTGAACATATTTTGCCATCTCAATTTGAAGTGAAAGGTCTCGCTTACATCAATGTTATTTCAGTTTTAACCATCATTACTCAAATGATTTATAAGCATACCCAACCAAAAGAGCACTGTTGCAGTTACAGCAAATGAACCCAACAGTTATTCTGGGGTATAGCAGAAAGGAATTTGACCTGCCATATCTGCAAGAGTCATGAGTTAGTCATGCATGGAAATCGAAATAATCTTAATGACGTTTTACTGTTGTCATGTTCTACTGGCTCAATACAAGAGCCACGCACTTGCTTTTTTCTGAATAAGTTTAACAGTGCCTACATGCAAGTCCTCCATCCTGCTTTTGCTCAATGCCTCCGTGCATTAAAGCCTCTCCAGTATTCTGCAGCTACTGTCACCGTCACAAGTTCATGCTTGAAACTCTTTCCACACTCTTTTCATTTGGTGAATCTGAAAAGCTGTAGACTAGAGTCTACAAGGTTCAAACTGAACTCAAAAGAGACTTGCAAACACAGGAAAGAGCTAGACAGGGGCACAGTTTGGAAGCCAGTGGATGCTCTTTATATTTGGGACCTTGCAGAAGAAAAGAAAAACTGCATGCACAAGAAAAGGACAAAAACTGTATGATTTGCAGGAGAAGCTGACAAATTCAGTGCTAAAATTCCCAGCTATGCCAGTGGAAGCTGGATCAAGGTTCCTGTAAACATATGGCCTTTCACTCAAAGCAGCTCTCCCCTTTGAAACACATTTCTGCAAAGCCTTCCAACAGTAACCATACAGGATTTGCTGGAGCTGCAGCCAGGTTCCAAAGTCCAGAGACCGCCCCTGCACTATTATCTGGGACCAGCTTAGAATGGAGACATGGGATTTTCTTTTCTTTTTTCTTTTTTCTCTAAAGGAGGAGACAAAAAGTTTGTTACATCCATGTTTAAGCACTTAAATTCATAATTCTAATTCAAAACTGCAACATTTGTCCCTTCCTACTGACTCAAACGGGAATTCTTGGATGCTGAGCACTTCTGAAATTAGAGATGTTACTTATGGGAAAAGACAACAAAGGAGCAAACTACTTGGAGCATCCCTTTTTGACACTCTCGTCCTAAGCCTCAGAAGTTCCAACTGCTTTTCACCCCAGGATCAACATTAATTTTCAGAGAGACCCACTATCAGCTGCATGATCCCTTTTCCTAATCTTGCAGATAGTCAGAATTTACATTCCTGCTATCAGATGCAAATAGACACACGGGGTTTGTAAGGCTTTCTCCCAACACTTCCCAGCCCACTCCTTCTAAAAAAAAGAAAAAAAAAAGTGTGGTTAACTTACACTAAGCAAAGCTGTACAACCTTACTATTTGTTTCACCAGCTCCACTTCCTCACATTTCTATATTCCTTAGACTCAGGTTGAACTCCTCCAACCAATAAAGCAACCAACGAACAAACTAGAGTCCTTCTCTTGCATCACCCAGTCTCATCCTGCCTCTCAGTTCACAGCTTCTGCCCTCGTTTGCGGTGCCTTTTCCTCACCAGTGTCCTTTTCTGCTGCGCCTGCAGACATACAGCACTCCCTCATGTAGAAGGATGACACATCCCTGCACTCTTCCCTTTCAGTTCCGGCAGATTTTTTTCCTATTTTCTTTTTTTGATTTACTTTATACCGCGTAAACCCAGTATTAGGGAAGAAGACATAACAAAAGCATGCTCATATCACATTTTTGACAACAGATAGCTAATATTCCTTAGCAGTATTTCATGTAAAAAACTACCCTCTGCCTGTGCAATCCCCTAGTTTCCTCCGATACAGTTACCTTCTTGCTCTAAACTGTTGGTTTGCTGCATTTCACTGTTAACATAGCTGCAATTAAGTGACTCCAATGTCTAAATATGTGTTTCAGTAAGGTTAGGTATGTCCAGGTCCAAGAAACCTGAAAGATGAAACAACAATAAGTAAACGCCACTCATGTGCAAGGGCAGGTTAAAGTACCCAAAATGTCTCATTGAAATTACAATTTGAATTACCACATCATCCTTGCACTAAGGTCCAAAAAGGCTATTTTCACCACGTTACAGTCCAAATCACAATTTTTGTGACAACTTTTTGTCCATGATTAAATACAAACTGTGGGCAATTCCCCTCTTCCCTGCCTTTTGCATCTCTTGCCTTTCTTTAACAGCTGGTCTTGTTATCATTAAATGGCACAAACCAGGCCAATATTTAGATTTCTGTTCACTTTTCTGTGGCTGAATCGGACATTTTGAATTCAGTCTCTTTGATGTTTAGAAAATAATCTTTCTTCATGCTGTCTGTATTCAAAGGCAAAAAGAAAAATCTGTGATTCTTTTGGTGTGCTATGAATCAGCACAGACATGTTGGGTCAGGAAACATGTACATGCTACTACAATTAAAAAAGACTAATTTGTTAGCAATTCTGTAATATTCCCCAAATGCAGAAATTCTAAACAGTGTGAAGTCATCTGCATAACTCCTCTTCTCTTTTCAGCTGCCAGGGTCCGCAAGCTGAGTCTTCCATAACAGTGATTATCCTGGGGAGCGAAACAGCACGCCAAATTTTGTTGAATAATATTGAACAACGCAGCACTAGTCAGTACAACAGAGTGCATGTTTCCTGCAGCCGCTGAATCTCCCATCTGCTAAAGCAGATTCCTTTTTTGTAAACTCCTTCCATCCTTTCAGAAGACAATCTATTTTATATTCAAACAGCTTAAGCAATGGTATTAAAGATGTACCAAATCACTACGCACAGACTTCTCCTAATTAAAAGGAAGGTTCTCCTCTACCCTCTGTTTAAGGCTGTTTCTCTGTAGCAAACTATTTAACATACATTTCATAGGGCTTTCACTACAGGCCTTCAGAGCCCCCCCAGGAAGCACGAAAATTCAACTAACTGTTGAATTTTGCCACTAGTTTGCCTTTTCTAAGGAAACCGATAATTTAGCCACTGAATCCCAGTTGTATGCTACAGAGAGGGCACTGCCTTGAATCAGGATGGATTTATCCTTTTCCTAGAATTCTCAAAAATTCTTGAGAATTCTCAAAACCAGTTTAAAGTCCCAAACTGGCCAGAAAATAACACCCAAAAGATGATGAAGGGAAGGAATTTAAGATACAGCTCTCTGACAGATGTTAAAACCAGCACATCTTCTGCACAAATGCAGTAAATTTACATATAATCATCCAGTTAGTCAAATCTGAAACAAGAAAAACAAAACCATGTTTTCTCTTTACGCCAAGATCATAAATTAAGACATTAAAATTGGGTCTTGTGAGGTTACGGAAATGCTGACAGCTGACAGTTTTTGTTCCCACATTACAGTTTCCCAGTGGCTTGTTTTTCTTGTTAAAAAAAAATAAAATTCTACATTTTGAGACAAACACCATTTCTAAAGAAAGAGTTGTGAGTGTAGACTGAAAAAAAACCAGTCCTCCTCTTTGTTCTTCATGGCCCATCAATGATTTTGTGTTGACTCTAAAGAAAGGTTTTGTACAATCTTAGCTGATAACAATGGGCAAGCACTGTCTGAGCTGTAAGGAAGCTAATATAAAAACCAAACTCAACTACATAAGTTTATTTTTTCCTGATTCAAAACTAAACCTCACTTGAAGCCCTGAATTATTCCTGCTGGTTCACTTAACTGGGAGACAGAAAACTTTAACTTACTGTGAGTCACCGTTTGGTCTCTGCCATACAGCTGTGCCCTGTACACCTCTGTTCCGAGGAAAGGCCTATCCCAACATTGCATGACAATAATTTGTAGCCAAATTTCCACCAGCAGTGCTGCATTTGCTTTGCACTACAGATGGAATACTCTCATCGCGCCCACAGAAGTTATTCACAGCATGATACCACGTTTTAAACTCATCTCATGGTTTAGTGCACTGTATTGTAAAAGCCATCAGGAACGTAACTATTTGGATAAAAACCATAGGTGACTATATGAAGGGGAAACAGTACTTTTACTTTACCAAAGTCCATGAACTTGATGGTGGGTTAGTAAGGCCACGTAATCATCAGCCTTCCCTTTTAACCCGTTATCCCCCTCCATACAGGGAGCCCAGGCTTGCATCAGAACTGGAAGCACTGGCAAGAAACAACTTTTTCCAGGACGCCAGATGTCTCTCTCTGGTGCACAGAGGCCACTGTCAACTAAGGAAGCGGACGGGCGGATGGATGTGGTACCCAGCTCTGCCTGGCTGAAAGACAGTCACACAGAGAAGGAAACAAGCAAAGCCTAGATGGGGAGGGAGGCAGGTGGAAGGAGGAGGTGTCCTCATCAAGACCTTGAGGAGCTGAAGGAGCAGAGTGTATCCATTGAATTTGGAGCAGCAAACTGGTTTGCAGACCTCAAGAAAAAATACATACCAATGTAAACTGACTTCTGAAAACTTTCTTCTGGTTCCTGTTTGTTTCTTTATGCATCATTAATATCCTTAACATTTCCACCCTTTAAATTTTGGTGACTTGACCGAGTAAGGTGTACGACATCAGAAGGAACTGAGCTCATATTTTGTGTGCTGTGTGGAGCCATACTAGACCTGGGTTTGTTTTTTCTGAAAATACTTGGCAGAGGGCTTCCAGCCCTGAAAGATCCTAGCCACACTGCACTACTATCAGAGGTACCACATTCCTGACTGTAGCACATTACAGATGCTACAACACACACAACATTGAAGAGAGGAAGCATTCCAGTTCCTTAAATCCTTTCCACTGTAAAGGGCAAGTGGGGATTTTTGCCCATTTTATTCCATCATGCAGAAAGGACACCGAATTAAAAAGCTCCAACTTCACAGTATTTTGTGACAGTTGATGTTGGAAAGTTACAAGCATTGAGGTTAATTACTGAGAATGGGGCTCACAGTCCCAAACCACACACCAGCTTTGTAACCATATACTTTGCACCCTTTCCCTGTACACAGTATTCAGAATTTTAATAAGCCATCTACAGCAATTCCACTTTTCTAAACAATTGTGTTGCCAAAGCAAGCCACACTGGCTTGTAAGACATCTTTTACAGCGCAATTCTGACATTACATGTTCAATGGCTTGATGTCATCAAATATATTGGAAGATGTTCTCAGATTCAGCTTGTTTGGAATGTTTTAAAATATAAAAAGCATCTGTTCAAGCTTGATGTCTACAAGCTATCATGATTATCAAAACCAAGAAAGTGTAGTATTTCTAACTAGTATTACAGTGTCTTAATTTTGTATTTTTAAGAAATGCTCTTTGCAGCTGAGCATATTGCCTCTAAAGAGTAGGTATACAAAGAGGACAGGAAAGATTCATCGTCAAAATTAAATATTAAAAATAAAGTTGTTAGTTATTGCATATTTTAAGAGAAGTCCTCAACGTGTTGTATCCACAGATATACAAACACTCTGCAAAACCTGGAAAATAAGAAATTGAAGAAACTGAGTATTAAATCTGTTCTGCATATACATGAATATCCATGTTGAGTAGAAAGGTGTCATTTTTACACATCCTTGAGTTGAAACTTTATACGCTTTGTATTCCTGACACACTGTGAAACATCTCTTAAGGATTAGAGTGGATAAGAGTAGCAGTGTGACCAGTCCAACCCCATGTATCAGTGCAACTTCTGTGGTTATTAGTGTTACAATGGTTATACCCTTTCCAGGCATCATGGGAATATTTTTGGAAAGTATGTCTTAAGTCATTTGGGTCCCTATGGAGCATTTTACAGTATTTTTTTTTTAATGCAATCAGTGCTGTTATTGCCATATAGAAATCTGTTCCCTTCAGATAAATCAATCCCATTTCACATCTTCAAAAGCAGTAAATACTCCCCGTACTATTCAGATGAGGAAACTGAGAAACTGTGCAGCTTCTCAGAATAAGCGAATGAGTGTTACAGCAATAGCAGACAGATCTGGGTTTCCTGAGCTTTCAGATTATGGTCTCCATTCACAGGACTTTTGCCCCAGAAGCAAAATGTTTTTACACACATGGATGAATTTTGAGGCTAATCACAAGAAGGTGAATGAGTATGGTACCCTGACTCATGTTGTCACAACTGAAGATGTATGTCAGGCACAGATTTCATCTAGCCAAGCATATGTAAGAGGAAAAGGACTCTTCTTCCAGTCTGTATTTTCATACTTTGATTGCTGTTTCTTTCCCAAAACGTATGCCTTTGAAATCAACAGTTTCTGATTTTCTTATTTCCTTGTTTTTTTAAACTATTATTTATATGTGTATAGTCTACTTCTAATATCATCTTTATTTATTTGGATATTTTGCATATTTCACATGAAACAGTGAACAGACACAAACATGTCAGCCTTGTGGCACAGTCCTATGGTCAAACCTGTGCACTAGTGACTAGCGTCCAGCCTTTATACTAGAGAAAATACATCCTGGCCACATGGGTGAAAACAAGACAGTTCAAATATCTGTAAGCAACCCATTCAAGAGACAGTATAGCACAATATGGTATATTAAAAACATTCCTTGCATATTAAAAAAACCCCACCTTATATGGTGCCATGGGGAAAATCATTACTTAAATTGGACAAGGTGGGAATTAGTAAGAGATTTAAGAAACTGGCAGTCTGTGACAGCGACACACCCTATTTTACAATGCATCCCCCAGTATTTTGAAAAGCCATGTCACACTAAACCATACTAACAGGAAACAACAAGAGGCCGTGCTCCCATGGCTTGTTACAGTGCTCTGTTCTCAGTGTACTGAGAAGCAGATTGCTTGGAAGAACATCATTCCAGCCAACTGAAGAGACACAATACTTTCATGGCAGAGACTCACTAGATCAGCATGGCAAAGATACTGGTTTCTAAGATGCAGTTGTCTGTTATTTGCAGAGGATAAAGGAAAAGGGTATCTTGTGGATCTCAGTGATTCAATGGGAGAATAGAGAACCAAGATAAGTCTGGTTGATGGTCTCGTAGTGCTGATAGTTCTCCTCAATCTCCTTTTAAACACAAGGTGGGTCCTTGACCTGCCTTTCTGCCAGCAGAATTTGCCCTGAACCCATAATCCACTGTAAGTAGTACAGTGGGAACCTGAGGAGCTGGTTCCACAATTGTACAAACAGACATTGTCTGAAAGCTGACGCAACTGCAGCACTATTCTGCAGCTATACTCTGCCTCCGCGCCCCTTAGCAATGCCAATACAACCGCACATAACCTACACAGCCACCTACACTGCAAAGAGAAGCATGACCTTGTAGATTGCTGATAAATGCTTACCTTTGTTCAAAAATACTAAGCAAAGGAAATAATGTATTTTAAGGAAACATTAACATTGTTTTGTGTGTGTGTGTTCCTTTAGCACAGAAGTTTTTGTTGTGAGTGTCTTACAAAAGGAGCGGAGCACCCTATATCTCTCAGCAATGACGTTCCTGGTGTTTCTCAGAAATTACGCATCTAACAGAACTGAAGCCACACTGACTACACGGACTGCATACCTTCCTGGAGTTCTCATGTTGTTTGGGAAGGCTGAGACCACCTCCGTGTGTGGCAATCCATAAAATGGCCTCACTGGGTTTTCCCTAAGTAGGAGAAACTCATCAAAGAACATCTTAAATTACTTATTATGGCATCATCTTGGGCTAAAATGAGAGCCCACATCAGGAAAGAAGCTGTAAGGGACGGGAAGGCGTGGGAACTGAAAGATGACACATGGTAAGAGATGCCATGTGCCTTAAGAGAAACTATGCTATTTCAGTTTACAAGATCTAGCCTCCTTGGTATACCCTAACAAGCATCATGGAGAGCTTGTTCAGAGTGCATGCAAACGAACTGGGTGATCACAGGGACTACAGTAGGACAGCAGCTGACACAGTAATGTAACTAAGATGCATTGCAACTCTGGTTAACTCTGTAGATATATACAAATCCAACGTCTGCTTACAAATTATTTTAGCCTTGGTTTTTCAAAGACAGCTAAAGAAGCTGAATACCCATATGCCACTTATTTTCAACTAGATTAGGGGTCTTACTTCCTTAGATTCTCAACAATTCTTCACCAGATATGCTTGGCATTTCTATGGGAGCAGCGCAAGGCTTCCTGTATCAGTTCCAGGAGGCCTTCCTTGCCTGCCAGTCTGTAACAAACTCAGTTTTGGTTTTCTCTTTGCTACATCAAAATTATTTATATATGAACAAAACAAACAAGCAAGCAAGCTTACCCATTGATAGTCAGCAGCGCTAAAAAGCATGCAAGGCAATCGTGTTGTACTTTGTACTTGTTCTTTACAAATTCATACTCTGACAGTATATTTTAAGATGTCATATCCAAAACCCCATAATAAGTGACATCAACTCAACTTAAAAGCTAGTGAAAACAAAGGTCTCAATTATAGAGAGAATCATATAAGAGACAGTAAACAACACTTCTGGTTTCTTAACTGCTACCTTTCCCTTACCACTGTTCAAGTTCATTAAGGTGCTACACTGTCTGCATTCTATATATGAAATAAAGAACACTTTTTGTGACAAAGGAGAGATAAATGCTTCTTACATTTCTTATTTCAGGAGATGTTTGAAGACTCCTGTAAGTATTCTATATTTTCTAATGGTTTAGCTCATTTCTGACCTGGTATTTTACTCCAGACCCAGGCCCCCCAGCTGAGTTTTACAGTACCTGTGGAGCAGGCTGATACTGCCACCTTGGGGAGGACGCTTCCATGTACTTTGAGGAGCTTGAGCAAGTGTCATATAAATCAGTTTGATTTTTTTTTCCTGTCATATCCTCTTAAAATCCTCTGCCCATGCTGTTGTAAGACCTTCCAGATGTGTCCCAACTCGGACTGTATTACGCTTATAATAAAATTGGAAAGAAATGCCTTTTTTGTGGGGATGTTTGCTTAGCCAAGTTTTAGATATCATTTAAGCAGTGCCTCATTTACACTACTCTTAATTTTACAGCCACCTTGCCAGCAGAAAAGCCCTGTTCTGCATCCAGCTGGGCAAGCTGTACTTTGCATACAACACTCCTCTGCTGCTGAGATTCTAGTTTTCTTGGTAGTCTAAATTCTTGTCCATGCACAGCTTAAATCTCCTTGGCAGGCTACTGGCTCAGCTGGATGTGACTGCTAGGACACATACTGCCTCGGATGTCATGAGAGGCATTACTGTGCATAGGAACGGTGTGATGACAAGTACAGAGCTGGACTGTGACAATTTAACCAAAGTCAAGACTTTCTAGCCAAATTAAAGGAAGCATCTGGATTTTATCGTCACAATACCCCGAATTTTATGAGGCTGATCTACCCTTTTGCTGTGCAAGTGAGTCACCCCCCATCCAGACATCTTTGAGTTTGTATCCACTAGCAATTGCAGGAACCTTGCCATACACTTTATATATAAACATACCTTGAGACATCAAGGCTGTGCACAGCATTGAGCTGCAAGGCTTTTCACAGTGCAAAATATCAGTAGTTGCCTCAGCTACACACACAATACAGGAAAAGATTTAATGTCTCCCCTCTCAGCAGAACAGGCAGACCCGAGAGCAGGGAGCTGTCTGAAAGCAACAAACTTGTCTATGTGCTCTTAAAAACACACAGCAACAAAATTATTACACAGCCACGTACAGCCAAGTAAGATAAGCGATGAACTCATTCATGATGAACAATGTGAATTTACATCAGGAGGATGTGAAGGCACCATTAATTAGCTCCTACCTTCTGCCAAAGCACTGTTCGTGCTTGTGGCACCACAGGACACAACAGGCTTCTAGAGAAACCAAATCCTTGCTCCACTGCTGTGGCAGGCAGGAACAGCCCTGGTACTGGGGTAAACCAATACTTAGACTTTCACATCAAGCTACATTTTGGGTGACATCCCCAGCAGCATGGGGCTCTGGAAAGCACCTTCCTCTTCCTCCCACCACAGACAGCCTACGTACCAGATACTACTTCTTGCTGTAATAACACATATCTTAATACCCCCGCAGTAAACACATGCCTTCGCCTACACGGTATTTACTGTCAGAGAGGTGGCTTATCTAAACCTTTCCTTGTTGAGCAGACAAGGGCGGCTCACTTTTGTTCTATTACTGGACTGGTTATTAAAGCATAAATTTGTATTTATTTTCCACTAAGGCATAGTTTAAATCAGTTACTTTCCCACTTGTGGGAAATGGTCTAAATAACAAGTCATAGGTCCTTTCTGGACAATCTTTTTATCCCTGGTTTTAATGCTACTATAGCATGGCAAAGAACGATGCTTGCAAGAGAAAGGTAACCAGCTATCGAGCCAACAGTTAATGCACATGACTGGCAGTGGTGCAAGTCTTCAGACATCTTCCTGATTCACAAATAATTTCTGTATTTTAATCCATTTTAAAAGTTATTTTAATCTTTGTTAGGCAAACAGCTTTGCATCTGCTTACAGTTTACATTGTGCTTTGAAAACACCGCAATTATTAAATCATTGCAGTAAGAGAAAGTGCATATGTTCTTTACATGCATATATGAACACACATTCAAGAACACGCAACACAAAGTAATCCCAGTACCTCCATTATCACTCTCACATTTAACTGCTGGTACTAGCCAAGTTCAAAAACATCAGCTTCATACAATCACTAAAGTGACTGCAAACACTGTATCTGCAGCTAAGTTGCAAAACTTCAACAGTGCCAATTACTGACCAAACATATCCAATTGAATGAGGATCTATCAGTAATAGATTAACCAGATCAATGTGTACGTAACAGTCTCAGCATGGTACGCTGCTGCTGTTGGTTACAAAGTTCACATATGAACTTGTTTTTACACCGCACACATGGTTCATGAATGAAATCTGAATGAACGAGGAATCTAAGGGAAAATAAGGTAAGTGACAATATGAAATTAATCTAAGTATTTAAGAACAGACTGCTTACAGGAGAGAAAAAGAACAAATCCTTGATCATGATTTTAAAAAGGAATGCAGAAATGCATGTCCACCGTGTTATGCAACAGAAAACAACACAATGCACATCTAGACTGATGAATAACTGATGACAACCGTTTCATAAGGTGTCTTTTTAAAAGATACTCTTAAAGGACATTGATCATTGAAAACATCCATAAAAAACCTCACTGTGAACTCAGTAAGGAAGATTATGTACAGTGTTCAACATTGCTTGTAACAATTATTATGTTAATAGCTCTAGCGTGTTTGGCTTTGTACTGAAGTTATTTAAAAAAATTGATCTGGGCATGCATTTAATATGAGGGAGAAAGCTTGAACTGCACATGAAAGAATTGAAATAAATAAGCACAGGAAACCCCATTGTAAAATTATCCACAATCTCTGAGTACCTAAACAGAGTATCTTAAAAAAAAATAAATGAAAATCTTTCTGAAGTTCAGGAGTCACTGCTAACTTAAGATCAACTACTTATTTGCCAATATGGCTTTCCATGTGATACAGCTCTGGATCTATTTAATCAGCCAGTATTCCTCTTAGACAATGAACGTGTACCAAAACCCCTTCACATACTGGATTACAGAAAAGTGCAAAGAGAATGAAAGGGCTTATTTATGAACAATTATAGTAACTGGAAATGATACCCATCTCCCCTCTCCATCGACCCATCTATGCTTTGCTTTTCCACTGTGCCATAAGTCTGAAAGTCTGTACAGAATACATTTCCAAAGTCTCAACTTCATATGGGGTCAGAACCTGCAGCATTGGCTATTTCAGCTCTTCTTTCTTTCATTAAGACATACTTCTTATATTTATCTGTATCACAAACCTCTTCTGGATTACTGTCTATTTCAACTTTAGTGGTCGCTGATGAAAGATATATTCTAAGATGCTCTCTGCCATGAAAAAGTGCTCCTTTAAAAGCTCCTTCTCCCCGGCTATTCTTTTTCTTCCTAAAAACAGGTAAAGATTTCCTTCTTAAAACATCGTGACTTAATAACCACAGCACGTATTTAACACCATTTTCTTCTTCCTCCTCTAGTTTTCCTGCTTTTCATAACCTACTCTCCCTGCACGTCAATGCTGTTTTCCGCAGTCATTTCCCCAACAACCCCCTTCCCTGTTGCCTCCCCTTATTTGCTTTACTTGTTCTTAAAACTCTTCTCACATCTGACTCTTTCCCAGCTCTTCAGTTTCTGCCAGTGTAGGAGCACAACCCTTTAGGTTGCTCTTGTATCAGTGACACCTTTCACAGGGTCTCGTTTTGGATCAGTCAGAGGTAGATGTGCTGTATTGAATGCCTCCCTACACCCCATGCTCTTTCCAGGCAGGGAAGGACACCCAAAAGACACTGAATTTTGCAATTTTTGCTGTTTTTTTTTTTTTTTTTAAAAGTTGTCTGAAACGGCTCACGTTACTTGTTCATCACTTAGTGACAGGTTTGTGGATAAAAACGTAGACAATGGCAGACAGCAATGAGATGACCATCAACCTTGTTGTCCTTGGAAGAACTCAGACTGGCAAAAGCACTACTGGGAACAGCCTGCTGGGCAGCTCTGACTTTGAGGGTCATTGCTCCCCAAGCTCTGTGACTACCCGCTGCAGCCTTGGACGCAGCTGCCGCATTTCAAGGATTATACGAAGAAACGGCTGTGAGCTAGCTCTCCGTGTTCAAGTACTTGACACGCCAAGCTACCCTCACAGTGATCTGAGCAAAGAGCAGGTGAGAGACACAGTGAGATCAGCCCTGGCTCACCACTTCGGAGAGGAAGGCCTGCATCTAGCTCTCTTGGTCCTGAGAGCTGACTTGCCTCTGTGTCCGGATGAAGGCGATCACACAATTCAATTCATCCAGGTAACAAATAAATAAATGGAAGCCGCTGCCTCAGCAGCAGCAATTTTGTCTTCAGGTGACAACAGCTATGGAAGAGTTGACTAAAAATAGAGGAGTGCAGCTGAAAACTGGACCACTTCCCAGGCCAGCAGCTGAGACGCCCTTCATGCCGCCATAGCTACACTTATCACACTAAACCTGCTAACAGAGAAGCAAGAATACCCTTTTTTGTACATGGGATTGGCACAAAGGAATTTAGGAACCAAATTTACCTATCAAAGTAAGCTTTTCTCTCAAAAATTACAGTTAATGTTTTATCATGACAGATACAGCTTGTTGAAGAGAAATGCTATTTAAAACAAGCAAAAGTCAGATTACCTCACTCTCCTGCACTGTGCAAGACCAAAAGCAGAGAGCAACGAGTCCAAAATCACACAGAAAATCTGACTGACCGAGGACAAGGATGCTCAGCTCTGTCCTGCACTGTCACTACTGCCATATCTGTTCGACAGAAAATAACTAGAGAGTTAAAAAAGATTTACTCTGGCTAAGAAAAAATTCTAGCATAACTGACTTGAAAGCAGTTATTTTGAAACTCCTGAGGGAAACTATTTTTGGTTTTTTGTTTTTTGGTGTTTTTTTTTTCCAAGTAAGGTATGTGGGGAGAGACATTGAAATGAAATGGTTTCTCNTGTAGAAAAGAAAAAAAAAAAAGGCCATCCAACAGATATTGCTCAGTTTATGTGATCAGATGAAGCAGTTTTATATGATTTAGGAAGAAACAAAGGGTTTCAGTTATCGCTGAAGTCTGCACATTACACTGTGTGGCTGTCTTGCACTAATGAACTTTCAAAAAAATCTTTAGGACTGGAAGGGACTTCCTGGTCCATCAAGTCCTATCACCTGCTGTAACTGATTTTATCTAAATATATAATACACATGTAGATTAAAATATACTGATATATAAATACATAGATAGAAAAATTGCCTTCAAATTGTGTTTCAATTGCTCTCCTGTTCTTTCTGATTACTCTCTATTGGTAGCCTACTCCTCAGTTCTCCAGTAGTTTGAGAGTTGGTTCCAGTTTCAACACGTTCTTACTCATTGTCAGTTTATATGTTTGTTTTCAGTGTTAGTCTTTTCTCCTCTCAAACAGTTCTCAATCTCTCTATAATTCATCATATTTAAGAGAAAGCAGTATTTACTCAAAATATTTTTACCTAAGCCAATGAAAATTCATCATGCTTCCAGTTTGAGACTGTTTTGGATCAAGTCCATTTGGGCATTAAAAGCCTGAGAGATGCCACCATGCCTTTTTCTTTTTAAACAGAGCTTTAAAACTCCTACAGGGAAGGAAATGAGCATATTTAAACCTTAGAAAGCAATACTTCCATTTCACGATCACAAGTGGCTCTCATCTTCTATAATGGTGGGCTTTTTAGTTATTTTCCCCTTAAAAGATCAGATGCTGTGATTTCATTAGACACAAACAAATAGGGCAGGACAGCTGCCCGGGTGCCAGGAATAAGAACAGTGTCTAAAGCAGATTAATCACTATCAATACATCAGGTTTTTCTAACTCCTTGTTTACCTTGGAAGTAGAAAGATATCCTTTAAAGCAGTTTTATACACCTTGGTATTTAGGTTACAGACTTAGGACCATTGCAAAGTAGACTTTATTACCAAAGCAGGTTTCTTGTCACACACGGGGGTTAGCATGACTGCAGTAAAGTTGTAATTTCATTTACATCTGTAAATGAATGCCAAATCCCTTATTCATATTAACATTTTCTGTACTCACTGACAGCTTGTTTTCTCCCTTCCCCTCCATCAGACGAACCACAGCAGTTGAAGAGAAACTCTCTGGCCCATCATTTAGGTTGATGTATTTGTGTTTTTCCTGAATTGCTGAGAATAGTTCAGTTTTATGGGGTACAGCTGGAATCGCAGTTGGTGTTACATAGAAATTCATCATTTTTTCAACACGAGGTGATATGGCGATTTAAAACAAACATTTCAAAGAGCTGCAAAAAGTGTAGAAATGTGGATATATGGAAACTACTGATGTAAACTAATGTGCAACATAGCTAAACAACCATTTTTCCTTATTTACATAGACATTTTTTAACTGGAGAAATTCTATTAACACCTGTAGTAAGGGAACAGAGAACTGCTAGTACCACATGTCCACGTATTTCCACTGAAAGTGGATGTCAGTGTTTTAGAAAGGTGAAAAAACCCATAAATTTCAGCAACTCAAGATAACATGAACTGGATTACTGCCAGAAAAAGAACATATAACCGGTATGTTAATGCATAAGTATATGATGTGGGAGTGGGGAAAAGGAACAAGAAAAGATAACTATTCAAGATTTGGTTTTCATTACAGGAACTTCTGGGTCCCACGTGGAAGGATTTCACTGCAGTTGTACTTACTCATGTAGACAAGACAGAAGAGGCTGGATTCAGTGAGGAAGAATACTTGCACAGTGCCTCAAGTACCCTGTCGTCACTTTTGAGCTCAGTACAGCATAAATACATTTTCCTAGACAACCAGAAGAGCATAACTAAAGAGGAAAGAGCTATCATCTTAAAAAAGCTCTTGAATTTTATAAGACAAAATAATTATCAAGTGCTTCCACTTAAACACAGCAAGGAGTAAGGAATAAAACTAGCTTTCAGGTGCTCATTTGTCTATTTCCTATGGTAGGTAACATTTAATAGAAATAAAAGAGTCAAAGCCATCAACTGGAAAATTCCATATCCATACCAAACACCTTTGAACACACAACTAGAAACATCTCTTTAGATTATCAAACTACTTGCCTTTCATAGAGTACCTCACATGACTGCATCCAGAATTCTAGCTTCAACCACAAAATCAGAACAACTTAGTTCTCTAAACCCTGCTCCTAATATGTATGTAGTCACAAATAAGATTTTACGCTACACCAGATTGTACATTGCACTTCATAGAGAAGACAGATCGGGAAGAAAAAGAAAAAAAAAAAGGTAAAACACACATATGACTTCAGACTGTAAGGGAGCCTCTTTGCTCAGTTCTTCAAGCTTTCAGAATTTCCATGGAATTTCAAAGTTTGTAAAGAGCTTTCCAGTACTAAAAGCTAAGATTTATCTACTGTAAATGTATTTTCTTACCTTGATTCAGGATTAGCTACAATTGGGATTTTGAACTTCAAGAATTTTATTTAATAAAACATTATTGGATATGTAGTTTACCAGGCAGATAAAATAGCTCCCACAAGCTTAACGCTATTCAGCACCTTTAAAAGAACTAATTTCTATTGCTTATTCCCAGATGCATGAAAAATTAACACAGTTTATAGGGACATACAAAACTCATTCAAAAAGGAAATCTGTTCATCTCTTGCGCCTGTTCCTTTTAATTTTATATCGCTGTCATTCTGTTATCCCTCCCAGTTCACTGGATAAAGTTCAAAGCTTGCAAAATTCAGAGTGGCCAAGTTTTTTTTTATTTCAGTGGTTAAAAAAACCACTTACTGTTGCAGTGGTTAGACAGTAACCAGTTAGTTAAACATGATATGCCAAAATATCTGAAGTATCTCTACATAGTTACTTAAAAGGTTTATTGTAAGTTGAACTAAAATATTTTCAGATTATTATAAGGCAAGAATTAAAAGCAATAATTTGAGGCTATTACCATAGCAATCATGACTACTTGTACTACATTATTATGAAATAACTCTAATTGTAGACACTGAAGCAGCTATTTCTGTTAAAACAAAAGCATCTTCTGTATAAAATATCATTGCATAAAAATACATTAAAACAAAAATCAATTTTATACCTGTTTGGGCATTGGAAATAGATTGCTTTTTGACAGTATTTGACTAGTTTTGCAAATCTATTTGCTATCCATTCTTTCTTAGTACTATCTATCACTTGGAAGGGAATATCTAGATAAAGAACCATTTTAGCAAAGTGGCGGCTTTGGTCTTGCTGACATTAAAACAGCTTAACCATGGGACATGAAAGCATGTCCATTTGTGTAACTTCAGGCACAGAGGGCCACAGTTTAACCTACCCATTACAATTGCCTGCAGACTACTGAGACAAGACAGCCAAGAAAAAAGTTGCCAAGGCTTATAATGTATCTGAAAACTGCTTGGAAGAAGAAGAGAAACTACTAGAAGTTGACTAGAAGAATGAAGACAGTTGTGGTCTTCACTAACCAACTGCTCCTCCTGCACCTCTTGAAGAGCAGTCAGCACACAAGAAACGTGACAGAAATTTCCTTATTGAGATGCTCTTGCTCTACAGATCTTCTAAATATTTTAGCTGTTCAGAAAATATGCTTGCCTGCCTATAGTTCTACCACGAACAGGCCTTGGCAGTTAAGTCTTGAGCACTGAGTGGTTAATGACTGTTGACAACACTTAACCTCAGGGAGAGTAAGCATGTTGAATAAGTGAACTGTTAAAGTTTCAGAGGCATAACACATTCTGTATCTCTGGAAGAAGAGTCAAAAAAAAAGTATCAGCCGTTCATTTCAGAGGGGTAATATACTCATGTTTTTTATTGTGCTTGCGTGCATTACTTTCCACTTCAACATCTGAAAAAGCTTCTGATAACCATTTATTTATTTAATTCCACTGTTTGCCATGGTCTCTGCCCTGCAGACTCCTTTCCCTTTCACTTCAAATGGAACTCCTTTGTACGTAGCAACACACTGGTCATTGGTATGAAGATCAGGTTGAATTTGCTCCCAAATCTTCTTCTTGGGATTAAGTTCCTTCTCAGGATCTCCTGTTTCAAAACAAAGAATAACCTCATAGCACACAACACAGAAGGCAGAGCAAGAGCTCTATGTATGTACACATCTGTGACAGCCCACAGAGCATCACTGCACACACTCTTAAGGTAAAAAGCCATTACCAGAGATTCTCAAAATGAAAACTTTAATTGGGTTTGTCTAGGAAATGTCTCCAGAGCTCCTCTCAAAATGCTGATCTCTCAGTGGAAAAGAGGTTATAAGTAACAGACCACAAATACCGTCAAAAGGAAGAAATCAAACTATTGCTAGCTGTTGGTTTACAAAACTTACCAGAGACAAAAAAGATTCCTAAGAATTAAGTAGATGCAGACCATGGAAATAAACCTGTGTCCTGGTGAGCAGTGTGTCAGCATCTTCAGTTTAGGACTTGATGAATTTTTATAAACAGTTAATATTAATTGGATTTGGCAGATGCCCTTAGAGTTGAGAAATACTGAACTTCGGCAAGAATAGTCCAAAATTAGGATACTGACATAGAATTTAAGTCCCAAGTTTCAACACTACTCCTCTACTTTTTGTACTATTTGCTGACAAGCTCCAGTGCCTACAGTAACAGATGCACTGGAGGTCAGCTTGTATTTCAGCAGTTATGGCCTGAGTGCCCTGCTTCTATGTGTACACTGTGATAAGCTACCTATTCCCTACAGGTATTGACAGTCTAACTGCCTTAGCAAATACGACTATTTAAAGATTTCTAATTACCACAAAATGCAGGTTTCTTCTACTAATGTTTTGAAATACTGTTAACAAAATTACATAGAATTATGAAGCATTGCAGAGTCCTATTTTTTCTGTTTTTAAATAGGCATGAAATGCAAACTAACGAAGTGAGATAGATAAGCTCTCTTGCTATAAAGCTACTGCTGTTTGTTGACAATCTAGATAAAGCAAGACAACCAATTCACTGTACAATTATTTTCTGTTCAAAGGTCAAGTAAATTTAATCTCTTGATTCTAATACAATGCAGATTCTCTTAAAGAAAAAAAATTTCATTTAATAAGTTATTTAATCATAGTGCTCTTGACGTCTCATGTGTAACACAGGCAGGACAAATAAAAACCCACAATACTTGTTTTCAATATAACTGGAGCACATTTAAATGCCAAAAGGGATCCCATGATATTTCATTGTTGATACACTATGCTTGGAGTGCCATACTGGCACCATTCTGCCCAAACCATTAAAATCTTAAGTTCCAGAATAAGCAAGAATCAAAACCTAAATCCTAGTAAACAGATCCTCCGCAAGATCCTCTCAGCAGAGCCAGGAGTTCCTAAAGGAAAGTAAGTAGTTCTCCAAGTGAGCAGAATGTCAAGTACTCTCATCTTCTACTACTCAGTGTCCCCAAAGTTTCCGGAAGAAAAAGTAGGCGGCTACAGAGATTTTAACGTATCCGTTTGTAGTAGCTGGTTGAAATTTGTTACTGCTTGGAGTACTCCTGACTGGCTGACCAACAGGGCAGTTGAATGGACTACTGTAATCCCAGCCTACCTTATTGTTTTTCTCCTTCAGATGCTTTCAGTGATTAGAGCTACTCACATTCTCAATGCTTGCAAAAGTAAATTACTTGTGTCTGTAGACAGATCTAACTACTGGAGTTTCTATGTCTGTAACCACGTAAGAGAAGCAGACCGGGCCAGATTTCTCTGTTAAGTAGGCTAGCCTTGCCAGAGCAAGATTCAATAATGCACTCAAGTTATTCCACAACCACAGTGCACTTAATATTTAAAAGAAAATCAGTAATACCATTAATAAATTAAGCATTTAGAGCTAATTGCACATTTTCATAAAAATAAAAATACTGCTCAATGCTCAAGTTCATAAACAGCGACAGACTTGGATTTAGACCAAAGTGAATGCATATGAAAAAATAAAAATCATTAAACAGCATGTTACATGATCCATTGTGCATTTCCTTCCCCCTCCTCAAATATAAAAAGCAAGTGAATTTTTTTAGTAAGAAAAAAACCTGACTTGTATTATAAAAAACACGTTTTGGACATTAATAAGTTTCTTTGGAATCTGCATCAAGCTCCCTTGGGATCTGTGGTGAGCTCATATTAGATTAGCATAGGCACCGATTTTAAATACTACCAGAGCTTTAGGCTGTGCATTTTCCTATGACTTCTCCTCACTGCATTCCTTCTTCCCAGAAAATATTCTTTAGAAGGGTTTCTATAAATATAATAAATTTTAACTTGTAATGGTTTAATCAGCTTCCCACTCTCTTTACATAAAGAGCCAACTAAGAGGTCCCAAATTTTGTTAAACATGTCATTGAGTCTAGCAGTTTAAATATTACAAAAGAAATTTTCATAATAAGCAAGAAACCTCTTCACTTTGTAACGGTTCAGTATCTACTGAAAGAATATACCTCGGTGCAAGAAGGGGCAGAAAGATGCGCTGATGTATATATATGACCTTATGAAAAGTTAATACCACTTAGCCCACTGTGGATTATAACTACGCAACCGAAGGAAAGCATCCATATGCCAAAACTCTGAATAAGAAACCTGTTAAATACAGACTAACCACTGCACTCCAGTTTTAGCACTTATTTTTTTTTAAAAGATGGTTATTAACTAAATTGCCAGGGATTCTTAGACCAGAATGATTATTTATGTAACTTAAATAACAGATTAGTGGTTCCAGTGGCATTTTTGCATTGAAGGATTTTGTACAAGCGTCAGTTACACACTATTAGAAAGAAGATTTCACAGATAGCTGTGAAAACTCCAAGAATTACTGCTATCTTACGGCTACTACTGCCTAGGATGGTATCCTATTTACAGACATGCAATGGAATAATTTTTCTATTGACTTATAAATTGGACCTTTTCCACTGAAGATGGATAGAAATTTGATAAAGTTCTTCATACAAAAAGGGCCCAACAGATCTTGAGGATTCATGTACTGGAGTACAGAACAGTGTTAAAGTTCCCCCAAGGGCAATAACATGAAAAGAACAAAACAAGAAGTAACACTCCTCCAAAGAGCATTCCTTATCAAATCACTCCTCTGGACACTCAAGATAGTTCTAGAAGAACTCTCAAGTTTCTGCAGAAAAAAAATGTAATTGGTTTGAATCAAGAAACCATTGATTTACTTTGACTAAAATAACCAAAGAAAATTAGACGGTATCTCATGAGTATTTTATATGGTGGAGAGAGTAGGCTTAAAAATAACTTTATCCCAAGCTGCTTGATAGACAGCTGTGTGCATTTTAGAGTTGCTTTATTGTTGCTGCTGCTTCTGTTGTTTCATAAGCTTTCATACTTCAAACTAAAATAAGACCCAGCTGTCCTCTCTAATTTTAATTTCAAGGACTCAAACTGAATCATGCTGAATGCTTTTAAATTTTTCAACTGAATGCTTTAAAACTACTCATCCTCTCTCTCTCTCAAAAAAAAAAAAATCACAATATGAGTGGTTATAATTAAGCACTGAAATTAAATGACATCACACGGATTCTGCCCTCCTGATAACAGTATTGGTGTAGTTCCAGACGGCCTTCCTTTAGGGAGACAGCCGCTAAGCAGCATGTGAGAATTTAACACAAAGAGGTGAGTAGAAGATACAGATATATAACCCCATTAAAAATTGAGAAACAGTTTGAGTCTCCTAGTGACTTTATCATCGTCAGGAATAAAATAAAAAATTAAATATTAAAAAAGTAACAAAAAACCCAACCCCGAACAGCTGCTTAAAAAGAACAAAAAAGAAAAACCAACAACAAACCAAGCGGGAAAATCAGTTGGGTAGGGGGAAGAGGGTGGAACCAAACCCATCAAAAGTTGTTAATCACTTGGACAAGAAAGTGGCACCAACTGTAGTCTCTAGCTAAAAGAAATGAAAAAAAACCAAACCTAAAACAAAACAAAACCTACCAATGAACAGTATTAGTATCTTTGTGACAAAAGTAATAAGCAAAAGATAAGTACACAACAAATTAAGCTACAGAAGATGTCAGAATGATATTGGAAGTCTCCATCCACCAATGTTTTTTTTCCTTGCTTTTTCCTACTCACTTCAAGTTAATAAAATCAGAAGTTTTAAAACTCTTTAAAATAAGTTTTATGTAAGTAGGACATACATCACTCTACTTTGCACTATTAACCATTAGGTATATTCTCAAGGTCAATGATTAGCTTTAATCTCATACCAATCAACTTTTCTGAGCAGCTATTTACGAAACACTAGGAAAGAGCTGCCACATTTCAGACTACGATCTATAGCCCTAGATATACATGCTTTTCAATGGGGTTGTAAAAGCCTTCATTTGGCATATCGGCACTTCATGTCTTTGGCTCCCTGTCAAAAGGAAACTGATATAAAGTACACAAAACCTTGTATCACAGGCTGCAGGTCATAACTTTAGATCCAGTACATTATACTACCATTAGCTTATTCTACGTTTTTAAAGAATCAAAATGTCAACATCTGTATACCTTACCACTTGGGAATACTTTTAAAACAAATGTTTCTATAACTGATTTGCTCTCGGAAAAGCTATTTGCAACTGTAAAAAAAACAACAATTGAGTCAAATAGTTTAATTGTTTTGATAAAACTTACCTCATTAAGTCATGTGCAAGAATAGATATGCTGGCTAACAGAGGATAGCACTACTACCAGCTCTCACATTATTTTCAAATGCCATGTATACAAAGTTACTTGAGAAGTAAGTTTTTAGTAAGATTATATCTTAGACAAAAACAAACAAACAAGACCCTCCACCCCTCAAAAAAGCCACATGCCCAGGCTGACTTGTATGTCATTTTGCAGGGCTTATGCACTAGAAGGGTTTACTCTACAGCTTGATGCTCTCCTGCACATCCATGTCCACAGCAACAGAAAGCAATATGAATGCATCCTTGCATGTAACAGAGGTCACACATCCAACATTTAATATATCTTTACTCACAGATCTGATAACCACTAGAAGTTATGAGTGAGTATTCCTACAATTTAGTCAGTGCAACTGCTGAAGCCTTTCAGATTTCAGCGTAGCTTACTAATTCTGCATCTCAACTAGCAAGCCTGGTATATTTTAATACAGAAAACCAAAAATTAAAATAATGCTGCAAGACTGATTTCCTTCTTAAACACAGTACTATTTTTGAAAATATTTTCAACAGAGCATTAAATCACAGCAGCCTGAGCTTTTGTCCTGTTTCAAAAACATCTGCAGAGACCACTGCATCATATGCCAACCAAAATATATATTTTTAGAGCATCACAGTTCCAATAATGAAAGTATAAAAATACCTATATACGTATGTATTTATGAAAGGTATTTCATGCAAATATGTAAGCACAGAGCTTGCCAAGTGGTTCATAAATAAAAACACTGCTGTACAGCTCGAAATTGTCAGAGGTACAATAGCTTACAAAGGCTCTTATGTTTCTATGTAGAAAACAGAAAGCTACACCATTTTCTCCATGTGAAAGCCAACTTGAGCAACACATTTATTCTGAAGATGAATACTTTGTTCATAAATGCACATGCCTTTCCCCATATGGGAATACTGGGAGTCATACCACATTTTTTTTCCCTAAGATAAAGTGATGGAGTGATCCTGACCAGAAGACCACTGTTCATCAATAAATATCTCAGTCATCCACGTAACAGTTGAACCTGAGTAAGTCCAGGCTTGTACTGTGCTGCACAAATTCCTAAGGCGCAAGATAAACCTAGCTAGCTGATTGTAACAGAGGAGCCTGCAGGCAGCTCCCACGTGGTACCAGCAACTGAGACACCTGCGTGACCTCACCTTTATGCAACAGTGCAGCATCAAGTTCAGGTGGACTTCCTTTCTGTTAGACAGCCAAAACCAATAAGAAAATACAACAATAGCTCAAATGACCACTTCTCTTTGGGGATTCTCTTTATGGAGAGGAAGTGCACAGCATGCTGCATGTGGATAAGAAGCATGTTCGATGCTGCACCAACTCAGGGCTCCCATTACCTATGCCATGTAAGATTATTTATACTATTCTCTCTTCTCAGTGTCAGCTCTAATAAACACCATTTTAAAATGATACTTTACACAGTCTAAGTGCCTTTCTGACTAGGATGAGCACATCCTGCTGAAAACCACTTGAAACCATGATGGGGCTAACAAAGTAGCGGGACTAACAAAAGAGAGCAATGGGAGAAGCTATATGTGACCACATTTCCTTCAGCCTGTGGGAATAATGACCTGCCATTTGGGTGGAGTGAAGCATTCACCAACACGCTACACCTGTGATGCCTGAGTTCCCAATATGCAGGGTCAGAAATGAATTATTTTTGTAGATGAGTGGGAGGTAGAGGAAGTACGAAAATGGATGAAAAAAAAATTGTCTTTTGAAAAACTTAGAATTTCATTATTTTATTTATGTTCTGGAAAAAAAAAGATGGGTATATTGATTTAATTAAGTGGGAAGAAGTCCAATGTCTGTCTCTGGAGACCCAAAAAGTCATTTCCTCTCAGACAAACAAACAAAAAATACCTCGTGTTTTGATTATTATAGATTTTTCTCATAAACAGGAGATTTCCACCCACTCCAGTCCTCTCCATCTTTTCCTCCTCCTCCAAAAAAAAAAAAGTCTACCTCAAGTTCTGACTGAGGAAGCACTCAAGTTCTCTCTAAGGAAGAGCTGGAAACAGGAATTTATTCATCACTTACACTGAGACACTGTGAAAGATGCTCTACATTTGCTTATTGCAACTTGCAAAGTGCAAATACGCTTGTCCACACACTTCAAAAGCAAAAATACTTACTGAGACTCATTGAGTGGGTAATTTTATATTGAAGTACTATACAACTCCTTCAAGTCACAGTTATTTCCCTGTATTTTCCAATTTTTGGCGAGTGGTTAAGTACTTTCAATCAGGTATTTACACAATCTTAGCATGCCAGTAACAAAAAAGTTTGAATATATGTAATTCAGAATATTTCAACAAAAATTGCAGCCAAATTTAAAATACTTTTCTCTCTGCTTCAACACTGAAGTCACCTTGGTATACCTTTTTCCTCCAATTTCCCAAATTCCTACTTACCAGGAAAACCTTCAAAAGTGATTCTATCCCCAGGTACTGCACCGGGTGGGGGAGCCAGAATTTCTACTTTTTCTGGGGAGCTGGCACACATCACCATCGCTTGAGATACTACTCCTCTCATCTTTGCAGGCTTCAAGTTACAGAGCAGGATTGCCATCCGATTCTGCATCTTGGGGGAGGAAAAGAGAAGGATGAGAGTACTTAAATGCCACATGCTTTTGGGGACTCTATTTTACTATAACAAAAGAATTGCAATGAAGAGACTTTAACATGGACAGGAGAAGCATACAGCAACAAATGCACGATTTTAATGCCTGCACACCAGTAGCAAATAACATTTAAATGACTGAAGAGTTGGCCAGTGAATGATAAAGTAAATGCTGAACTGTGACACACTAATGGAAGTTACAAAATGTGCAATTCCAAAATTTAAAAAAACCCAGCAGGCAATGCATCATTCCATCTTTACTAATTCTAGATCACCACTTCAGTCCACTTTCAATATAGCACTATTAACCAAACAATTTCCATTTAGTAACAACATCACTCTACATATTAGGCTAGCTCACAAATAAAAATTTCAGGTTGTGTACTGGAAGTGTACAGGTGTTTTGCATAATTAGCTCCCTTCAATCTTAAATTTTAATCTTATTTAATCCGAATACTTTGATTTTTGTTGTAACCACTGAAATTGTCTGTATATACTGTGCACTGCAACTTGTTAGAGCAAAACTGTAAAACTAGGTTTCTAGCTTTGTTGTTCTATTTTAAGAAAAGTTATAATAGTAAACCAGAGAAAGCATACTTTGTTAGAGGAAACTCACACACTTTAGCCTGGAAAACAACCCACACTTTCAAAAGTGATAAAAATGAAACCTAGAACATTTTTAACAGACAAAGTAGGGAAGCTTTATTTCCCATACTTCTAGAGCACATCTGTATATATCCATATTTCTGCATTTCAATATTTGTGCATTACGAAATAAACTTTAAACAAATCTGCAGAATTAATACTTAATAAAACTCCTATGACTGAGTATTGTCAATGTCTATTTTCCAAGTAGAACATTTTAAAAAGCAAAAATACAAATCTCCAAAATGAAGCAGTTATAATGAAAGTTGATCTTGCATAAATTTCAAGGCAGCCCATTGACTGAAAATTTCTGAAGTTATTGCTAAATCACCCAAAATACAAGAAATGGCTGTAAGATTTGAGTGACTCTAAAATGCAAGTTGTAGGTATTACCTAGCACTGAATAACAATTAGCAAATGTATATATATATAACAAAAGAAAAAATATTTGTGCATTTGATACACAACTTTAGTTTTGACTAACTGGAAAAAAATCTAGACTTCAGAGCATTGTCTTTTTCTTACAAATTATCCAATTGACAAAAGCAGATCACCATCTTAAACTAACAGGAAAGAAAACCAAACTAGCATCACATCATTCCTTTCTCTCCCAATCACAGTGGCACAAATGCTTATATATATTGCTTGAGATTTCTGTATCAGAATATGATTACTATTACAGAATTAAGAAGTATTTATCAACATTTCAAAGATATACATTATCCCATTACTTTCATTAGGAAGTATGTTCAAATGGTTTTGATAAACTGCTCTAATACTAAAATATGTGCATTGATTTCACAAAAAAAATTGTAAGAAAACCCACAAGATTAAATAAATATTTTTTTAAAACAAAAAGGAAAAAACCAGCCCAAGATGGACAGCCAAATCCAGGACATTGCTAGTTCAAAGGTGGTTTGGTTTGTTGTTTTTTTCCCATTTTATTATAAATGGCTCAATTTTTAAACTGTGTTTAGATAAATGACAATGAAAAAAAGAAACTAGACCTAAATAAATGCTTCTTAACAATGCAAAAGTTTTTAGGTTTTTGGGGTGTTTTTTTTCTGTAGGGTGGGGGAGGAGCATTGTTTTGGTTTTAACTGGTTGTGCTGATTTTTGTAGAAGGGACTTACTGTAATATTTCCAGAAAACAGGGTTTCAATTACAATAGTAAACACTTCTGTATGCACCCATAATAAGGACCTAAAAAATTGTTTACAAACCATCAAGGAATCTGATGTTTTGATATCATTCTATCTGCATTGCTCTTAGGAGATCTTTTTACAGTAAACGATAAATAAAATCCTGAAATGGCAAAGAGTCAAATCCAGTATTGATGCCTACCCTCTGTAACCCCATAAATTAGAGGAACAAAAGAAATAATATAGATTTTCTAAACTACTGAAAATAAACTCGGGCATTTACTGACAGATAAGATTGGGTAGAAAAAAGGGAAAAAAACCAAACAAACCTAAGAAATCTGACTCCTTTTCCCAGTATGTGAAAAGTTCTATCAGAAATACAAGGTGTTACTGAAAAGCAGCTGAAGGCGACACAGATCGACAGTAAGTATGTTTCCTTCCGCATACATGTTATTATCCAGTCAAGCAAATTCTGGTTAAAAACAACAGTGCAAGTATCTACACTGAAAAGGACACAAATAGAAGCAAGTCTATGTCTACACGGAACTGATAAGGCTTTAGCTTCTCAGGAGGTTTTTGCCACATAAATGAGCTGAGAATAAGCAAAGGAAATTGAACTGTTACCTCATTGAAATGGTAACAACCTCCACTGGCCTTCGAAAAAGCCAATCCTTTTGTTTTAGAAATCCAAGAACTTCAAAATGACAACTCAGTGAAAAACTGATTTAGTTCCAGAAAAAAATGTTAGTTGTTACAGTTTCTATGGTTGAACACACATCTATATCACATTTGGAAATAAAAACAAAACAAACCCCAAAAAAATGCATTTTCCCCAACACGTTGGTAGAATGAAGCACAGGTAAAAAAAAAAAAGAAATTAAAATGAGGAAAAGTTAATCCTGAAGTTTACCATACAGAAAAAACAAGACCTTATCCTTGAAGCACAAGTGTTAAACTGCTCTTTTTCTTTGATAATCCTTGAAGTTTACCTGTAATAACTGATTATCAATTAACTATCCCTCTATATCTCAAAATAGGATACCGTGACAGACTGCAACAGCTAGTGAATACGAGTTAAAACCCACACACTGATTGTTTTAAAACCAGAGTGAATTTCAATCCCAACAGCAACAAAAAGCCCTCCTCAACTTATTAGATGCTTGTCTGGATCTTAAGTTTTCCAACAAACATAATATGGAAGTCACAAGCTTGATTACATGGATATTTCAATTTGTTTCACATCTGAAAAAACCCCACCACAGTAGCATTTAATACAGCCTTGAACCGTAATGCTACAAAAGCAGAGGAAAAAACTGGTTTAAGAAAGGTCTTACATTACACAGAATGTGCCAATAAGTTTACAGTCATCTGGTAGTCACTGTTCTTTACGAATTCTAGAAACATGTTTTTCCTGCAGACTAGAAAAAGAAAATTAGAAGATCAAGAATAAAATTACCAGTCTAAGAAAAAGAAGTATAAATTCCAGTACCATTTGCTAATTCCTGGTGGACAACACTAACCCTTAAACAATGATCTAGAAATGAAAAAGATGAAGCCATCTAAGAAGAAAGAAAAAGTTTTTGCTATAAAAATGAGACTATGTAGTTCATAACAGATATAGCTAGAATGCATCCTCTCACAAAGAATGGTTGTGTAGTGTTTCTGGAGAACAATGGTGGCCCCCTCAGTTCTTGCTAAGTTTAAGATACATGCCCTGCATTCTTGTCCTTCACTCCTAATCACTGACATGAGGATCTCTTAGGCTAAAAGGGATTTCAGGAGGTCAAAGAAGAGAAACTTGAGAATTACCTGAATTTCAAGAATGATTGCCCACAACAATGCTAGGAGCACAGAGAGTTCCACTTCAAAAAGCAAAATGCAGTGGCAGAAAAGCTGTCAGTTCCTGTTGACATTTCAGTACGTTTTCAAATTGTCCCCAGCTGCTGCTGAAAGAGCTCAGCATTGGCATGGTCCGCCTCATGCTTCAGTTCCATACCCCTGTTACTGATGACAAGTGTATCTGCCTATCCACGATACCTGAAGGTGCAACTTCTGACTTGGCTTTACCACCAAGTTCAGTGGTGAACAAAACCACAAGGTACCACATATAAAAGGGGCATGCAAGAAGTTTCCCACTCATAAATAACTCATAGTGCATACTGAAGATACACATTGTGTGCTTTCTAATCCAAAGAAAATCAAATCATACAAATACTACGGCCTCAAACACTGCTAAAATACCACAAACGCTGCAATCATAAATAGCTGAATTTTTGGTGAATTACGTCAATAGCACTTGATCAGATGTATACATTTTTACTTCTTTAAATATATGGCAGTAGTGACGTGCCAGGTCTTCACATTTCTGAACACTTCAAAAAGACACAAAAGGATGGAAGCCTGTCCCTAAGAATTTAATGCCTAATAAGAGACTTGCCAAAAGCAAAACCTGACACAAAAACTAACTGTTCCCAAAGAATGACTCCTAATTCTCTGTAAATGAGTACTTTGGATTATTTTTTCCAGACAGAAAGCAGGTTAAAGAGAAGACTGTTGCTGCTGCTGCATTCTATACAATTCATGTTTGTAAGTGTTTTTAGAAAAACTTTTAAGATGGTTTTGACATGCTTTCTTGAGAGCGAACTGCTAAAAATGAGCAATTTGAATGTTTGCCCACTGCAAATCCAGTAACTGAACACAATCAGGTGCTCAGCGCAAATAGTTATTGCATTCAGTCATTTTTTTTTTCCAGTTCAATAACTTTCTGTATCATAAAAACAAGAGTCATAATTTTAATTGCCTCCTGCATTTGCAGTCTTACCATGGGGAGAGGGTGTGAATAGGGATTGAAAAGGCATTGGAGAATACGTAGCTTTTCCGCACTAAGATCAATTCCTTTATAAGCTGTTTTGCAGTTGCTCTATACAATATTGCTTTAATTGCCAAGCTTGCATTTGAATTTAGAAGCAGCCTTCAGTCGCTTCCTCCCTACTCTCTAGAAAAGGTGTGAAATGAAAATGTAATCTTGAAGTCTTAGGTTTTTCCCAAGACATACATAAACCATGCATGTCAAACACAAAAGGTTACCAACTGAAAAAAAAGCATAGAGGCAGGCTCAATTCCTGATGAGGAAGTGAAAATAGGCATTTAGTATTCCACTGTTGTTTAAGCAACTCATTGCCAGTTGAGTTAAATTTACATGCTCTTAGCTTTATTTCATGCCAAACACTTCAAGGGGTATAAAGAGAGTTGGAAAGCAAAGGTTTCAAAAGTTTGGATGATGGCAAAAATAGTTATTATGGGTTCTCTATTACTTAATAGGAAACCTAAAGAAACAGGCACATCTGTGTGGCTCAGGAGTCCTCTGTGTACCAATGGCATCGCAGTGAAGTCAGAATAAGATCCCAGGACAGAAGCACTGCAAGCAGAATGTAACTGATTTGGAATAAGGTTACTTCTCCATTTTTTGGTAAATGTTGTTAAGCATTGCTTCCATTTGCATTTCATTTTTGTTTTCATGACCATAAAAACCTTTTAGCAGAATGAAAACATATGCCATAAGCAGATGAAGGTCTTAAGATACTGTAGGAAAGGAAAAGTTATCAGTAAAGAAGTGTTGTTGATACCTGATCCAGAGGAACATGTTTCACTAAACCGCTGACAACAGTCCTTGGGCTTGCTTCACCAACATCCACTTCTTCAACATACAGGGCGTCTGCATCCGGATGCTTTTCAGCAGTAATAATGCAGCCAACACGAAGATCCAGACGAGAAACATCTACAGGTTTCGCATCACTATTTCCAGCAGCTGGTTGCTGTTTCTTCTCCTTCTTTTCACCTATTAAAGAAAGTTTAGTTCATGAAATAAACATTAAAAAAAGCATAAATAGTGTGCATGACCATCGCAAGGGAAAAACGAGCTTACAGTCTCAGAAATAAGTGTAAATCCCTTGTAAAACACAAATGAAGAGTAAAGAGTTAGCACCTCTATTACTGGCATGCAGTGGAGAAACATCATACACATTCCAATTTAGATTGTTACAGCAAGTAATTACCACCTTAGGACAGAGGTATTTTCTCGTTTGCAAAGTGAAGTCATCCTGAACTTTGTGTAGTGTAGCTAACTATGTAAATGACATATACACGCTGCTCTTGGTTTATGAGATTCCACTGATGCGGACTCTTTATCCCACGGCAATGCAAGGGTTTATCATCACCCATTCATACTGAATAGTATAACACTGCAGCAAAGCAACACTCCCCATACTTAGCTGCTTATTTAGATATTCCTTTTGAGATGAGCAACTTACACCCAGTTTGTACATATGACTATCCTGTTTAAAAGACATTCAAGATTTGTTTAACAACTATAATCTCTGGAGGAATAAGAAATGTCTAAGAAGTGCTTACTTAGAAAAAGGATATTCTGTTATTCTTCCATCCAAGATAGTGTACATATTAATGTAAACTACTTTCTTTAGGCAAAAAAAGAGGAAAAGTGGACACAGCATGTAATTTGATTAATTTATCATTACTCTAGTACAGGGTTGAAATTAAATACTACATTCAACAATAAAAAGACAGCTATTTTTTAACATAAGCAATAGCTCTTCAAAAATATTTCAGTTCATATATGATAAATAAAAAGCTGCAATGTTTATGACTGGGTTTTACTGATCTAATTGTAACTAGATTACAATTAGATTAATCAAACCAGTCAAATATACAATAATTGAAGAGAAATTGATATTTAATACCCAAGATAATTTCAAACACCTGCCATCTTTACTCTTGGTATCATTCCTCACTGTTCTCCAATTTATAATATTTCTCTACGATAGTGTGGAGTCAAAAAACAATCAGCTTCTAGCACCCTATTTTTTTCACTTTAGGGAAATGAAGTCTGTCAACAAATAAGAAAAAGATAACACAGCAAAGCATATCTGTACACAGCCTTTATCTATACAGGTGCACAGAAAAGATCCACCTCAAGGCTGCAGGCTGAGTAGAGAACTGCACTCCTCTGCCCAGTGGCAGAGTCAGACCAGACAGAATCAATATCCAGAGAAGCCTCACAGATGAAGTTTGCAAGAAGTGGAACAAAGAACATGGGAATAACCAGAGAAGAAACAGATGAGGTAGGTGACAGAAAAACAAAAGGATTTGAGATATTCCACAATTTTCTTAATTTCAAGAGTAAAAACCAAATGTTACATATTGGTTACTTTGATTGTTAAATAGTATATCTAGAATAGATGTTGAACACCACAGAAAGAGCCTGTTCAGGGCTTCTATTTGATGTTCATGCTATATTTCACCTTTTTCCAAATACAGTCACTAGCAGAAAAAAGTTAAATAGATTGCATTCCAAATTTAAGCTACTTATACAAGATGAGGGGAAATACAGTACAATGAAGTTTTATTTTTCCTTACCAACTGAATACTTGCTCTGTAGCCACTGAATACTTGAAGAAAACAGTTAATTGCCTGATATGACATGAGGCCTCTGCTTCTAGTTACAGCTCTGTGGAATATTGATGTGTCAAAGGCTACAGTACGTTAAAAAATATGATTTAGCTTAAACCTGAGCACAGCTCACCAGAAAAATCAAGGCAACACAGCGCCCGATCAACATAACATTCAAACTCTGAAAAGCCATAAAAATCAATTAATAGCAAATTAATAATAATTTGCATAAGAGAATGATTGTAAAACATGAGTTTAAGTTACAAGATTGACACTTTTGTGCAAACGTAAGACATGTCTTTTCTTCTATTAAGAGTGTTTGTTAAGCAGAAGTCAACACAGCTAAAAAAGAAAAAGGTGTTAGGAAACCCACATACCCTTCTCCTGCATTTCCTCCCTACTGCCAAAAGCAGATTATGCTATCTGCCTATGTCCTTTACCCAGTACTTCCTCTTAGCCACACCATCTCACCAGAACTGACATGGATGTATCTGATCAGTTCTGATGGAACTTCAGTGTATGTAAGAATTTTCCAGGAAAAAAAAAGCAGCGTACTTAAGATGATGAAAAAACCTGCAGTTTAGCACTCTTCCTTTAGTATTATGTTATGCTACTACTGCTCACAAGGTATTCTGCACCATTGGTCTTTGCCTTTTGCTTGCCCTGTTTCTGAGACAGGGAAAAAAAAAGAAAAAAAGTCAAATCTAACTAAGCCCCAGAACAGAAAGCCATCCAGTCTGCAAAAAACTTCTCTAAACTTTGTGCCCTCCTCTTCCTCTCTCTACCCCTCAGTTTGGTTTTTTTTCCTCCTTTGTGTGTGTGCATTTTGGTTTTGCCTTTTTCTGGTATGAGGTTTTTGGGACTTGAGGTTGGTTGGTTTGTTTTCGGTAAGGGAGTTCCAACACATTAAAAGACATTTGGTATGCACCTCATTTCAGTAAGAATCTGTAGGTTACTTGATGGCCTTCATTAACTTCAATACTTCCAAGACTTCAGCGCTAGCACATGACTCTTCCTACTGTGGCTGTACAAACTGTTTTTTCTGTGCCCAAAATGATGTAAAAGCACTTGTATAAATTAAATGTCTTAACTATCTATCACAGCTAAGAAAACTGAAGTACCTTTTTTTTCTACTTTTTCCTTCTTTTTCTTTTCTTCATCTTCACCTTTAATATGATCAGGAGATGATGTGACTGCTGTAGGTTGTGGTACATCATCTGAAAACGAAGCTGTAGAAATGGCTGTACCAGAAGGAACTGCGATCTGTTTTACTAAAATTAAAACCACAAAAGTTAGAAGGGGCACTAGAACTTTGCATACTATGACATTTTAAGTTTCCAACATAAATTAAAAAGTAGGGAGAACTGAAAATTTTGCTTGAAATACCTAAACCACAACTGCTGAGTAGTGAAGAACAACATTCTGAAATACGTTTCAGAACTCAATCTACACGATTATTCTGATGAGTTAAGAACAATGCCTGTGACTACAGATTTCTTTTAGATGGAAAACAGTGCTAAATATAGGAAAACATACAAGCAAATGCGACTTCTTTTTGTAGTTTATTTCAACATCTAGTTATCTTTGCTATCAATTCCTTATTTCTCATTTGTGTTTGTCTCGTTTCAGTTTCTGGCCACTAAGCTCTTGTCACACATTCTGTGATTTGCTACACACAAAATTATCTGTACATTGTAGTCAAATCATTCCTCAACTCTTTTTTTTTTCTGATTAACTAAAGAAACTGAGCCTGAATCATCACATTCTAAGAAATTACCTACAGCCCTGAGATGATCTGTTGATGGCTCACTTCCCTAAGTTACCACGTTACCTTCGTATTTCTTTTTAAACTCCTGATACAGAATTCTGGACACGATCTCACTATCAATCTTACCAGACCAAAGCATAAGAGTCACCTTCCTTTCACGTTCTGCTCTTTAAGAATCTCATTAAGAGTTTTCACCAAATCACTGTACTGCGTAAGCATTGTCAGTGCGCTAGACAATTATCACCAAGGCTCTCCTTCCCAAAGAGGGTTAGACAAGATGATCTTTTGAGGTCCCTTTCAATCTGGGCTGTTCTATGATTGATTACTGTTTGACAAATCCTTCTAGTGTCACTATTACACAGTTCTCCATTCTGCATTTATGCTTCTTTTCACACTTCACTTACTAACTTCCCTGAAGAACTGCACTGTCTGTTAACACCCACTCTCTTCAAACACTAAAGTGATTTGCATGAATTATGCTCTTATAAACAATTTTTAAAACTTATCTGAATCAGAGATTTGTTGTACCAACAGTCACTTGCTATTTTGCTTGCTAGTTGTGGAAAGATTTCTCAGATTTCCAAAAAAATCTCTCAAGTGATTTTTTGATGTTCTGCACTCATTTGATCTCTGCGCTCAACTACTTAATACTGTCCAAGCTAACATATGCTATTTCACTTCAAAAGAAAAGATGTGAATTTAGTCCTAATACCTGTTAGATAAACTAGCTAAGTAAAGGAAGATGTATGTCAAGCTAAATATTAGTTTCCTGGTCCTTTCCCATTTTGGAGAAAAAAACCATACACCTTGAGACTTCTCTCTCAAGCATAACAGATTGTTAAAGACCTGTCAATAATTTCTGCAGACTAAGAGACAACGCAGAAATATAAACTCATGGTTTGGTTGAGTATGTGAAAGGGCTTTATTCACACCTAAAGGGTAAAAAATTCTCTGTATTTATGAAATGCTAGTCTTTTGAAGACTGAATGTATTGTTTTACCAGTAAAGCATTCGGAACAGTTGAATGCTGGCATCCAGCTACACTGGATATCCATACCAATTACTGTAAATTGGGTAAAAATAGTAATAGCTGTTGAGGACAGAAAAGGCTTTCTTTGGAAATAATTTTAAAGATGACATGCTGGACCTGAAACACTTCAGTTTTATTTTTCCTCCTTTCTTTTTTAATACGAATTATATAATGATGGTGTGAGCTGAACAGAGCTACACAGAGGAGTGCAAAGAAGGAAAAACAGTGTAATGAAAGGCTGGTCTTACTAAAGCATGGAATCAGAAATTCAAAACATGCTGTTTCTAATTTTATGTTACCACTATTTTCTAATAAGTCACTGCCCACCCGCACTTTGAACTATGGCTTGATTTTCCAGTCACACTAGATGAAATACTCCGAGTATCAAGAAGTATTAGACTTTCAGCAATTTCTAAGGTTTTATAAGAAGTTGTTGTCATCAGTCATATAAAGGGCTTATTATGGAAGGCACTGTACAAAACCAAAGAACCAGTTGAACGTCTGTTTGAGATTTAATATACATACCTGTTAGGCTTGCAGCTTACTAAAATGTTGGAATTAACTAACTTGTCATAGGCATGGAACCTAGGAAATTCCACAATTTATAAGAAAGGCCAATAGAGTCACATACAGAAAGATAAAAACGAAGAAGAATTAAGATAGCTTTTATCATATTTTGTGCTAACTAGATCTATGTTGTATGAGGATAGGACTTTTTTCCCCACCTCCATTTCGAATTTCTGCCTGAATCAGCTCCAGTTTCAGCCCTTCAATTTCTTTCTTCAGTTTAGCATTTTCCACACGGAGCTTCTTCTCTTCTCGGAGAGATGCCTGCAAGACTAGAGGTGACACTATGTTAAAAACACCAGGTTTCAATAATTAGCATTCATTTTTTGGCAAACAGAGGTTTTAAGTTTAAAGAAAACTGAAACATGGTCACCCAAACACACACAAAAAAAAGGAAACTTTCAAGGAGTATATTACCAGAAATATTTTGGAATCCCCTTTTTGTTGAAATAGCCTCTTTTTTTTTTTACAGTACTTATACAATCAAGTTGCCTCTCAATATACCAGCGTCTCAGTCCCCTAAAGAGACTCACAAGAAAAACTACCAAGAAACCTATTAGAAAAACTTTGAATGTGTTTGTAACATGGAGCACCTTAATTCACTGATACCGATATGCACAAAATATCAAAGTTGAAGGTATGATACACTTGAGAGAATCCCATAGTGGTGAAAAAGCAGTAACATATTCAGGCAAATTCATAGGCTCATTCTTTCCGATTCCTTTTTGGCCCCCCAAATAGAATTGTGTCCTATCAAATTTCTATGATCTGTGTCATTAATCGTTCCCCATTCATGCCTCTTCTAGTTCAGAATAAGCTTCAAAAAAACCACAAACCACAAGACAGTGAAGCGGGGCTACTATTACAAGCTTTATCTTGGAGAACTTGAAACACACTTAAAAAGCTGACAGCACCAATGAAGTTGTCCATGTTCTCATTTTTTCCTATGAGCATTTAATGTTAACCATCTGGTTAAGATAGATAATTTCTTACTAGCTTTCTCCTTGAGCAGAGCAACTTGCTGCTTGAGGTATTCAATAACTTGTTCGGCCTCTGCACCCTTCTGCTCCAGTCTGTTCAGCACTGCATTGTTGGCTGCCATCTTTACCAAGAAATGGGCTAAAAACCTAGACAAACAACAGACAGTCTAAAATTAATGACTTCTTAATGTAATCATGCTACCATCTCTTACCACAAGAAGCAGTTCTAAAATGAGTTGCTGAGTAAGAAAATTTGTTACGTGAACAAGCTGGGCTTCCACCTCCTAATGCAAAGCCCAAAACAAAAAGCAATGTTGAACGGAATATGATGTTAGACAGCTGCTTTCAAGTATTTTGGAAGAAAAGCTACCTTTTTCCCCAGCTGCAGAAAACATGTTCTTCCTTCATGAAACAGAAAAAAATTCCACCTTCTCAGAAAGAAAGGCCTAAATAAACTGGGGGCGGGGGGGTGGGGTTCAACAGGAGAATACTGTATGTTGGTTTTAACTGAAAAATTTATTAAGTGTACGTAGAATTTTACTGAAACTAAGAAAATAGAAACATCCCATGAAAATTACCAAACTTTACCTCATACCTTATGGTTTTGCATACATTAAAAATTTATTGTTATTTTAAGCAGAATTTATCAGTGTTTTTATTCGTCTCGGACTAATACAACTTTTATTGCAGGTTTACATCTCCAGAGTTATTTTAGGACTGATTTCAATTGTCGTCTTTTCTTTCCACTGAAATGGCAGGCCAGACACCCACACAACAAATTAAAGAAGCAGGAGACACAAAAGACAAGTACAGGCAAGAGCACAAATAAATGCTGTCTAACCTTTTAGGATGTTCATCTCCTTTTACTGGATTTCTCTAATGTTCCAGAAACTAGCTACACCTTGTCTACAGCCCTTACTTTATGAAAGCAACCAAATTTGGCCTACTGCCTTCTCTGCAACATTTGTGTCTAACCATAAAAGCTCTAATAGTAGCAACACGATGATGAAATACAGTTACAGTCACTCCTATCTGCAGCAGATAGTGCTTTTACCCTCCCACTTAGTATCTAGATGAAGAAAGAACCTGTACTAACAGCTGCCTCATTTATAAATGAATAAAACTGATTATCAGTGGGAAAAGACGCCTTGCAGATCTTCACAAGCAACAGTGATGTAATTCCTGTGAATCTGCCCATCAACTGCAACAAAGGGAAGAACTGGTAAGAAAATGGCAATCCAGATGCATGCACTGGCTCCTCAACTTTATCAGAGCCCCAAAAATGCCTTTTCCCATCTCAAATTGGCAGAAAACTTCCCGGTTTATTGCAAGATTATTCTGACACTATGACATAAATCTGCTTTTAACATACAAATATTCTCTGTTGGGATTTACAAGAAAAGCCATGCTGAAGATAGAACAGATTTAAAAATAACTGAAAGGTGAACAGATACAATCACACTCATGCCAGCATCAACACAGCACCTTTGCTAAACTCTCAGTATCAACTTACATTTGATATCTGATCCTTTACTACAAACAAATTAATTCTTCACAGCTATATAAGTTTTAAAAAATAAATAAATAAAAAGGCAAAAGACAATGAATCAGGATAGTGCAATTAAAAGTTCTTGAAGCAAAATTCACAAAGCCAGAAAGAGATACAGTAGTCAGATGATGCATGGGGTATGCTACTCCTGCAAAAGAGATAAATTAACATCTTGCCTTTTTTGCAATCTAATACAATCGAAGTCTGGTTTACACACACTGTTTTGCTTAAAGATGCAAGAGTAGTATCATCATCACGCTTTCCATTCATCCACAACAGATTTTTCATTCAAAAGAAATAAGCTCTCATGGAGAGAAAGGCAGTAAAATCATCTCTCCCGGACAACTAAAATATTTTTTAATATTCAAATTAATATCCGCTAATAAGAAACTATTTTTGTTTTCATGTGCATTCTGAAAACAGAGGGTTTTAAAAAGGAAAACAGTGATTCCAACAGGATACTGATTTAGATGTCAAATGGAAATAGACATAAAACTATTATGGCACAACACAGCATAATACAAAGTCTGGGGTATTATTGTCTGCATACCAGTAAGATTTTTTGCAAGCTACGTATTCTCAGAGGGGACCACAATACTAACAGTGGAAACCTCGCCAACAACAACAGAAATGCTGCTAAAAGTTCAAAGTGAATAGAACTGGTACATTTTCTACGTTTTAGCCAAGTTGGCTAACGAACTGAAGATCTGGAAATGAAGTTACATGATTACAACGGGTAGATATTTTCCCACTTGTCAAATAAATTTCTGTAAACCTAGCATTGTAATAATAACACAAAGGAATAGATATTTCCGATGCTAACATGAAGGGCCAACAGGCTGAAATGAACTGCTGCACAGGTACCCATACAGCAGAGCGATAAGGCTATCTAAAAAGGGCACTTCCCCTCCCCTCCCCCCAAAAATTGAGCCTTTATCATAAAGCACATTAAAAACATTAGCATTGCAACAATAGAAAGTTAGTCAGACACTTTTTTGGAATTTTTTTTAATGTTTCCCTTATTTCCTTTCCCGCTATTACCCTGACACCGCCACATACTCCACCAAAAAAACCAACCCAACCCTGAAACAACCAGCTCCTATTGATGATACACAAACTAAAAATAGGAAAGAAAACCAGAAATTATAGCTTTAAAATCAGAATTATATCTTATTATAGATACATTCTGACCTGCTTTGCAGCAAATGTTCCAGAGGCCAACTGAAAAATAAAGCCACTTCATACAATTGTGCCCAACGAGGTGCTTTCCCTTCAAATAAAAAATAGTTCTGAAAAACACGTAAGGACTAGCTATGTTCAGGCCTTCCAAAAAGGGTAACCTCCTCAAGTTACCTGGTTGCTCAGTTAAGGAAAACTGTTTAATCTCAGATCTGAGGACTCCTTTGCTACCTGCAAGACATTCAGAACTGCTCCAGAACCCACTTGCTTCACTACAATGGAACTCAAATTTTCAAATGAAAGATTCAAGCCCTGCAGTTATTCATGAAGTTAAATATCAACACATAAAAGTTGTTTAATTTCTTGTAATTTTACTTGCTGATTAAAAGAGTTGCCTATCTTTTTTTTTTAAACAGAAAGCACTGCCTCATGTGGTCTTCTAAGTAGCTGCAGTACCCTCACAGGAGAAAACAAGCATTATTCTACTTTGTTTCTCAAGAATATGTAATGTGGAAAGGTTCCCAAAGTGGTGAACTCTCCATAATAAATCAAGACTTCTCATATAGTACAAATTATCCCAAATTTTCAAAATGTTCAAATACTAGTTTATCAACATTGGCCTTGACTTTAGAATACATTCAGATCAAAAAATCAACACACCAAGATGCTAAGAACAACCTTTGTCGTAGCTTACTCTTCAATATTCTCTTTATTTAAAAGCAAGAAAAAGCCAAAACCCCCATAAAATTAATCACAAGATTTAAAACTTAAGCTTTAAAAAATTGGTTTTGGCATCTGTCCATAGTCCAAACATGGAACCAATTATTTTTCACTATTGGAAAACCAATAATTTAACAAAAAAAACCCCACCAAACCCCAAAAAACCAACCAGAAATTATCAGCCAACTGATTCCCAAAACCTAAAATAACTAGCTCCAAGCATTCCTTTTTCCAGTTGGAGGTTTAGAAAGCTCAGTACTTTGAAGTTCTCAGCTTTTTCTTCTGATGCTCTGTTAATGTCAATGCACAAAGTAAGATTACTAACCATACGAGATCTAATCTGCAGGCTGCTTAGTAGGACTTACTGCCTACAGATCAACATGTTCTCCCTGTATGCATTGAGTACATCTATGACAGTAATGCGGCTTTGTTACAGCACTTTCAATTCAGTAAAGTTTTATGCTGCTCCCTTAGGTGACAGACATCTTATTTCTTGTTCTCATTCTTTCCCATGGGCCTTAATGCAACACAACCAAATGCCACACACATTTTCAACTGGTCACCTTGAGCATATGTCAAGACAAAAAGTTGCCAAATTTAGTCTCAACTTATGTAAAACGAAACAAAATCACCACAACTGCATGCTGCTTCTCTCTTCCTCTCCCACACATACACCAACTCCTCCACAAAGAGGATAAACTTTCACAGCACACCACACCTAGGCAGCATTCTTCATTGCACAGCTGCTTTGCTCTGACCCATCATTGCTCTTTGCTTTGTGCTAGCTATGGAGGACTCAAATATTTCTACAGCAAAGCCAAGCCCACTGATCTTTAGCGAAGAGCAGAGAGAAATCACAAGATGTCCCAGACAGGGTAAACATATGCCTTACAGAGAATGCCGTGTTTATGAATAGCTGCCAACCAAGACCTCCTGTAGTGGCTCCTTGCTTGATCTTAGAAAAGAAGTCTGCAGAACACGTTTGCTTTTCAATTGAGATGCTCTGTTCAAATTAAAAGTTTGTCATTACAAAGCAGAACAAGTCATATTCTAAAAGTTATTGACAACACAAAAGTAATTTCTTCAATGCTAAATAAAGTTCATTAATTTAAACTATAGAAAAATATTTAATGGCCATTCCTCTTCCTAAGCTTTTGGTGTCTCAAGCAGCTCTCAAACTAAACTCCTTTTCTTCTTTCATGAGATCTCAAGATACTTTATTGTGGCCAACTTGTATAGCAAAGTATTCTACTTCCTATAAAAGATACAAAGTATCAACAATCACTTTGTTTCTGCAAGAAGTGTGTTCAAAAACTTCTATCTGAGCATCTTTTTAGAGTATGGTCATTTCTGGCAGATAATCTTACAGAAACCCATAAATGTAACAGAACATGCCAGCTGTTTGCCAGATTCTGCTTTCCACTTCTATGAACTGTCAGGAGACAGTGAATCAGATTTAAGAATCTAACATCACACCTTTTTATACTGCAAAGTAAGGTACAGTAGTGAACAGATCAAAAAAGAAGAAAACCAGAGCGGAACTATGTGACATTTTGCTAAACCAAAGTATCTGTGCAACTAGGAAATCTCAGGCTTCATGCTTTAAAAATCAATTCTCTCTTACAGGTTTCTCCTAACTTCTGATAAAGTATTCTAGACATGATGCTGTAAACATCTTTGGCTAAGATTTACAATATCAGATTTGATTTCACATTTTTGGTAGTAAAAATTAAGGTTCAGTTTTCAAAATTATGAAAATTTAAACTATAAAAATAAAACTGAGGAGAGCTACCACTGATTAGTTTTGAGATCAGATCTTGGTTTCAACTTGGATCATCTCCTTCCTTCACTCTAATTAAAGCAGAGAAGATCAGCAGCAGCTCTCAATTGTCATTAGGGAGGCAATGGTCTATAACATTTAGTTACAAATTTGCAGTGGTAGAATTATACTGCTAGGACCTTTTGGAAGTCAGCTATATTCAGTAAGTTTCATACACTTTCACTGCCACAAAAGGTTGGGTGTTTCATGGGTTTATATCTGTTACACACTGTAAAATGCAATCATGGCTTTTGCATCCAAATATTCCTTCTCAAGAAATGCCATTCTAAAAGATTAAATGTTTCTAGGCTTCAAAAGACAAACAAGCCTATGCTGAAACACAGGTTTTCCACAGTTTTATCTGTGGAAAAAATATAATTTCTCAATTGCAAAATAAAGCAAGTATGAAGCTGTTCACAAACAGTTTTCAAAAAACATGCCTTCTGAACCCATACACGTTATCCTGTATCCACAGAAGGTATCAGTATGCAGCAATGTAATGGTGAGAAAGAAAACGGAAGTATCTTAGATATTAGATACAACTTCTACATCACTTAAGACTACTTAATCACAATCAAAGTCCTAGTTTCCTTGCTACAGTAGAGCAAAAAGACAGTGCACAGTTAAATATAATTTCACCCACACCAAAAAGACAGGCGCATATCAGTTAAGATTCAACTATCAGCTGTCTGATAGACAGCTATTCTGTCTTTCAGAATTAATGCATTTATTAGGTCTGTAAGGGAAAAACATTGCATTTCCTGAATATCACGTTGTCAAAGTAACTACACAACTAAAAATATGGTTTAAGGCCCTACACAAATATGTGTAAATGATCAAAATGTAGATGCTTACCTAGGTCCTTCTCCACATACAGCAAAGGAGACCTACCAAAATACTTTTGGCAGAACAATGGCAAACATTTAAAAAGCAACAGCTAACAATGATAGGACATTTAAAGACAAATAAAAAACCCACTGTAATTTTATCAAGATTTTGAACAATATTGATAAACTACAGCGTAAAAACTCAAAATCTAGAAATTATCATCAAATAAACCATCATGGAACATCATCTTTGACTCTCAGTACTAATCAGAATGATCAGTACTAATCAGTGGTTCTGTACCAGGTACTGGAAATGTAGCATTATAAAAAAAAATAAACTACTATCCTTGCATTTTACTAAAGAAATAAGGTTTTTGTGTTTTTTTAAGTATGAGTAAAATGGAATTACAGTCTAAAATGTAGGAGGGTATTGTAAAGTGTGGCAATTCAGTTTTGCAGACTTATGACTGCAAAAAGACATAAGAATTCTATGTTTCTCATTCCCCCCAAACAAGTGGTTGCTATAACTAGGACTTTAAACAATTGAACTGCCTGATTATTTTTTTTTGAGCACTTAAATATATTTTTTTAAGTATTCATAAACTATAAATCCCTGTGTAGTCAGTATTGAAAGCAATTTGCCAAGTAGCAAATTATTAGGCAAAGGTGTACATTTCTGCCGTATGTTATTTCAACTCACATCTTTGGCACTGAGAGAGTCAGAGTAATTGCTTTGCAGATTTCCAAACAACTAACATGTCTAATACAGTCCATCCAAGATGCAATGCCAGCCCTAAGGAATGATTTGCTAGCTCTGGAGACTACAGTCCAACTCTTCTGGCTGCCAGATAAATCAGGCTCAATCCCAGCTGCAGACAGGTCTTTTAGTGGTCCTAAGAGACTACCCCCTCCCTATTTTAAAGGGCTGTAAATAGTAAAAACACACACAACCCAACTTTTTCATATTGAAAAACACTGCAGCATGAAAGAGTTTTTTTAAAAAAATGTGATGGAGCATTGCATGCCAAAAAAAACCCCCATCCACTGGTACCAATTTTGAAGCAATAGAAGTTACGTAGTAATACCTATTTTAAATATGAAGTCTGTCTTGAAAGGGAATGATGTACCGAAGTCACAAGTCAGCCAGCATTAAGGAAACAGGCAAAAAGTCAAATTTATGAGAAGCAATGGATGAAGAAGTTAGATGGGCATACTTTAGAACAAAGAAAGGTAGAAGAATGAAATTTTTACTTGAAGAGTATTATGACAGACTTAATTTGAATCAAAAAGCATCTCTTGGATCTGTATGGCAGAGATCATTAGAAATTGAAAAGTCAGACATAAAAATTTTAGGATTTTGTTCAAGTCTGCATTTCCGGACTTAGTAGATGCCACAACATATTAATTAACTGCATCATATCTTACACTACAGCCACAACGTTTGAAAGGTTAAGGGAAGTGAAGAGCATTTGCAATTTAATTCACATCCTTGCTGTAAGCTTATGCTAAATTTGTACTCGGGGAGAAGTTTCAGCAAATGCTTGTCTCAGTCCAATTCTGAATTAACTTTGTACTCTTTCCCACCTCTGAGCAGACGCCCCAAGGACTAAACAAAGTAGAAACATGACTACAAGGAGTTCTGTCCACGGTAAGACAAAAGTCAAGCTATTTAGATGTGGTTTGTAACATATTTTTTTTTGCCTGCAGAGCTACCAAAAATTTTCAGTAACAAAGAATGTACACAAAGTTACATATAACTTTATTTATTAATCTGAGAAGACTGTCCAGTAATTCAGTAGACATGGATGGCTTACAATACGGCTCAAGAAAAGCAACTTGTTTGCACTGCTTGACTTAAACCTCAACAGGTTACACGCCCACTGCATCTGCCAGGTACCCCAGAAGTTCAGTAGAGATTCATCTGGTTGTGCTTTATAGCCCAGTCTGAAATTTAAGTAGCAGCTCACATGCCAAAACAGTTGGACAGCCTTATGTATTTTTTCAGCAGTGTGTATCTTTTGGATCCCGCTGCATTAATATTTTAATAGCACTATCAGAATCTTATGGTAAACGATCACCACGTGCAGAAGGAATTCTCACATAAATCCCATGATGGAAAAGATGCAACACCCATGACATGTTACCTTGTTTCTCTGACCTTAAGCACCGATTCCCAAACCCAAAACACATCCAAGCCTTTGAAACAGAAAGCTTACAGCAAAAATTGACAGGTTTGGTTTTTGCTTTTAATTTATAAAAGTTTACTTTTCCAAACCACAATACATCCAGTGGCTATCACTGAACATATAGATATATATAAAAAAAAAAAAAGGTAGCTGCTACACATGCCTCAAACTATCCTCATAAAATTTCCTTGACAGGTGATGGACTTCACAACTACAGACACACACACACATAAATTCAGAAATATAAGCGGGCTCAGCTGCATCTGGACAAGTCTGCAAGGTCAAGCATATGCCACAGGAACTTGAAGAATCTGGACTGCGGTTCACCCTCTAGGGTTTTACTGGGGGGTGAAAGCTGTAGATTACTGGTGTAACTACAGAGTAGATTACCCATAAATCACATAGAAGAATCATCAGAACTGCAGTGAAATCAACCTGTTTCTACCAAGTAGAACACTATTTCTTAGGTATTTTATTGATTTTTGTAACTTTATCCTAAAAAAGTGAGCATTCACAATACCTCCTTAATTAAGAACAGGCACAAGAGTTATAAAAAGGCAAAGAAGACAGACATGTTTACTCCCTCTCACTAAGAGAGGTTTCACTTGAGAACAAAAATATATTTTAAAAGTATCTCTCAAAATCCAATCTTTTTCTTTTGGGTGTCACAGCAGTAAGGATAATAACCATTGTCAAAACACCTAGCTGCTAAAAAACCACACCATTTTAAAGACACTCCTCCTTAAAGATATTCTTAAAGATACCTTCCAAACTTGAAGAGTTTAGAAATAAAAATACCATCAAGCAATGTATTTTATGTCAGCAATAGTCTGCAAAACAATGTTGTTGGTTAGGTAGTTCACAGGAACATTGATCCCTACTTTCAACTTCAATTCACAATACTCCTTATGTCTGAAACCTGCCTACTAGTTAACTTACATAGTTCAACTGTGGTAAAAAAGAATCTTGAAATTTATTACTTTTACATTAATATCAGCTTTTCTACATGTAAAAGTAGTAACTTGTAACACAGCTATAGAAAACCAGGATTTAACCATTCAGTTAAAGCAAGTGCTAAGGTTAAAAATAACCATTATTTATTCCCAAAAGCATTCAGCAGACATCATGCAGATGTACAGCAAAAGAATCAGTGTTCTCTAACCACAACCACATTAACATTTGTCGGTATTCACTGAGGCAGAAACATTAAGTATTGTTTTATGTGGGCCAAATAAAAGCTGAAGAAAATTAAACCTGAAAATGTCCATGTTTCTGTGTCTAACCGCTGCAAAAATAATGGCATACATCTCTTAATGGGGAGCAACAAAGCTGTTAAACAAAGCTTTAAGGAGAAAAGTTGCCCTCCCTGAACTTAAAGCCTGCAGTTGTGGTATCTTATTTATATAGGCAAAATCCTCCCACACATATTGAACGACCCAATTTCATTCACCACTCAAATAATTGTACTTTCCAGTGTTGAATTTACTCACATAATATAGGAGGATGATATTTTAATGAAAATCTTCTATAAAGATCCCAACTTACCTTGCACAGAGAAAGCTACTTATTAAGCTGTGGAGTGAAAAGTCTAAACTAGCTTTTAAATCTAAAGTGGCCTGACAACAACTAATCCTCAGCAGCCAGAAGCAATTACATGTCACTTCAAAACCACGTGCCAGCAGTATCTACCACTGCATACTGCTGGCATCAGCCTCAAAACACGGGTCTATTACGTATTGTAACTAACTACCTTTTGGATCAATGATTTTTAACTTGTGTGGTACAAATAACAGGATATTTTTTCCCTTTTGGAGATAAAAGAAAGGAACTGTTTTCACAGTTTTACATTTCTGCAGATGAAGACTTTGCTATTCTGAGTAGGAAAACAAACCAACCAACTTCTGAAGCAAAGACCGTACAACAACTACCTGTCAATCATGTCTAAATAAAGTGCACGAAGTAACAATTCAAAGGATACTTGAAATCAAAATGCCTGCTTTCCTTCTGCTCAGACAAACATCCACCAAAGGGATCTATAACTTCTATATTATCACGTAGCTATTTCAGAACCTCTACGTTTTGACTAGACACACAGAAACGCCCTCCCCAAACCAAAGAAGGTGATCTCAAAAGGATTATTTTTGGCACAAGTGTTTTCTATATTTTAAACCAGAGGGGAACGTCAAGAGGTTTTTGGATTACTTTTTAGCATCCCTTACAAACCACTAGCTGTTATAGGACAGTGCTCCTACCTCCTTCTTCCCTCAGTTAATTTAATATTGTATACATTTATGAGTACTTCTCACATAAACCTTCAGGTACTGGTACTGAAAAGAACTATGTTAGGAACATCACCATTACTAAATATCTGGGTTTACAAGCAGACAATTTCAAAGTAAGTATACTCAGCAGTCCGGAATAGCAACATGGTTATTGAGTTAATAGTGTGTTAGTCTAGGTAAATTTCCAGACATCTTCTATAAACACTTAAGCACTGCTTGAAAGAAATCACAACAACATTGTATCTTTTAACAGTACCAAAAAAAGTAAGCAGTCCTGTAATTGCCTTTTAGAATCTTCTCTGTTGTTGTACGCAATGAGAATAATTTGAAGTTCACAGCTTTTAAAACTTCTAGGATTAAAATTACTTTCCTCTCTTTTATTACTGTATCCGCGCAGAGGGGAATTAAAAAAGCAAACAAAACCCTTGTGCACTCATCTGGGACACTGAGAGGGCTGATGTCAGCTATTAAGACTGACGGATCTGACAGAAAAATCCTCCAAGCAGCTTTTGGGGAATAGCCGTATTTCATCTGTGGATTCAAAGCTTCTTTTGTTTCCATAGTTTAAGACAAATTCAGCTAAATTATAACTTTGCTGTGTTCCAAAATATTAACAATCCAACCATTTTAAAACAATTATTTTCAACTACAGTATCTTGGTTCAGCATCTTCAACAAGTGCAAGTTCGCAGGTAAGTTCTCTAAAATTTAATTATAAGCTATACGTAAAAGAAAATAAGGCTGTGCCTAGTTCTTATCACTGGCATTACTTTATAGATGGTCATATGGATGTGAAATTACTTACCCACCGTGACGTAGCAGGGTAATTCAACCCCTAAGAAAAGATTAATTTCCCTGGTGTACAATGCAGTGCCGTATCCTAGTTGGCAATGGTGACTTCCTTAGTGTGTGACTGTTACCAATTACTAGAGCACTTCATGCAGAGGGTTTCAACTCTTGCAGTAGGACAAGCACGAATGTGAACTTACGCCCTTCACTCCAGAGCAGCTGCTACCAAGCCAAACGTAGTGCCTCTTGCACGCCAAGTGCAAGCCTGCGCGCTCCTGCGGGAGCAGCAGTCCCTCGCTGTCCCAGCCAACCAAGCTGCAGAAATGATCTGCTCACTTATCTTCAGAGTCTGAAACAAGATACCACTACAAAGCTGTATATTAAACTGTAATTGAGAAACACTCTGGGATAGAAAGCAGATCCAATCGCCATGGATTGTTTCTGAGAGAGGGTCCTGAAGTCAGAGACTAATCTTTAAACTATTAATTCATACTCAGTTGAAGTTATGTTGGGAAAGCTCCTGACGAGAAGGAAATGGAAAGAAAAGTTGTCTATAATGGGCAGTTTTATGCCAGAAGATTGTACCAAATGATCTCAGGAAGATATTTGCTAACTCGAGGCCATTTTTGGATGTTTTATGCATTGCCAGCTACCTTCAAATGTAAAAAGCATCTCAGAATCTGCCTGCTTTCAGATAATTAGGATATGAGACAACACACCAGGGATACTGTTATGAGAGGAATTCAATTTTCCTCTAATCCAGCACAGAATCTCTGTCAGCTTTTTTCCAGCATGCTAAGGAAAGAAGAATGGGTTCTTCCACATGACTTGTTGTTGACGGACGATGGTTAGATACAGTATATACTGCTTTCTAATATAAATGCTAGTTTAAGCTTCCCTCTCTACAGTTTTTGAGGTCAACGAACAGTTTCTAGGATGTTAATTTATATAAAGTGACATAAAAACTTAAGAATTGTGTACAAAGTTATGCAGCGTAACAAAAATTGTAAGAGCTAGGTCGGCAGAAGATATCTCTTATCTGAAATTTCTCTCTGAAAATTCTACACAGCAAAGAGGAATTTATCCAATTCCCATTTCAGCAAGGTATCAAAGTTCTTTTCTTTAGAAACAGCAAGTGTCAACAAGTGACTACAGCTGCTGTCACAGACTCCCACTGATGCATTTAAATCATCAAAATAAAACAATTTAAGACAGTCATGACTCCAGGTTGCAAATGTAACTTAAGAGAAACTTTGTCTTTCATCTCAGTAGGCAGCGATGACTCCCTCACTTATCCCTTTAAAAGTAATTCATACCTTCATTAATAATGTTCACATTCCATATGGACAATAAAGGTTTCTTGGACAAACATCCCCTCCTCAGTTTCTATAGACAGAATTGGTGATCTACCCTTACCAGAAGGCCACTGATCAACTGACAATAGTCTGACAAAACAGAATGAAACAAACCAAACCACAAATGTGCAGGTGAAAGATCAGATGGTGGTCTGCTCCAAGACTTCAAAGAAAAGATTATTCAGATGTTGACTTACTTTCCCAGTTACTTTTATCCCCCGATTCCTGCCCTGACCTCATGGTAGAAGACAAGAGTTGTTGAGATACAGAAGAACAGAGCAAAGGACATTCAAAAGGAAGATTATACATGATGATCCAGGAACAAATTGTTTGGTGGTCACACACTACTGCTAACGCAGCTCAGTGTTAGCTTGTAAGCAGCATCATTAGAATCATTGTAGTAGATTAATTACCATAGCAAAATTTTCAGTAGGTTGAGGGAGGTCCTCCTCCCCCTCTATTCTGCATTGGTGAGGCCGCATCTGGAATATTGCGTCCAGTTCTGGGCCCCTCAGCTCAAGAAGGACAGGGAACTGCTAGAGAGAGTCCAGCGCAGAGCCACTAAGATGATCAAGGGAGTGGAACATCTCCCTTATGAGGAAAGGCTGAAGGAGCTGGGTCTCTTTAGCTTGGAGAAGAGGAGGCTGAGGGGTGACCTCATCAATGTTTATAAATATGTTAAGGGTGAGTGTCGGGAAGACGGAGCCAGGCTCTTCTCGGTGTCATTAAGGGATAGGACAAGGGGCAACGGGTGCAAATTGGAGCATAGGAGGTTCCGGGTTAACGTAAGGAAAAACTTTTTCACCGTGAGGGTGACAGAGCACTGGAACAGGCTGCCCAGAGAGGTTGTGGAGTCTCCTTCTCTGGAGACATTCAAAACCCGACTGGACGTGTTCCTGAGTGATGTGCTCTAGGTGGCCCTGCCTTGGCAGGGGGGGTTGGACTAGATGATCTTTCGAGGTCCCTTCCAACCCTTGTGATTCTGTGAAAATAAATAGCATACAAAGGAACAAATGAATGATTGAATTGCTCCTCTTCTTCTTCCATTTGAACCAGCCAGTTATTTAAAATATGATATTGAAAACTGAAACTGAAAACTATTTTAAAAGCTAGCAATAAGAAAGTAAGAGGACACTAAGATCTAAAACAGACACAACCTACCAGTCCTGAAAGTCATACGGTTTTTAAGATGATTTCTTTGTGTGTGTGTGTGTGTGTGTGTGTCAAAACCAGCATTCAGAAAAAAAAAAATTATATTGATTTCTTTTTGCGTTGGCCAATTACCTGCCAATATAGAGTAGGCCATGACTTGTATCGTAAGCAACTTTCCCCTAGAAAACTGGCCAGGGATCTGGCACACTGAATTGCGTCATCAGGAATGCCAGGCCTAAAACCACAGTTATAATTGATTATAAATTTCTAACCATACTGAATTTATAATCCTTTGTCAGAAGCACATTGCCAGAGCATGCTCAGGCATGGAACTTCTCTTATTTAAGTATAAACATGTATACTTGGACAGTTTAGGAATACTCAAATGAATATGGTGACAATCTCAAAACATTTGGAGCCATCATGCTACCCAATCAAACCAGCACATTTTTATTATGCTCAGAAAGTGCTTTCCCTTGTTCTGTCTATCAGATCTATTCAACTGACTGGAACCACAGGGGCTATGTTTTCAGGAGGGAAATACCTGCTTCCAAAATGTTTTATGCTTGTTACGGACTTCACTATCAGAAGACTTTATGGCTCAAAAAGTGTAAAGGTAACCAATTAATTAATCAATTAACACAGCACCACATGCCAAACATTATAAAGAACAACTTCTCACCTGGGAATCTATTCCCTTTCCATGCCTCTCATCTCCAGTTTAAAGGGGGGAAGGAAAAAAAGAGAAAAAAAAAAGCTGAACAAAACCAGCTCAAACTTGTAATTTCTCTAGAAAGAAAGTGCAAGGGAGACAGGAGGAAATAAAGGAGAGGCAAGTCAGGAAAGGCCTGACTAGCCACATCTCATTATAGGCAGACTGTCTCAGCTGCTCCAGAGGCTTCCCAAGCAATATTCACATTGCACTCATGCGTACTCAAGATCCCCCACAATTATCAGAGAGATTTGCTTTTGTTCAGGTTCTCCTTTCCTGCCTCTCAACTGTTTAAAGACACTTCAAAGAAGATCAAAAAGCTTGAAAGTAGTGTAGTAGTTTAGTCTAAAGAAGAGAAGATAGATGGGAGACTTGGTCTTGTTCTTCAAACACAAAGGATGTTGGCATCAGAGTGGTAAACTGTTCAGCAGGTCTACTGCAGACAGCAAAAAGCAAGGAAGATTTAAGGTAAACATCTGGAAAACTTTCAAGTAACAGAAAAGGACTGAACAGGCTGCCTATGGAGGTTGTGGAATATCTATCACTGTAAGGTTTTAAAAACAGGTTAGGCAAACATCTGTCTGAAGTGATTAAGATATAATAGATTAGAATGAACGTGAGATCTTTTGCTCCTCTTTTGCTAAGGTCTTTTCATTACATTTTCATTATTATAATACTCCCCTCTTTCATATCCCTGTGTTTTATTTAACTTTAAAAATGACATAGTAAAACCTACCCTCCTAATTGTGCTATTTCCACATATTCAAGCGTGATTATTTGGAAAAGCAAAACACATCAAAGATTTGATAACTGTGAAAGCAGGATAAATAAACCACCTGTAAAACACTATTCATTCTACACTCACAATGAAGAAATTAACCTCCAATGTCATAATGCAGACAGTACTATATTTTCTTGTTCTCCAAAAGAAAATTGTTAAATCTTTACCTGATGACTTCCTGATTGGTGGTCATTAAGCTTTGTCAGTAAACCATTTTTCAGTTTTTGCTTAAAGGAAATTTTTTTTTATAAAGGAAAGTACTTTTTTCCAAGAACAACAACATAAATATACATAAAAATCAAAACAATGCAAGCAGAGGGCTGCTTTGAGAAGTATCCAAATATTTTGAAACCGTATTAAATTATGAGTAAGGATGGCTTCCACCACACCTGGGGGAAAAAGCCATCAGAGACTTCTTTTTTTCTTCCATACTGTTAAATACTATGTAACCATGGAAATTATTTCCCCCCTACTGTTAAATACTAGTGTAACCATGGAAATGAAAACTAAACACCGATTTCCCACTCACCCCCCCATATGACAGGAAATCTAACAAGGGAAATGTTTCTTGGTGACGGTAATAAGAACCATACAGGTAACTGCTTTGAAGGAGAATAAACAGGGGTTTCTGGGGGTCTTCGCTGGACTGCCGTAATGTAATTCATATCACTGCAAGAAACAAGAGATGCTATTTACTGTGCTCACATCTGATGTTCCTAGCAGCTGCCCTCTATGATGACCCCTCAGTTTTATCCATGCTGTCTAGCATTTGACATTCCTTAGGTTTTAGGAGACACTCATGAATGGATTCATTCACACGGCAGCTGTGACATACAGCAATCAAATCATGATCAGAGAAGTTCAAAAATGTTATGGTAGATTCCAGATTTGTCTTCCTGAACACTTGATCAATCCCTGTTATGACAACCGGTTTACATTATTTTTATTATACAGATATTTCCCCAGTATGCTTACAGGGAACTGTAAAGTAGGTAGGAATCACAGGCACTCAAGAGCTCAATTTTTCTTTTCACTCTTGGTCTAGACAGGTCTTGGATAACAATTATCTCCTATTTTGCATCTCAATACAGTTATTTTTTCCTTGCCAAGTCAAGATCCACTTTTCATTCCGATACCATTATTTGAGCTCTTGTCCTCCAGAATGATCAAGCTCCCACTGTTGCTTCTTAGGGTTTTTTCAGAAATGAGCGGAGTACTATGACATCCATAAAATTAATTATTTTATGTTCACGTTGCAGGGAGTGGGGGAAGGTGAAAAACCAGCACTTTTGTAATTTGATTCTACTGCTAATTAGTAAATTTACACAGAGCAGCAATTTTAGAAGTGGTCTGTAGTTGATTCAGAAAGAAAACACACAAATCACTACAAGTTATGTTCTCTTGTAATACAAACTAGCACAATTTTATAAGTATAAAATGTGCTGTATAATAAAAATACAGAAATATTTTGAAGCATTTAAAAAATATTTCCAGAAACTGTCTTTCAAGTTTCATGCCAACTAGGTGTACTGTATACTACAGACTAACATAAACCCGAAGCTTTTTACTTTAGTCCTAAGTTAAGAAACACCACCATTCCCCAAAGTCACAAAAAATGGGTCTCTATGGAGTTTATGGAAGAAAATCAAACACAAGATTGAGTGGAAACACTGATGAAATGATTGCAATGACATGTCACTTAAATTAGGAATTCAGTGCATCAAGCATATAGCATAACATTTTGGTGATAAACATTACAGTTAAATACATATTTTTCAACATTCTCTAAATTAGGACTCTATTCTTCAAAAATGTGATTCTACCAAGGATATTAAGCAAGAAATGTTAGAAAGAAAAAGAGCAGGAGAAGGGAGGAATGCCACCAATATGCCTTCCATGACTGAGCATTACTCACATGACTTTTATAGTTCTCTTTTCAGGAAAGCATAATACTGTGAGACTTCCAGGCCAGCAGAAAGTCAAAGACTCTGGTATACTAGAATCCCTTGAGTGATTTTCAGAAAGAATTTTAAGAAAAAGCCATGAATTGATTTAAAGGATTTTGCAAAGCGTAAGTCGTCCTAGAGGGTTCCTTGCTTCCCTCCATCGTGACATACAATTAACTTTATTGCTAGTCTTCTTGGAAAACATATATAATTAAAATAACAATTTATTAAACAGACTGCAGTCAAATAAATTTAGGAGAAAAGTCATTACAGAGAACATCTACTAAATTAAAAGGATGAAGAAATACCCATGGACTGTTTGGCCCTCCTTCAATAACAAGGCCCTAGTTCAGACTGCCACTTAAATTCATATTAGAGTTGTAATGATGTCAAAGCTATTGCATTACACCTTTCTGCGTTAAACTTCTACTTTTCAGATCATTTTCCACTCATATATGCTTCACCATTAGACGTGTCAAGTCTTCAAGGCTCTAGGCAACTCGAGAGTCCTATTATTTCCATTTTGCACAAATTTCCTTTATTTTAGGAAATACTCTTTTTCATTTGATACCATTCTCTCCAGACTCGTTCCCCTGCTTTCAGCCTGGGGAACGAGAAGTTGTTTCTTTCTCTGTTTACATTTAAAGTTGTATAAGAAATAAATACACCTATAGCAATGTAAGGAAAATATGGACACATTTCATATTTACAACTGGAAAAAGACATTCCAGAGCCCAAACTTGCTGAAGATAGTTTTAAGAACCATTTAAATCGCTCTGTCATCAACATCTTGCACCTTCAAGATTCATTGCTGCTAAAACATCAAAGCAACTCACCTATATATTTCTGAAAACGCTTTACAGTCAAAATTAGCATAGCAAGCATATGTTGTTAATTTGTGACAGGGTGGGTAGAATATATCGTGATGAAGTCACATTGACAAGCAAAGATCCTTGAGGCTAGCCACAAAACCAAACCAAAACACACACACAAAAAAAACCCACTTTACCAACTATTAGATAAAATTTGTTTATTTTCTACTTGTTACTCATTTCTAAGGCCTTATCCCTTTTAATAATATCCAGTATTAAAAAAATCAGTTGTAGGTTTTACTTTCCAACAGGTCTGCCAAGTAACATATTATTATTAGTATTTAAACATAACTGGGGAGGAATATAGTAAATGAACAATAAGGGCATAAGAAAATGGGATGCTATATTTAATCATCACTACCTCACAACAGATTTTGTAGAAGTATCCTGAACTGCAAAACTATTTGTGAAAGGCAATGACTATATTAACACAAACATAATACCTGAGTTAGAGCAACAGAGCAGGAAATACTACTGCAGAATAAGTAATCCTTGTATTTCCTTCATTTTGCTAGCTGCTACTCAGCACAAAAACACTTACTGATTAGCTCAAGGTACACAGTACGCCAGTAATACTGCCATATGCTGGTTAGCTGTGGACTTGTAACATAACCTAACAATCATCAAATCATAAGCTCATTCCCGTTATCCAATCCACGCATCCCTGTAGCGAATATCTTACAAGTATCTCTACTGAGAATGGACCAAATACTTAGTTATCCTCTGTTTTTAACCCACCCAAGTCTATGGAAAAGCATTACAAATATATATACCATTCACTAAAATAGAGAAAGCATCTACTTCTTAACTGGTAGTGGCCATTCCTATGCAAAGCTCAGTAAATACTCCATGCCTGTATTTTCCAAGCTATTACAGCATTTTCTTGAACAGCACACCACGATACCACCTCCAGACTGCCAGTTCAGTCGATTCTATTCTATTCTATAGGAACACAACTGATGTCCGAACAGCCGCTTCACGCGCATGCTTCCTCCCCGCGTCTGTATTTGCAATGCCATCCCACGGCTACAGCGCACATTAAACCCCGTGATTAAATTAAACGACAATAAACCTAACGCTGTTTCCTCTAATTCGAGGCACTCCTCCTGTCCCTCCGCTCCCGGGAAATTCCCCTCACGAGGGACTGCAGCGGCCTCCTTACGACCACCGCCGCAGTAAACAACCCACAGGGATGCCCCCGCTCCAGCCAGCCAGCCAGCCGGCCGGCCGACTCCCCGCACCGCACCAGCAGCTCGAAGCAAAACTAACAGGGCCCTGAAAGGCTCGGCTCGGCCCGCGGGGAGCCCCAGGGTATCAGACCACCATAACGGAGGCCCCCAGCGGCCAAGGGAAACTGAACTAAAACACCCACGGGCACGCTGAGAGAAACAAAGCCGCCGCCGCCGCCATGCCCCCCCCCGTACTGGAACTCGCCCGGGCCCGCAGAGGCCGCACCGAGGCACTCACATGAACCGAGCGGCCACCACACACCCTCCTCCGCTGAAGGAAAAAGGACCCTCTCCTCCAGGCTGCCCCAGCGAGCGCCTGAGATTTATGAAAAGGCGCCTGGGAAAGCCTCACGAATCACAGCGAGCATTGATTTTAAGGCCAAGGCACTCAACACGTCGTGTGCGTGTGTGTACACGCACGTGCACAGACACACGAGCGGAGAGAAAACCTGTACTGAAACCTTTCTCTTTTTTTTTCTTTAGGGGTCCAAACAAGAAAGTTCAGGCATCACACAGGACGCCTATACGCCAGGGTCCTTCCGGCAGCCGGCGGGGTGAAATGACGTCACGGAGCAGCGAAGGCGGGTGATGGTGTTGGCGCTGTGCTAGGGGGTGGGGCGCGCGGTGGGGATGGCGGCACTCGCGCAGGTACTCCCGGCACCGGCTCCAGCCTTGGCCCTCCCTGGGCCTGCAGCCCCCGCCGACGCAGCCCCCCCGTCGGTGGTTGGGCTGAGGGCGGCTGGAGGGGCTGAGGGTGCGGCCGGAACGAGGCGAGGGCGCAGGGCCAGCGGTCCCCCGCAGGGCCGCGGGGTGTGCAGGCCCGGCTGGAGAGGGAGCCCCGGGTGCAGTGCCTCAGGGCTGGGAGGTCTCTGGCCGGCCTGCTCCTTGGGCCTTGGAAGTTAGCGGAGCAGGCCTGGGGTTGCCAGCGTTTGTAGCAGTCATTTAGCAAACTGGTTAAAGCTGATTTCTCTTTTGCTAGATTTAATTCCTGAACAGCCGCATGTAATGCATAAACCAAGCGGTACCAAGCCCTATCGCTATGTGCGTAGAGACACTGCTGTAGCAGACAGGCTGTAACCAAAAGGCACTGATAACCAGGTAAAAGAAATAACATGTTTATAAAATAGAGAGATGTGACTAAAAGTCTGTGCTGATGTATCAAAGTTAGGTTGTCTGTTTTCTTCATGCTGTCCAGGTGGTGTTGGTTGCTAAACGTTGTAGCTGCAGGTAGGAAACCTGAGGTGTCAAAGCAGCAACATCTTTATCTATGTAGTAACGTTATAAATGCTCCAAACACCAACAGTAACTCTTCTTATGCAAATACCTACATAGAGTACAAAGGTTTTCATGTGTGTGTGACAAAATTCTCCAAATACTACTGAGATACAGTGGGGTTTTTTAATCTTTGCTGATGGCTTATATTTCACTTGAGTGAAATGATACATTGTATCCTTACAAGAGTAGGGAAAGGAATTACTGTTTAGCATTTTCATGAGATAACTCTTCAAATATTTGTCAGGTACCTGTGCCAAAAACACCATGACACCTGGCTTTTTTTTCTTCCTTCCTTCCTTCCCCCCCNTTGGAGCTTTGTCAAAATCTGGTTTACATTTTGTGTTTATCTTGAATAACAGTCTTATAATGAAAATTTTGGTACACCTATTTATTCTATCCATTACTGAATTGCCATTTCTGGAGTCTAAAGCAAGGTGCTGCTTTTCTGCACTGAATTTATTAGTTTGGACAGAATAATAATGTTCATTTTTTACTTTTTTAAGTGTGCCTAATGTATGTATGGTCTGTAATTATCTACCCATGATTTTGTAGTAACAATTTATATGTAGGATACTTCAAAGAATGTTAGAGAAGTTAGAAAATTTTGTAAAAGAGGATGTTTTGATATTATGCCACAGGGGAAAACATTTGGTTAAACATAGTACTGCTTACATTTAGATTTTTAAACAATCTTATGAAATCTCTGTAATATAAGTGGTATTTATCGTAGATGTTTATACTGCAGATGAAAAAAAGATTTGTGAGGTGAACTAAATTTAATCCATGGTTCCCCCACCCCCTGCAAAACTTAAGATGAGAAGTTACTATTTTTTCTGTTGTTATTATGAAGTGAAAGTGTCCTAGCTGATTATTATAATTGTCCTAACAAATTCTTACTTATTTTCTATGCTCCCTTCCATAGGAATCTGAATTCAGCTTTTCTTCAACATCTGTTATGCATTTTAATAAACTTTATGAATAGCTGAGTGATGGTGGACAGTGAGAAACAAATCACACAGTTCTGGGTTGGCTTTTTTTTGTGAAGTAGCTAAAATCGCATCTTTTATTTCAGTTGCTCTATTAAATTATTAATTACTATAGTTGCAACAGGAATATTTTAAGACTTAAGAGCAAAAGAAAAGATATTTTTGAAAGAATATTTTCTTATGAAATGGCCTACTTTTTTGAAAATACTGTAATTTAATGAAAAACAGTGTAAGCATAGGATGTTCAGGCCAACTGCTCTCTTGAAGTTATTCTCAGTTGCTTTTAAAATAATTCAATAGCAGCACTCGTTATAATTATGCTTTAACTCTGAAAAGCTGCCTTCATTAGTTGAGAAACATTTACACCTGGGTGCTCGGGGGGCATTTAAGTAACTAGCCATTTCAAATTACCAGCAGGTATCATTGCACATGGCTAGTTATCTTTATTTCTGCATGTGGATGCTTTACAAACCAGAAATGTGTTTCACAGGATGGATTCATTCAGGTTGGTCTGTTTGTATGTGCAATATTTGCTTCTGAGAGTCAAATTTATATGTTTTATTATTTTGTTTAAGGGCAAAGCTCTTAGTGTCTGTTCAATTGCCTTAGCACTGCTGCAGCGAAAAAGTTGTAAATGATGACTACAAAATGCTAAATTCTGAAGAAAAAATATTTGTTTTCTGAGAGCAGTATGTATTCAGAGGAGCAAATAAGCTGCTCGGTAGATTAGGGGCTACCTTTTGGATTTCATTTTTTACTGTTGGGCATGGAAAACCTATTAAGTGAAAGAGAATCAAAATAGTGCTAATCTGAATATTAAGCAGGAATTTGTAAAGATTTTCTGTTTGTGGTGGATTTTGCTGAAAATGTTGATTAATATTTTTGTGTATTGTGAGGTTTCTGAGGGAGACTTGGATGGAGGCAGTGGGCTAGGGAAGGTTGTTCAGAGGTGGGATGCAAAACAGACAGTCTTTATGCCAGACCTGTTTCACAGATGTGATAGACTGTCTCTCATATATGGAATAAACCGTACTTTGGAAATGACTCAGTAATTTTAGATGATGCTAATAAGACAAGTCTTTGCTTCCTCCTCCATCCTCACTGTTTTGAATTATTAGAATTCAATTTCCAGAATTCAGTCACAAAACTGAGTTTATTTTAACTATTTTCGGATGTTGGTTTGAAGTAACAGACCTTTTCTTTTTCTCTTCCTCTTTTTATTCCAAAGCAATAGGAAAGTTCTGCAGGGCAGGGTATAACTCATTCCTCCAAATCATAGAATTAATGCAATATGTGACTTTTCTATATAGAAATGGTGAGTTTGAGGTGCAAAATTGTGTGTCTTGAACATAAGGAGGATGTGTTGCACTGTCTGTGTTTATAGTTGTGCTAGACTTAGTGGATTTTAAAAAAAACAAAACCAACAACAAAGGAACCCTCACAATTTAAAAATACTTAGATAAGATCTTTTTTCAGATGAATTTTTAAAATATGTCTAACAGTTCTGTTTGAATTTAGAAATGTCAGTAAGTTACTGAAGTAATGACTAGATTGCAATAATTTAGTTTTTAAAAAAAACCCTTTCACTGAAGCTGTAATGTTTGGCCCTTTTTCAAGGTAGTGGAAGGATTAAATTTTTAGTTTTGGGGTTACTTGATTTATCTTTCAAGTCAGTCCCTGGAATTTATGGAACTTGAGACTTAAGGACAGGAATTGGACTTTAATTGTGAAGGTACCTATTGAGAGAAATACTACTTTTCCATCATCAGAAAGAATTTTTGTGGATTCCACAGAATTAACTATAATAAGAGAAGTTGCTCCAATGCATACCTGTTAAATTTCTTTATTTATTCCTTTAGGTGGCTGTCAGGAAAGATTGTTTGCTTTTCTTGTCTTCCTTTTTAACATTCTTAACCAAAAGGAGTGATGACTCTGCAGTTGTCTAGTTGAAAGCATTGCAGGTGGTCTGATTCGTCCTTGTAGGTCAAGTGATATAGAGTACAAGAAAAGTTTAATCTCTTAAAATGCTTGATTCGATTATTTTTAACAATTCCTTTTTATTAAAATTCTTTTCTAAATGTCAGCTGAATGCAAATACAATGTATTAGAGAAATATTATTTAGCAGATTATTTTTCTACAGTAAAAATGAACACATTTCTTACCTGAGTAAATATATTGTATGCTACATATATAACTTTTTAGAGACTTAAATGTATCTCACTGTTCGGTATAACTTACTCTCCCTCTCCTCAACTCTGATCATACTAATTTATTTTTTTATTATTTTAGAAGCAATTATTGGAGGACTGTTGTGCCAAGCAAGATTGTAATTCATTCTCTAAATCAAGATTTTTTATTTTTTTTTTCCTTCATGTTTTATATGTATTTTCTTTCTGAAGCCCGGTAGTTCGTTTGGCAGACATGATGTTTTTACAGGAGTGTGGGTCTTATTATAAATACACAGTTAAAACTTTCCAATTGGAACTTGCTGCATGCCAATAAATCTTTGTGCTTGCACTCAGTCCAATTTATGGCTTTCCAATGAAATATTCTAACTCTAAAATACATTGTTGGCACCCTAAAATAAATCACTTCCAAAAAATCTAAATATTCATGAGATATGACAACATTGTATCTTTATAAATAAGACTTTTAATACAGAAGTACTACTATAAAAACTCCAATGCTCAATGTTGTTTCAGAATTTCTTCCTTTAAGTTTGAATCCTTAATGCTAGGTGTTCATATTTAATATGATGCTGTATATTAGACTTTAAATGTATATATCTCATGTCTATGTTTCTTCAGGAGGAGGGGGGAACCCCACAAATGAGAGCAGTCTTATATTTGCTTTGTATCTTAAATTGGACTGTATTAGTTAAAGCAGAAGGTACATGCCATAATTTCCATTTGTGTGGACACTGTAAATATGTTCGGTTGTAAGGATCCCTATGCAACCTGTTATGGGGATCACTCTCTCAATTAAGACTCACAAAAGAAACATAGTAGTTTTTTACTGGGAATTTTTACTGGGAACAAGGTTATTCCCTTAGAGAAAAAAATAATTTTGAGACATTTAAGTATTAAATGCTCTGTTTCTCCTGTGTGATTTTTGCATGAGAATAGCTTTTCCTTGAATGTGGCTGAAAGAATAATTAAAAAGTAGCCTGTAGCTTCCTGAGTGTTCTGCATGATCTTGTTCTACTTGGTTTCTGTTTCGTGAAGCCCCTAAGATGATAAAAAATTATTGCATCTCGTTTGAAAGAATTATGTTGGGTTTACACTTTAAGCTTTTTGTATTTTTTTTTTATGGGCTTCAAATCCTGAAGGTTCTTCTCTTTTTCTGGAGCAACTCTGTTTCTACTCTTTAGAGCTTATAATTACTATTCTGTAGCTGACAAGAGCTGGATGTGCTTTCCACATCAGTGGACTATTTCTGATGATTGTATACACAGATGCCTCCAGTCTCTGTGCCTTGATGTCTCTGGAGCTGAAGTGAACTGGATGGTATTCTTCTGCATTGGGTCATTAATGAAGGGTTGTTTTGTTCTATGGCCTCTCCTCCCATGTTATGTGGACCTGCCATCTACTTCACCATCACAGCTTCCAGAGCAGAGCTACTTAAGAGCATATAAGCTTAGCCTGTTTACTTGTGTTTGTATGTGTACCCTGCTACACAAGTGTCTGTGTTCTGCGAAAGTTAACATGTGCAGAGGGATGATACTTCCTGAAGGCAGCTTGTAGCGTCTGGAGTCACCATCTGGATAATCCAGAAGAGAGCTGAGTGGAGGCTTGATTTTGGTACTTGTGGCCTCAGATTAAATTCCTAGTTTGCTAGTAAAAAGAGGACAAGCAGTTTTATCTGAGGCGTAGCTGACTGTAGAAATGTCTGTTACTTGTGCATGTTTTAGATTTTCATATTCTTGAATGGCATAATGGTTGGAAAAGTGGAGAGATAATGTTCAGCTCACACTGAATTGAAATGCCTAGTTCAGAAGAGAGAGCTTGTTTCTGCTGGAAAGAAAAATGGTCATGAAACTAAGTGCCCCTGAAACTAAATTGCAAGCTAATTTATTTTGCTCAGCTGTCCCACAGAAATATTTAACCTTGATTACTTCCTTAATTTGTTATTGAGTTAATGTGTGAGCTAGCAGTTTACCTATGGGTGGGGAAAGAAATGGTGGTAGGACAGATGACTGTTACTTCACAGCTTTAAATATTAGGAATACTGTAGTATATAGATGCTGGATTATCACTGAATCTGTGGTAATCTGGCCTGCTGATACAGGGTGGTATTTTAGAAGAGGTTTTTTCCATTTGGTGCCTTTACTTTTTTTTGAGTAAATAACCTACCATATTGCAGTAGTCTTCTGAAATTGCTTGTATTAAAACATTTATCTGCTTCTAGAAAAAGTTTTGTTTGATTCTTAAATCTGTGTTTAAAACTATCACTGTATTTTCATCTTTAAAGGTAGTGTTTATGATGCAGCAGCACTGCATCATAATATTATTAACAGCACAATAATATTATTGTGTTCATTATGCAAAAAATGTCCCGCTTCCCCATAAGAGGAAAAAAAAATCTAATGCATTATTTAATAAACAACTAGTAAGCTGAGTCACAAGAATCTGTTCCTTTTGCAGGTGAATTTTTACTCTGTGTTCTCTTTTCAAGGAACACGAATTGCTCCAAAGGGCTTAAGATTTTGCCGAAAAGATGTTTCCTTTAAAAGACACTGAGATGGGTGCCTCCACCTTCTTCGCCTCAGCTCTGCCACATGATGTTTGTGGAAGTAATGGCCTTCCTCTGACACCGAACTCCATCAAAATTTTGGGGAGATTTCAAATCCTTAAAACAATCACCCACCCCAGGCTTTGCCAGTATGTTGACATTACCAGAGGTAAACATGGTGAGTATGTGTTCAAAAAGGAAGCTTTATCTATGGTAACAGTTACATTTTTGTCACAATGTATCTAAAGGTGTCTGAGCAGGATATTGCCTTTCTAGCATGAGAAAGTGGTTGTTTTTAAGTCTTAAAATGACTGTATGCCCTTGCTGTGACTGGCAGTACTGGTGCTTTTGTTTCCTCTCTGCAGAGTCAAGGCAGAGCTTAGTTGTCTGTCCTCTTTTGTTATATGTTATGCTAACAGATTAAAGCTAAGAACTTTCTTCTTTGTAGACCTTGCTGTAAAATTTTTGTATGCAATTGCTGTGCCACATCCATGTCTTTGTGTGGGACATTGAAATACATGTATGTTTCATCCTGAGCTCCTACACCCATGTTCTTGTCTTGTGAACGTTTTCATGTGATGGTTAGGTTACTTGTACTTGATTATCTCATTTGGATTCTAGTCGTCTTACAATAAATTTTTTTCTATTTTTTTTCAATTAGAGAGACTCGTTGTAGCAGCTGAACACTGTGAAAAGAGCCTGGAAGATTTGCTGCGAGAAAGAAAACCAGTCAGGTAAGGTGTCAAGTTAAACTCCACTCCACTCCCTGTAATTTCACATACCATCTTTGACAAAACCTCAGGCCTTTTTTAACTTTTACTGGTTTATATGACTTTTGTTCTGTTGAAGTTTAACATTGTTTATTAGATAAACGCACGCCTGAAAGAGGGAGTGCTTATTTCTGTACCATTCTAAAAGCTAAAAGAGTTGTGGGGAACTTGCTTACAGCAGAAATACTCATAAAGAGTATTCATAAAATCCTGTCTGTCTTGTAATACTAGTTTTAGGTTTTCTTTTTAAAAATAACATCAGATCTATGACAGTATAAGTATCTTCCTAAGAATTAATTTGAAGATTGTATGTCTGACAGATGATTAAATACAGCTTTGACTGTATAGGACAGAATCTGGTGTGTGTTTTTCGTATGCAGAAATGTACTAATTTATTAACTAGAAAGTGGACAGGATGCCAGATATGTATGTCAGGGTGCTAGTAGGTGACTTGAATTTGGGTTAGTATAGTCATTTCAGCAAGCCTTTGTTCAAAACCAAGTCCAAAGGCCAGGTATCAAGAATATTTGGTTTTGTGCTAGGATGTATAGAATAATTGATCTGTATCTTTAATGAAGCAAACAAACAAAATCCCATCAGACTTGTTGCTAAAAAGGTTAACTGTAATTTTTAAGTCTATCATTATTACCTTTGGAGCAAAAAAGTGGTTTCTTGTCCAAAAGAATATATAACACAGAAATTGTGGAGAGTAGAAGAAGAGAAACATTATTGTAAGCTAACTGGAACACACAAATACACAACTATAAAACACATTTAGAGAAATCCAAAGTCTTTTCATCTTAGTTTCTGAAAAATGTATAGCAAGCATTAGATTTCATTTCTCTTGACAGTCATATAAGCGTAGACGTGATGATTACTCAGTAAAATAATGAACAAATTTTTATGGATCTTCCAGCTTCTCTGCAGTTAACATTAGGCATCTTGGTGTGGGCTGTGTTTGATAAGGTACTATCCAGAGAGACTTCCTGTGACTCATCCCAGATTAGATTTGTACAAAGAATTAATGCTGGATCTGTAGCCTTTTGAGCCTTGTAACCCCTAAATAGGAGAACTATGCCGTATAGCAGAGATAAATCTAAATGTGAAATGTCCTGTGCCTGTGCGTTAGCTTTTTGTGAACTTAAATTTGTATGACAGTAAGTGTTGCAGGGACTATAGCGTGAGGAATGTTGGGCAAATATGGCTTCCATTTTTTCTTAAGATAGAGGTATTTAGGTGTTGAGGGCTTTTCACATGTGATAGATATTACCTCCCTTCACAGAGTTTTGCATCAGCTTTCTATTGTGCAAAGTTCCAGAAATAGTTGAAGCATCAGAAGCTCTTTTCTTTTTTTCATTCAGTTCTCACACTGTTTGCTGAGCGTGTGTATTTTGGTGTCAGATGAGAAGCAGCTCAGACTGTCTGCTGCCTCTTGACTGTTCGTGAAAAAGCATGCATGTAGGTATTTTAATTTGCTTTGAATTGCTTGACACAGTATACTGATGTAGATTCTCTGACAGCTTCTGTTGCAATTTAGTCCTGCAGCATTAGAGCTACAAGTAGCAAGATGTCCTTTTCTGAGGGGGGGAAAAATACATTTCTCTATGATAAGTCTATAAACAAAACTTTCTCAAATAACACTTGTGATCTATATGTGCATCCATTCTGCCCTCTGTACTAGCATGTGTTTTCTGGCATCCAGAAAGATTTTTGAGACCTTTTTAGGTAGTCTGCTGAGGTATACAACTTTGTTTTTCTGACATTCTGAGAGAAGTTAGTTTGTGACGCTTAACTTCAGCTATTTGGGCTGTGGTTCTGTGGAGGGTAGATCCATAAAGCCTGGCTTTGTTTTTCCCTCTTGGCGTGAGAGAGTTTTTACTGAAATGAGTTATTCTGCTGTCTGATCTTTGTTTTGAGCCAATTGGGATTTCTTCAGGAAGTTGTGACACCTGAAGCATAGGACTAAAATATAGCCTGTATGTGTGTTCATAGCTTTAAGAGACATTAGTGACTCATCTACTGTAAATTACAGCTTTTGCAGTAGTAGCTAAAAGATAAACTATGTTCACTTCAAATGAAGCTTCTTGCAAGACTGACATTTTGCCTCTACTTGTATTTCTTTAATGAAAACAGACATTTTTGGATCTTATGAGACCCATAAATTTCCAGAAATAACTTGGGTGGACCAATTCCCAGTTATTGGTTATGTGATCTGTCTATATCAATTACCTTTGGAGGGAAGCATTTGGCTTTTTCCATGTATTCTGATTGTATTGGTCAGTGATAGCATAGCTGGCTACACACCCAGGGTTGATATGTATGCTATTGCAATTAATTTTATAAACTGTTTATGGAATGCGAGGAGCTGCACTTCTGGTTTCTAGATTAATTTTCCTTACGCTTGCCAGTAACGTAAGTCCTTTGCACCTGTACCACAAGCTGATGTAAAATCAGCAGGAAATCTTCTATTATGTTAGTGCTGAAATTCAAGACATTACATTATGGACTGTCTGTCTTTCCATACATATTGGAAAACAGGCCATACAGCTGTTTGGTAGTTATTTGCAGTTAATCTTTCCTGAAGTCATGCATCAAGTGTAGCATACATTCCTTAATATATGAATTATATTAAAAAAACAGAAATGCAGTGGAGTTCTTTGTTCAGTTAACCTCAAAGTTTCAGCAAATTTTCTGATTGTAATGAATCAGTTGCATGTAGGGGCCAAATACTAGAAATTAGAGCTCTAACTATTTACCTTATGTGCTCTGTCACAGTGCAATAAGTCCTTTTACTGAGCATACCACCAAAATTTTTCTAGAACTTGGATTTGTGATATATTCAAGAATTCATTCATTACCTAGCAATACTGTGACTGCAGATTCCAGGAATTTACAGAGATGTTTTTTTGTTGTCCTCAAAGTTAACATGTTCAACATCACTTTCAAAGGGTAATGCAAGTACATGTTTGGTAATTTATGGCCAGGTTGTTGTCTTTTGACTGATGCTATTTGGGATCCTAGAAGCAATATGTGCTGCTGTTAGAACTCTGTCAGGTAAATTTCAAGAACCCTTAAAAGGATGAAATGAGTTGGCTCTTTGCAATTTTTGCCATAAATAACCAGATGCAGAAAAGGAATTTAATACAGCTCTTTAGTGCTTCATTTGTTTTATTCAGGGGATAGCCATGTAAACATCATAACTGCAATTAATGCTTCTAAAAGTGACATTAATTTCACAGGGTGTCACAGTAACAGCAGGGGAGCTCTATTGAAGTTGTGTGCAACAGGGAACTCAGGCTGCCACCATGGATGAGAGGTTTAGTATAGGGTAGGATAAGAACTTTAGGTATTGGTGTCCCATATATCAGATCAGTTTCCATTGTCCTCTGTGTGAGAGACTGTAGCCTGGGGTCACTGTTTCCTGTTTGTTTATTCCTGATTTATTGTCCTGCTTGTTGTTACTCTGAGTCAGAGAAAGTATGCTCTTAATTTTAGTTTATAACAGTCACATTAGTGCATAATCAGCTCTCTAAAGTATGTTCAGGAGTCAGTTAAATTTTTAAAGGGCTAGAAATTTACGTACATAGTCAAGCAAAAATAGTAAATACATGATTTAAGCTCATAATAGTTTACTGCTGTTTAGAGATTTGAAAATGTGTCTTGGTCTGGCTAGCTTCCTCTGTGTCTTCTTGCACATGCAAGGATTTTTTCTTGTGAATGAATTGAAAATAAGTTACAAAAAATTAAAATGGGTAAAAGTTTTGTACTTCAGCAGGCTCACTAAGGGTAGTTTTCACATTTGTGGCAGTCAAAATTTTACTAGATTTTCAAAGTTGCTAGTTATTTTTGCACTGTTGATGCTACAGACCAAAATGTAAGATATAAATTTATTTTTAAGGTTCTACATCTTCTAAACACATTTACAACTATTCCTTTGGGATACCTTTTCCAGACAGTGTTAAAGGAGTTTTCTCTGCTCCTGTGCTAGTATAATAGGACGTGTGAGCTTTTCCTTTTCTGTCACGCTTGAAGTGTGTTTCTTCTTTGAAGAAGTTGGTCTGCACTTGTATTCGTAATAATAAAAACGCCAGCAAATACTGACATTCAGCAGACTTTTGGCACCTATGAAAGTTTCTGGATTGGTCTTCAATTTGTGGCTTGGGCAGTTTAAGCCTATTCCTTTCTTCAATAAAATATAGTTGTCATATGTTTTGGAAGTCATGGTTTTGAAAAATTACTAGTGAACCATCAGAGATACAAGGTATAGTTTGTTATACACGGAACATTTGATGGGAAGCAGACTGTGTCCGCAGCTGTTTTACTAGTTTGGAGAAAACATGATCTGACTGATTCGGATGAGTACATTTTATTTGGCTTTATTAAACAGTTGTGTGCTCAGTGATTGGATTAGATTTCTTTATGCCATCCTTGCTGTTAATGTGCTTTTGGTAAACTTGAAGTGAAGCTGTTACAGAAGAGATTATTAGATGGGGGGAAAAAAACAATTTTTGACTAGCCAGGCATTCTTCAAAAATATCCTAAGACAGGTGCAAGTCATCAAAAGGCTGAAGGTTTTACATGATTTGACTTGAAGAGCTGCATATGAGCAGAACTTCAAGGGCTGAGTGTATTCTGCTTTGAATCAAGTCTGTGTTGGAATTTCACATGAGAAATCCATATGTCATAGTGGGGCTGCATTTAGCAAGGATAAATGATGAACTAGTAAAACAAAGTAGCATTAATAAACAAACTTATAATTGTTTTTTTCCTAAGCATGTGTGAGAGCCTATAGTTCAGGCATTTAGTGTCTGTAGAGTTTTCCTTTAGTTTCTTGTCAATGCTTTATTTCCAAAGCTATGATGAAAGATTAGCTGTTAGTCTGGGCTTGTTTATATATTGTCCAGTGATGCTTTTTTTTTTTTCGTATAGGAGTGGGGTTTTTTGTTTCTGTAAGTAGTTTTTAGTCTGACAGCAAATCTTCCTGTAGCATTCCTTTTAGCACAGGTTGGCTGCTGTGACTGCCTTTCCCCTCACAAAAAGATGCTGGTTGTTTGGAATGGAAAAGGGGTATAGCTTTCATGAGGTAGTTGAAGCAAATATTATTGCTCTTGATGTCTGAGTGACCTTTGTACTTATGGAACCAAATTCTTTGCTTGTACAGTTGGCTGTAATGTTTGATGGCAGCATAAAGACATCCCAGAACACATGTCCGTGTCTTCCTTACATGTGAAATATAACAGTGTGTGCACACTTGTTTCTTATCTTCCTCTATTCCAGGAAAAAAGAAAACAGGAGAATCCTGCTCTCTGAAATTATGATAGTCTCTACTTCTTGCTATTAAAAAGTAGATATGATGGCTGTAAACAACGTAAAGTCTGTAGACTGGGAAAAGTGTAATTATCTTTCAACTTTTTGCTCTACTATGCTGATTCTGTAGTTGCTTGTAGATACTTCATACAGATTTCTGTGTAGAAACAGTATTAAAGATTTTGAGCTGAAGATGAGTTATGCTGAGTTAATTGAGAACAAAAGTAGTGGAGAGTTTTGAGTCTTCAGTATCTAGTGATGTTGAGTTTCTCTTGAACAGACCAAACACCGTTCTCAGTCAGATGATGGCTTAATCCTGCAGAGGTATTTCTGCAAGGAACTAAGGATCAGCGTTAAAATTCCATGCTGTATAGATGAACAAACCACTACTAATTGGCTAATGACTGAAAAACCTAATGTCAAATTTGTGCTGTGCAAATCTTATTGGATTTAAGCCACATTATTAATCTTAATGTTGATTTATGGTAGTCGTGTTCAGAATAAAAATTGCCTGTAGACTTGCAAGAACAAGATGTGGTTAGTATACGGTTATTCTAACTTAATATAGTGTTTGACACTTCATCCTGCTTGTGGGGGGGGCAGGGCGGGGAAGAGCAAACTGACACTCATTAAACTTGCAGTACACTGCATACTTCCAGAAAGGGATTATATTTTTAAGAGCCAGTTGTTGCATTAGGAACTACTAAGCAATGTATTCAGGGGATCATTTGTCATTAATTAGAGATCAGACAGCTGGTTTATTTAGATGCATCGATATGCTTTCAAACATCTTGACGTCATTGTGGTTTGAGATAATTTCTTCTGTGCATATGGATGTTCTTACCTTAGGTTTAAGGTCCTCTTTTTTACAGTGCAAAATAGACCCCGTCTTGTGCCTTCTCTCCAAGCTAGCTACTTTCCTGCCTAGAAGCTGCATTAGTCCCATACTGTCCCTGCATCAGTGTTGTGCCAGACTTGAAATGATAGATTTACAGCACATGATGTTATGGGAAACATGGTATAGCCCCTTTTTCTTCACCCTGCAATTTTGTGGGCACCGTATCAAGAGCACAGCACTAAAGTAACTGAATGCTTGACTCCTGAACCAACAGGACCTTCAGATGGACAGATACACGTGTGGAACTTGTATTGGGACTGAGTATGTGTGCTCACGTGTGTGTTTATAGGCTAGATAGATACTAGGGAATTGGAGACTGTGGTGATGGGAGTGTTGTCCTGGTTTAACCCAGCCAGCAGCTAAAACAAAAAAAACCAGCTGTTGGTTTACTCCCTTCTGCCCCCCCAGGTGGGATGGGGGAGAGAATGGAAAAAAAAAAATTAAGCTTGTGGGATGAGATAAAGACACAATAGGACAGAAAATGAAGATGTTAACAATAATAATAGAATACACAAAAAACGTGATGCGCTGCACAACTGCTTACCAACCAAAAACACTACTCAGCTAGTTCTCAAGCCAAACTATCTCCCAGCGTACCTCCCAGTTATATATAGAGTGTGATGTCATACAGTATGGAATATCCCTTTGGCCAGTTTAGGTCAGCTGTCCTGGCTGTGTCCCCTCCCAGTTTCTTGGGTGCCCTGCACCTTCTCATTGGCAGAGTGTGAGAAGCTGAAAAGTCCTTGACTGTGTGGGAACAACTAAAAACATCAGTGTGTTATCAACATGATTCTCATACTAAATCCAAACCACAGCACTATACCACCCACTAGGAATAAATAATTTTCTTTCTCTATCTCAGCCAAAACCAGGACAATTGTTCAGAGGGCTGGCAAGTCAGGGTAGTTTAAAACTATTAATTTCATTTGTTAACATCACACATCTTGCTAAAGGTTAACTCATGTGTGTTACTAATCATCACTGTGTACACAAAACTGTTAAGTCTTTAAGACATATTGTAAAGTAGTTGTGAATATACAATATCATGGAACTAATGCTGTATGGTTAACAGTGGTAGCTGTGGCCTGTGGTGGTTCTTGGAAGTCAAGGTCGTCAGGTTTCAGAGCTCTTTGAAGAACAAACTGGTGTGGACTGATCTGTCTTCTACTATTATCTAATGCTTGTGATTTTTATGTTATCACCACTTGCCAACCCCCACAACAGGTGGTCTCCTGTACTCCCAGTACTGCTTGTTTTGTTTCTTGTGCATTTGAGAGTATGTCTTGCATATTTAGAGTCTGCTGTGCTTTTCCTGTCCTTTTGTTGGGCAACTTTTGTTGTGTAGATTTCTCTTACATGCAACTATATCCATCTCTCTTTGCTCCTTTGGTGATCACACTTCTCCTATCACTTTCAAGGAAATTTAGTATTAATGATATGCTCATTAATACATTTTTAATTTATAGTCACAGGCATCTGCTGTTACTGCACTTAAGTTTATTGTTACCTCTCTAGATAATTGTTTCCTGCCTGTTGTGATGATGTGTACTGTGATATAGATCAAAGTGATGCGCTTCTGATGCCTTTTGGAATATTAGTTGCTAGCTATGAAATTCCTAACAGCACTGTGGCTTATTGGCCTAGTTGCAAAGTCCCTTTGATCACCTGCATTTGCAGACTGTTCTTCTCTTGGAACTTTCCGTTCTGTTTCACTTTTGAGTAGCATCTGTACCACTGATACAGAGATCCAGATTTTTTTAAGCTAACTACTAAAACATACCTAGGTATGGCTTTTAAACTTAGATATTTAGATTATTTTTTAAAAAAGTATGGTATAGCCAATGTATTTGTTAAAGAACTCTGTTGCGTGGTCTACTGATTTACAGAAAATGTCTGGCTTTATGAAAAGAGCTGTGCACTGTTGCAATTTTTGTTCCTAGCTTTCAAAATTCTGTTGCACCTTTATAAAATGAGGTGAGTTCAGGAGGTTAGCTGGGAATTGTTAATGCTTAATTCTGTCATGCAGAGATGTCTAAAGTGCAGTCTTTTCTTTCAAAGACTGAGAAATTTGCAACGAGATTGCTTTAGTGCAGTTTTATGATGCTCTAGGTGCTTTTTCTGCTATCCAGTAGCCATAAAAAAGAAAGCATGCTCAGTTATCATTCCTACTAATATGTGTACTTACTGGAGTTAGTGGTTATAATTGTTTCTTTGAAATTACTTTTTTTTAATGTAATTAAAAAGTTAATTATCTTCTAGTGTGTTCGTTCTGCAACTATTCTATCAAGAAGTAGCTGACAGGTCTGCCCTGCTCCCTCTGTTTATTTTTTATTTTTTTAAACTGGCAGTGCTTCACAGAACTGCAGAAATGAATAACAAAAAATCAATTCTGTCTGGCTGCAAGGACAGCATTATTTTTTGTTAGCTAGTCATGATTTCTAGAGCTGTCAGCTAGGTTCATACTGCCACACAGCTGCAATAATGTTAACTGCATTAATAACTACATTTCATTTACAGCTTTTCTTTGAAAAATTTTCTTTGATCAGATTCTTAGTGAAATTTTTCTGATCCACCTGGGCCACCACAGAAAGAATGAGAGAATCCATCTCCTTGTATAATGATGTTAGGGATCCATCACTTCTGTTGCAGTGGGAAGGAGAAAGTCAGCATGGCTAACATTAAGCAAAACTCTTATTCTCATCCCATAGATATAGGTCTGCCTTAAAAATAAAGTAAAATATGCAGTTGTCCATTGTAACCTTAGATGGAATAAAGCCTTGAATGACCTGTACTAAGCAAAAGGACCTTTCTCTTGTTATCTGTCTGTTAGCAAGCCATGTGATCCAGTAGGAATAGATGTGTGAAGCAAAGTGTGCTATATGTTGTTTAGGGGTGCGGATTCCGTATAGCTCCAGTTTACTCTGGACCAAATGCCCATTAGCAGCTGCAGGGCTATGGGCAAGTTTTGGATCCTCTCTTCTGATTCCTCTTAAAGGATTCCGGTTTGTGTACTTGAAGCCACTCTGTGAATCAAGCACGGTAGGAGGAACTGATTAGGACGGTATACTTAAAGTATGCTCTGATCTGACCTCAAGTCTTAATGTGGAACTCCTTAAGTTGCATTGAGTTCTCTGCTGCAGACACAAAACTGAGGGCTGCTGTTCTCATTTGTTTAACTTAAATGAAGCTCAGTTTTGCATAAGCTGCAGAAAAGCTGTGAGCTGGACCTATATATGTAGCTTGTTTACTGATTATCAAAGTAACCTGTAAGTCAAGTCAAGTCTCTCCTGTTTTTGTCTTAGTTGCTCAGAATTCCTGACAGGTATAATTAGTGAATTTTCAAAGATGGAATACTTTCAGTGCAGAGTGAAACAAGGGAAGCTAGAAGTTGTGGGATATAGTTCTTGCTATGTTTTTTTATTTACAGTCATTTACAGTTAAGGTGCTGAAAGTAGATGAGGATAGCTGGTTCTTGTATGAATTTGTGTGTGTTTGTGTGTAATTCTTGGGGAGAAGAAAAAAATATTTCTCTTGTATGTCTGTTGTGGTTTAATGCCAGCTGACTACTAAGCACCAGCAGCTGCTGGCTCAGTCCTTCCTGCCACACACAGTAGGATGGGGAGGAGAATTGGGGAAAAAAAGTAAAACTCATGGGTTAATATAGATAGTTTAATAGGACAGTGAAGAAAGAGAAAATAATAATAATAAAAATATACAAAAGGAGTAATGCACAATGCAATTGCTTGTCACCCACTGCCAATGCCCAGCCTGTCCCTGAGCAGGGATCACACCCCTGGCCAACTTCCCCCCAAGTTTATACACTGAGCATGTCGTAATATGGTATTGGGAGTATCCCTCCTAGCTTCTTCTGTACCTCCAGCAGCAGTACTAGAAGCTGAAAAGTCCTTGACTTGGTAAACATTGCTTAATACACTGATGTTTTGGTTGTTGCTATCAACACCATTTTCATCCCAAATCCAAAACACAGCACTATGCCACCTACTACGAAGAAAATGAACCCTATCCCTGCTGAAACCAGGACAATGTACTCAGTAATCTCTACCCATTCTTTAGTTTTAAATATAGTACCTGTGAGGTTGCTCAATTTCTGTGTTCTGAGCCAGTATAGTGAGATGGCATAACGTTTATAGGCCTCATGCAAGTTCTTAAAATTCCGAACACTTGTTCTCGTGTTACTTGCTTGATTATTTACTACCATAAAAAAAGAAAAACTTTGTGTGTGTGTTAACAGAATGATAATGGCTACTTTCAATGCAGGCTTCCTTCTCCACACCTGAGGATTTTTCGCGATGGTCACGAGATCATCTTTAATCTCTGTAGGAGATTTTTCCTTGGCTGTTGCTTGAACTAAATTATATGCGCATGAAGGCTGTTCTGCTCAGAGAAGCTAAATTCTTAAAGGCAGCTCAGTTTTTCAGCTTTGAGGCCTTTGAAGAAGGGGTGTGTTCTGTTTTATCATGATCTGAGTATTTTGAGAAATCTTCTAGCTTTTTGTGCACTGGAGAGTGATTTTGAGTTTTTTCCCCTTTGTTTAGGGATTAAAAAAAAGCAGAAGACATGGTGTTGACAGTCTCATTGTTAACTATCATTTTGTTTCTTAACCACATTACACAGTAATTCATAGTACATGATCTTTGAATTCAGGCAATATTTCAGTGGTAGGGAGCCCCGTGCTTTGGGTGCCTGAGTATGAAAGCTGGATTTCCAGGAACTCATCTGTTCTGTTCTCTTCCAGCATAGCAAAGAGTGGCACATCTGTCCAACCTGGGAGAGGTTCAAAGATAAGGAAAACACTAGATTATGCAGTACCTGCTTGCTCTGTGATTAATTTATGTTTGGCTTCCAGGCATAACTGAAGTTTGAGCAAGTTTATGATAAAATAGAAAGGGAGACGTGTGAATTCTTTCCTGTCTGCTATCAGTAATATTTTGTAGTCTCCAGAGTAAGTTGTTCAGGTTTAAAACTCACTAAAGTAAATCTAGGCATTTGGGGGGTTGGGGTTGTTTTTTTGTGGTTGGTTTGTGTTTTGGTGTGTGTTTTTTGAATTTTAAGTCTTCAGACACTTTGATTTTCAGATATCTGCAAACTTAATGTAATAATGAAAAATGAGCTGAGCACTGGAGACATGTTTCTTTCCTATACGTAGGCTGTGGTTAGCCATTTGGTGCATTTCTGTACAAAACTTCCATCAAAACCTGAGTAGATAACCTTATCTTAGTTTTATTTTCTAGTGATTTGTGAAATGTCATTTTTCTTTTGCTCTTATAATTTTATCAAAGATGATAAACAACTGGTACAAGCCAATGCCAGCTGTTTTGCTGGTGTGACATTTACTGAAGTAATAAAACACTGGTTTTGCTTTTTTTATGGAGAAAAAAATTTTTAGCATTGTAAACCCACTGTTACAGTCGTCTCTGTGTGCTGTGCATATGCATGCTCTTATAAGCAGAGAAAGTAATACGCAAACTGGCTTAAGGAAAAAATGGATTGTTTTTTTATAGAGAATGCTTAAAGCAGACTTGAAATTCTATGGATGTTCCCCAATTCGTCTATTTGAATGCATACATTTGCTATAAACAAAGAACTGTAATACAGGAATGAAAGCCCCTGCTGAAAGACTCAACCAAAAACATTGTTTCCAAATAAAATATCTTTTACTTTTTCTTGTGAATAATGTCACTCTAAGTGAAAACTTGTTACAAAGCTTCCTCTTAGTAGTGATATTGCAAAATAATTCCTCTGCTTGCAGTTGAAAGTATGTCAAAACCTTTAGTCTCGTAATGACGTGGTTGCAGAGCTGTTCCTAAGAGCAGGTGTAGGCTATGACCCATTCCCCATCAGAATGAAAACTTGAAGATGTTGCTATCTTGGTGCTTGTTTCTGAAGAAATCTTGCTGACACTGAATTTTGTAGCAGAGAATTCTCAGCCCTAGTAAAACCACAGCTATCTTCATAAAATGGATATAACGTTACAGCTTCCAGTTTATAAGGCTTGAGTTCTGTCTGGGTAAAGACAGCGCTGGCAGATCTTCTGTCATCCGGTTGAGCTAAGCCTGAGTGGTATAGCAGTTCAGGGTGGAAAGAGGCTGCTTTAGTATCTGAAAACAATGTGTCTCAAGCATATCAAGATTTCTTTTATTAAGACAGTGCTCCAAATGTACAATCTAAGGTGGCCCAGTGATACTGTTCTTTCATATGTACGTGGCTGTGCCTTTGATTAAGACCATGTTTTCCTTCTGGCTTTGCTGTATAGAAGGAAGCTGCACTAAGTTAACTTTAGCACAGTAAGGCAGTTCTGGTAATATCATCCTACTCACCCACTTAGCTTTTTTCCTGACAAGGATCATCCTAGCAAATTCTGTGTGATATTACCCCTTTCCTTAATGGATAGAGGCAGAAAAGCCGTGATGAAATTTATCAGCAGTATCCTGTCAGCAAACCTTTGAAAAACAGTAATTTTGAGTGACTAATGCAAATGCTGACTTTACAGAGTTGCTGCTGAAAAAGCACATGGTAGTGTCTATTTTAAGTGTAGTATTGAAAGCCTTGAGTGGCTTTGGGATATTCATCGGGTGGACTAACAACACAGGATGGGCACTTTTAGTTAATTACTATACTTTCTGATAACTCAGTAAGAAGTTAATGACTGGGCATTAAACACTATTTTTGTTTGTCATTGTGGATCCAGCAATCATTAAAGATATCATTTGACTACGAACAGAGAGAGTAGAAATCATATATTTTTAAAAACCTTTATAGTGAATGATTACGGTGATTTTAGGAAATTATTTTATTATGCTCTTTCCCTTGAAAGAGCACTTTAAATACGTTGGAGGTCAACATAGTGCTGCTATAATTGACATTAGGTCAATATTTAAAAAACTTGCATTGCACTGTGGAATTGACAACATATAATGTAATCTAAGCTTTTTTCTAAGTGTAACTTTTTTCTTCAATCGTTAATATATTTTTGAGGGAAAAATGTGGAAGAATGGTGTTCTGTAAATTTAGTTTAATTGAAGACATCATTTTATGTTAGTAATAGTCTCAAAATGTGTAGTGGTAGGAAAGAATAATAGGCCAAATTGTGTTCTGCTGGGTGAATGCTGGGTAGAGATCCCTGGATTTTTGTGTAGAAAGTGCACTGACTAACACCTGGATTTGATAGTCTGATGTGCCAATTTCAGCCACTGGAAACAAGGTCTTCACAGCGTGTGTGAAGCGTACGAACGAAGGAGAACTTTGCCTTTTGATCACTGGTTTGAAGGGGGGTTGCAAGAGTTTGACGGTTAGGATAACCGTGCTTCCAGATAGGAAGGTATTCCTCAACTTCAGCTTTCCTACATTACAAAAATCCTGAATCTGAAGTTGTGCATCGGTAAAACTTCTCAGCAGTGCAATGCTGTGATGAGCTAGGTGAGGAGTAGCTGGCTGAGGGATAATGAAAATATTATGTGGAGTACGTTGCTTTGGTGCTTGATACCTGCTTTTCCAAGTCTGTAACCACCTTTTATACTGCCATCTATGCTGGCAGGGTGTGCTGTCACTAGTAAGTTACAGGAATCACATGGACTTTGAAATGCATGGTATTCTTTTTCTGTAAATTTTTTACTGCAAAGTCAGTGTTTTCAACTCTTGCCATTGTATTGTGTTGTAGCTATCATTTTGTGGGTTTTAAAAATGCTAAATTAGTACGGTTTGATCACTTAGATGTGATTACTTCTGAACATTTTTTTATCTTTGAGAGTAAAATCTTACCTACATAGCTGTCACCATAAGTTTCTGTAATCCTTCTCACATCTTCCTTATAGTAGTAGAACTACTCTTTTTGAAGTCAGCCTCACGAATGTGTGGATGTGGTGGCTTATTATTATTGTTGTTATTGTGTCTTTCTGAGTTGGGTGTCTACTTTTTCTAATGGTTTCCCATGATATGAAGTTGTTAGGTTTGTTTTTGTGTGGTGAAAAATCCAAACCCGTGATTTTGTTTTACCCTCAACTCTCCAAAATGAGATAATTTAGACATTATTTTTGCTATGTCTGTTACTTTTTCTGTCATCTAATTACTACTTAAACATGTAATTTTTTAATACACCTTAATATATTAAAGTGTTTAAGTCTGAAAAGATTGTTAGTATGTGAGAATTGTGACAAGGAAGGATTTGGGAAGCAAGCGAAGTTTGCTTGCTACAAAAGTCACTTTCAAACTTATTAAGAACTTAGGTGCCTTCAAAAGCATGGGGTTTGAGCCAGACACTGATCTGTAGTTGCCAGTTGGCATTTTGGCATGCAAACAGCTTTAACGTGGAGGAAAGTAAGGAAATAGGTGCTCCCTACTGTGTGGCCGTTGCTCACGTATCTTTAGAAGTCACTATTTCTTCAGTGTTTGCGTGGTTTAAGGCTCTGGTAATGCTGCTGTTTGTATCATTTACTGCATAGAAAATGTTTAATAGAGAAATGTCAAGGCCTCTCTACTTTGTGGAGAGCTGAAACATAACATACCCTGTGCCTAGAAATGTAGATGCTCGTGCATTCTGACATGAAGGAATGATAGTCCGTGCTTGGAGTGTGGGATTTGATGCCTGGTTTCAAGACTTAACAAGTCTTAACAAGACACCCCAGAGTCACTGAAGATCTGACTTATTGCCTTTTATTGTCAAGGAAGAGTATCCTAGCTGCAGTTAATTTCCTTATTTGCCTTTAAAATGTTGTCCAGTTGGTTTCCTGAGTCTGTCAGATTGTAATAGACCTTGCCAGGAACGTTGATCACAAGACGTGTGGCCTTTTAAAGGTGCACGTATTTGCTCAGATACAATGCAAAAGAAAACAAAGATTTTTTGTCGATCTGACTTTTAATTAACCTTAATTCTGCTCCTGTATTTTACCAATACACTCCTGGAGGAGAGGAGAATGTGAGATGTGTTGTTTCCATTAATGAAATCTTGTCAATTTGATGTATGATACATGTATTTAATGCTATTGACATTAAGTTCTTTATTGAATATTTTGATGTCATGTCTTGGTTTTCATCGCGTTAGCTCTTGTTCTCTTCTTGTCACCTAAGTGTCTAGTTCTGTTGTGTTAGTTGTCTCAGAATAGTATAGCCCGTGATAAAACACAGAGTCAGTGATCTGGTTTTAAATGAGGGCCACTTTATCGGATCTTTACGTGTAGTGATTGAAATCTTGTTTATTTCATTGCACTTTTTCACACAATGAAAAATACTGTTGTTATATCTTTTACATGTGAGCCAGCTGAGGCCAAGATGTGAAAAATGGCTTTTCAGAAGTTAATCAGTGGCAAGATCAAAAACTGTGGATGTGGATGTGTCGTTCCCATTCTGTGCGTTAATCCAGATGGCACTAGAGGTGTCATTAAGATGATGCTTTGTAAGGTGTGCTTATTTTTCAAAAGGAGCTTGTTCATTTGCTCCTCTAATTTATGGGATGAATGCTGGATGTCTTAGATGTGCGGCATTTTAAAATTTTTGCTTTATGAGGAGCAGATACACTTGAATCATTCAGAGTGATAATGATCTGGAAAATCACCTGTCTATTAAAAATCTTTGTGTGCAATCTGCTCTATGTATGAAGTTGTTCTTTATCTGTGCCTTTATCCATTGTTTTATGGACTTTTTTATTTGCACAGTACAAGTTGAGACCTTCATAAAAATATAACATAATTTGTGTTGCTTTTAAAGTCATGCTTACAGCTTAGAACTTTAAAAAAGGAATGAAAGGACTTTTGAGTTTCCTCAGATGAGCAATATGAACTTGTTGAAGCTACCCTGTGTGAAATACCTCTGTGCATGAGTTAGAGACTTCCTGAGGACTCTGTCTATAAGATTCATTTTTTTGTCTTGTATTCTCTGCTTGTTGCATTCCCTTCCAGTTCATTTCATTCTGATAATGCGAATGCATTTCCAAGTAAATTGGCAGTGTTTACAATTTCAGTCCCTAGTGCCATTTTTTAATCAAACACATAATAAAGTGCCAAATAAACCATTCCCACCTGCATCAAACTCTTTATGTTCTGCATAGGGTATTTTGTAATTTATTTACCCAGGAAGACCCAATTTATCTGCACATCTGGTTTTCAAACCAGTCCTGCTTTTTATCCAGTTTTCCAGCTGGTTGATTGAGGCATAAGGAGGTCAGATGGCTTTCTTGAGGTCAGCGTAGTGATTGTCTCAGCTGGGATTATACCCAAACTTTATCCTTTGCTGTAACCACTGGGCCACACCACTCCTAACCAGTCTATCCACATTGTTGGCAGTAAAGGAACTAACTGGAAATGTCATTTTCTTTGTTTTATAGTTTTGCTTGTATTGAAATATTGTCACTTTTATGAGTTCGGAAACATTACATCTGTTCACAACCTGGTTCCGTTCCACTTTGAACAGACACAAATTTTTGTAATGAATCTCCTTCCTGAATTCCAAATGCGTGTTGGCTTCACAAGTTCTGGGGTAGTGATTGATGACATCGCTGGTTTGTGTTGCTCTGGTGTGCTTCCTCAGGGCAGACCCTGTCTGACACTCCTCTTTGGAAGAGGAACCAGTGTTTTTTGCTCCTGTGTATCAGTGCCATAAGCTTCTTAAGAATCCTGGTTGCTGAGATTCTCTTCCTCTAGAGTTTACTTGTTTACAGCAATAATACAATGTTAGAACAAGATGCGCAGATTTGATAGAGGACTTCTTAAGCCATGTGTATGTGTTCTGTGTATGTACCCATGAGTTGTATGTCTGAGGAAAGAGAAACTCTGCAGCATGATATCATCAGCATAATCTTATCCCCTTTGGGCTTGCTCTGCCTTCCTGAGGGAAGTTACAATAGTTCTAGTTCCAGTTCTTGTTATCAATTGCCTTGAGTTGTAGCTGCATTGAAGAAGCATAACTTTAATATTAATCCACATGTATGTCTCCAGTAGCTATGAAAATTACAGGGCTCTCTACAGTTAAGTAGATGAAGAAACTTGCTTTCTGGTGTCAGTCCTGTGTTCTTTCAAATTCCAGTGGAGCCTCTGTTCATTTCAGTAGATGAAACACTTACTCAAAGTAGTTCATTAAGTGCTGATTGCACTGTCAGTACCTTCCAGGCACAGCTTTCTTCCTTCTACAAAATGGATTAGGTATTCCATGTTGATTGTTACAATAGCATAAAAGCAAGTGAAATTTACAACTCACCATAACCAGTTAAAAATACCACAAATGCATTTTTAACAACCAGAAATATTTCTCTTCTCAGCAAGATTTTGCTGCTGCCTCCCCTTTGCCTCCAACTTCAGGAGCTGTACTGCTGTCCAGATACGTCTATATGTTCTGGTTAACTACCCTGTAATAGCTACAGCTGACTGGGTCAAAGTCATCAAAAGGGGAGATTGCTTTGTGTAGGGAAAGGTAGGACTGGAGACAATAAGCAGGCAGGAAGATCTTTTGAGATGCCTGATTACTCTTTAATGTTAAACTATTTTATTGCAGCATCAAAAAAGGATGGAGAAGACATATTTTCAGTTAACAATTCAGTTTCATTGTTTCTTTTCTCATGTTGGAATTCTTTTATTCCAATAGTTTAAATAGATCAAGTCTCTTGACCCCACCCTTCTCTGATTTCCAACTGTATGGTCTACAGTACTCTTGCTCTTAGTATTCAAGATGTCATGCATTAAGTAGTTTTTGTTTTCCCTTCAGCCACCTGTGGTATATGTAGGGACTACTGCTGCTAGCTGTCAAATGTGTTTTTCCAAAATCCCTTTTCCTTCTCTAGAGTTAAGCAGCTTCAAGCAGAGAAAAAAACCTGAAATATAAAATCGGCTATCTGGAAGTTAGAGCAACAGAGTACCATGAAGAGAACCTCATGGCAAAATAGAGAGCAAGATCTTGCCAACAGAATACTCAGAGGCTGTGAATTTCCACAGTAACTGATGGGCAATATTTTGTGAACATGGATGAAAGACTTGGAATCATGGGTATGCTGTTATAAGAGCTGTTGAGGCTTGCAGGAGTTATTTCATGTTCTGACCTTATCAGACATGATGCTCAGGAGGCAAGCTTTATTTTACTTTATTCTTTTACCCAGAAGCAAGCTTCAATTAGAGGCTGGAAGCCAGGAAAATATCAGGGAACATTTCATATATGCTTGTCCCGTATTCCCTCTCTCCTAGGCATCTGCCTGTCATCTTTTCTGGAAACAGGATAGTAGTCTCAAATAGTTTTTGGTCTAAGCTAGTATGACCACCTCCAGGGTCTGGAAGACCAGTCATTTTACCTAAAGTGAAAATAGTCAGTTGTGGGAAGTTTTTTGTTCCTAGAGCTATCTTGGAGTCCAGCTTCCTGTTTCTACAAGCAGGTGCGTTATCATTCCCATCAATAATCACAAATAATAAGTTAATAAATAACTATTCAAACTGAATACTACATAGGTAATATTGCTGGGAGTTTTTTGTAAGAATTCTGATTTCCACCTTTCTGTCAAACTTTTTAAGTGTGTTTCCAACCTCTTTTGTTTGATCTTGTACTCAGGTTTACCTGTGGTTTGGGCAATTCTCCCTAGATGTTTGTTTCCAGGTACTACACTGTCACTACTAGATGAGTACATTCAGTCTTAGCTCTCCATTCCCCTAATTATTGTAGGGGCTTATTGCCTTTGGTTCCTGATAAATCCTTCTCTCCCCCCGCCTCTGTTAATAACTGATCCTTCTGAAGGAAGGTAAGGCTCTCAGTATGCTGATTTCTTCTATTACAACATAGCCCTTTCACCCTGGCCCTGAAACTGTTCTTAGCCAGATGGAAGATTGCAGTGGGCAGACCAAGAACCACCTTCCCCGCGCCCCCCATCTGAATCCAAAAAGTGACAAAAGCATCCAAGCGATCAGATTATTTCATCAGTGGGTTTGCAGCACCACAAGAGATTGAAACTCTGCTAAAACATCTGTTTCCTCACAGGTTAGGTTCATTATTCCTGAAGTAAACTTCCAGAAAACAGCTTTGTGTCCTTAACAGTAAGAATTCCACAGGCTGGAAATCAGGCTGACTGCTAAGTGGAAAAGTTAATGTTTTTTGTGAAAGCACAGTGCAGCCACCTGTGTACTATTACAGTGTGGAAATTAGTCATTTGTCTGGTGTAGCTTTTGGCCTGACAAATTCTGGAGGTAATAAAACAATCCTCATTTTTGTGGGTTTTTAGGTCGTCTTCTCTCTCCACCCACAAATGCCATGCACATGCCTCTCAACTATGCTGGTTTTGTACTGTTGGCTGAACTTGCTCGTATCAACTTGCAGAGATTTTTTTTTAAAGATTTTTTTCCCTACTTACAAGTTGAATTTCTGAGGGAGGAATTCAGTTATTCTTTGTGCTTCCTTTGCTATGTTTCTATACATTCTAGTTACAGACCTAAACCTGGTATTGGTTTTAATCTTTACATTCTTCTAAGTCTTCATTTCTAGAATGAAGGAACACAAAATGGCCCCTTTTCATGGCTCCATTTCTTCTCCAAACCAGGAAAAAAGGTGACAATGACTAAATCTGGGCAGTTTGATTTCTAGGTCAGTGTGCAATCCTTTCACTTGTAGAGAACCCCTTTCCAAATGCCTAGCTGAGTAGGCTAGAGCTGAGTAGATATTTTGGTATCCAGACTGAGGATTAAAATGAAGCCTGGTCCTTGAAAATGTGCTGGTAGTTGTGGAGATGTCTGTGAAGTGTTCCTTTTGCAGAGAAACTCCTGTTGATGGAGAGGAAAAGAACCTTACAAGAAATCTTGTTAGGAGAGCTGGGAAACTGAAACCGACTAGTGGCCCTTCAGATCTGCCAGTTGAAGTGCATCTCAGGCTTTCGTGCTTTTACTTACTGCTTCCTACCATATCTGCTTTGAGCAGTGGAGCGATTTGGTTCACAATAGTTTGTCACAACCACGATCACCTGTTGACATGAACAGGGTGTTTCCTGCCACACAACTGTCACTACAGCTGTCCTTAGGTCAGTGGTATAGGGTGGTTAGTGTTGAACTTGCCATGCCTCCAGTTTGCCACCTTTTCTCCTGTGTTGTTTCTAATGTGTTTGCTGTTGTTTTCCCCCATTTCCTGTTAAAGGAGAGTGCTGAAGCCTCTGCAGCTGAAGAGCCCCAGTGGCTAAACTCCTCTAGGTCTAGTTCAACACTGGCCAGCCTATTGAAAAACAGGCTTGCAGCTCATTGGGGGGAAAAAGTTTCTGAATCTGCTCAGACCTCACCACCGTTGAGCATTGTAAGTGTCCTCCTCACTTAGGGACACTGTTTTATCTATGGTTTTTGTTGGTTTTTTTTTTTAAGGTCAACTTAAGCTGAAGCTTGGAAGCAGCTTCATGAGTGCACCTTCTGCACCTGCAGAACCCCATTGCAATGTTTGCAGTGGCTGTAGAAACTGGGAGAGAGCTTAGCCCCACTGGAGTGAGGGGATAGCCATGGCAATAATCTCCAGTGACGCAAGTGACTGCTGTTGAACTTGGCCTTGGGGACTTCAGAGCAGAGAGATCTCTTGTTAACAGCAGTGAGTGGTGTTTTCAGGCCCTTAGCAATTAAATACAAATCTCATGGGTTATAACCACAGTGTGGTTTACCTAATAAATGAAATAAGAACTAGATAATGTGCAACAGCACTATGAAGAGCTTGTTATCCAGAGTTCCCTCCCTTCTGAGGAGGTCATGTACGTCCTTCAACTTGAGGGCCAGGTACTTGGCTGAACACTTCTGCCCAGGAGGGCATCAAGAGCTTAAGAACACTGACAGTTACATGCAATGAAAAATACTTACCATTTGGGTGTTGCTGCTCTGTAACACCGTAGAGGATTTATCTTAAAGAGCAAAGAATCCAACAGCAGTGTTTTCTGGCATTTGCCCGCGTTCTATTTTCATGAATGGCAAGAGAACATGGAGAATAAATGGGTGGCTGAGGCCCCCTAGTGCCACCAGAGCACACTGTACCCCTCAGCCTCCAGGGCCACAAAATCGCACTTGATATTTACTTTGATTTTTCTAGAACAAAAAAGAAACACTTTTTAAGGTAAAATACTTCATGATGTACTAATTGTTCATGTGCAATTGTTTCCTTACTGAAAACATGAATCCTCCATTTATTTTTCATGTCTTGTTTTGCAAAGCTGTACAAAAGCTGAGAGAGAGGATTCTGTTTGCAGCCACCATCATTAATATTTACGTTGCTTGCAAAAAAAACCCAAAACCCACACCCAAAACTATACAGGGAAGCTGAAGGCTCATAAGGTAATTTTTTATTTATTTTTTTTTTACCACAGCTAGATCTCTGCCCAAGAGTGACTGGAAGGAAACACTATACAGCTGGTGGTATTTGATGCTGTGGTGTGTTGTTTAATTTGGGGGTGGGAGGGATGAGGAAGAAAAAGTGCCAGTGAGGGAGGAGTAAGGTAGTTGTGGGGTTTCATTTTGGTTTTGTGGTTACTAGCCATGTGGTTTTGGTTGAATTTGCTAAGACCTTGAAAATCACTTCCAAATGCTATGATCTAAGATAGAACAGCATGGAGGTATGTTAGAATGGATTCCCTTTGTGCTTAAAAATTAACTTTAAAGTGTATATTCACAAATAGTGTAAAGTAGTTCAGAGCTCTCCTTCTGGGAAAAAGGTTAGAGTCCAGAGAATAGCTCCATATAAAGTAACTTAATGGTGGCCTTAGGCTGTTATTAAAATAGCTCTTTTCAGTATTTCTGTGTTGCCATAGTCCCAGAATTTCTTGAAACCATGGCTTTTGTCAAAAATCTAGCTATTTACTCTTGTGGCAAAGTTTCGGCCTTCCGTCAGGTGTGAATAGCAGCTGGTAAAGCTTCAATAGAGAGATGGATTTTGGTGTTTAGTCAGCCAGTTGGCTTGTAACTCTCATCAGTCTGTAATGCTCCCTCTCCTTTTGCTGTTGCACAGGTTTTTAATAAGCAAGAGAAGGCGGTCAGCCTTGTCCAGAATGCTACTGTACGCTATTCTTTAACAGTGAAATGTAAAAGTGGGGATGTAAAGTTAGGCCTTTATAAGTAGATATGCTTCCTTTTGTGGACATTTTGTAAACCAGTTTCTTGAGAGGTAAAGTTGCCAAACAGACCTGAAAAATGCTCTGAGGGGGCTTGGGTGGGAAATGAGGAGGGTGAGAAGTTAAGATATTTTTCTGAGTGACACTAGATCTGTGCCTTTTGTTCTTATTTTGGGTGCACTTTGGAAGGATAACATTGGTGGTCTCTGTACAAATTCCTCCTCACTTGTTCACAGAAATGCCTCTTTAGAGCTATCAGTTCTTACAACAAAAGTTATAACTTTTGTCAAAAATACATAGTTATGTCAAAATGGTTTACGTGGTAAACTTCTTTATTTCTTTCAAAAGACAGTAAAGTTGATGCTTCCAATGTTGTAAAACAAAATGTGCTGAAAATTAAACTTTCTGCCCTTTCTTCTGTTTCTTGTTTTAGACGTTGAGGTGACTAAAGACTAGGTGTAGTCAAGCTGTGCCACTCCACCATCTGCTAGAAAAGCTCCAGTTAACACCTGAGTTTCAAAAACTTGTTCAGTTGAACTTTTCTATAAACATCAATAGCAGATGTAGGAAGAAAAAATAAAAATAAAGGAAGGTTTTTCCTAGTTATTTGAGGTATATCTCATAGTTTCTAACGCAGAGAATATTTTATACTTTGTTACAATTTTCTGCTGTTTTTAAGGACCAGTTCAGGGTGAAGAAATCTAGTTGTGGGATATTGAGAAATTGTGGACGGCACTGAACATACCCTACCGTATTCGGTGTTGATCCTTTAAATCATTGTAGAATTATAAATGTCTCACTTGTGTTTGGAATAACTGTGGAACACTCTATGGTTTTACAAGTTAAAAAGGGAAACATTGTGTAACACGTTCTTTTATCTTTTTCCTTTGTTCGTTTGCAGTCCTTCAAGGATCTTATGCATAGCATATGAGGTTTTGCAAGGTTTGCAATATATGAACAAACATGGAATGGTCCACCGAGCACTCTCCCCTTGCAATATTCTTTTGGATCGAAAGGTACAGCTACAGGAATACATCTATGTTTTTCTTTGGGTTTTGTTTTTTACTCTTGCTGCCAACAAGTAGCGTGCTGTGTCATATATGGAGACTGGGCAGTCACAGCCATTTAGATAAGGAAAAAATTGCATATCTGGGAAAGTACTGGTTTTGGGCTGGGTTTTTTTGATGTGTTGAGGTTTGTTTGTTTTGGGGTGGTTTTTTTGCATTTTTTTTAAAACTACAGTTTTCCTTAATTTCCTAAATATCAAATGAATTTCAGATTTTATTTTTCTCTTTTCCCATTTTCCCAAATGACTTTTTCACCCTTTTTTTCTTAAGGTAGTAATCTGAGTCTACTTGTTGTCATTGTTATTAGTTACAAGAACTTCCTAGCTGTCTGAACAGGGAAAAAATTATTCTGGCTGATTAGGTGTTAATATTATTTCCTGTGTTTCATGGTGATCTGGTATTTCGCTTTTATTCTTAAGATATCGACATATTTCTTTGTTAAATTATTAAAATTCCAGTCTGTCAATTCTGTTGTCACAGACTATTGAGTTGGCAGTGTGGAATACAGGTTCTGCTCATAAAAGCTGAGAGAAATTAATAGCTGCTGCTATACTCACAGCAGTCACTGCATTTGAAGTGACAGCAAAAGAGCTTAGCCAGTCTGCATAACCTCTCTCTCCTTCCACTGCTTACTCAGTTTGGATAAAATAGCTAGATCCTCCCCTCAGAAGGCAGAAAGAAAAAAAGAAGGAAGAAAGGAACAGTGGTTTTTATATACTTGTAAACAAATGAAAATCATAATAATGCTCTAACAAGAAAAAGTAGTTTAGGGTTTTTAGATACTCCTAAAATCAATAAAAGAACCAAAGAGGGCTGTGAGACCATAAACTTCTGTACTTTTCCCCTGCACTTTGAATAGCTTGCTGATGTAGCCTTCACTGTTGCACCACCTGCAGGCTGGCTGAGTACAATTCAAAATCCAGCAGAAACAATACCTCAGTTTAACTTCTATGCTTGCTTTTTGTTGTCTTGATTTTAACTTTCTGCCTCCACAGAACAAAAGCAAGCACCTGGAAGAAATGTAAGAGGGTGACTTTTTATAGCTATCTGTCTTCTGACAGCTAATGCAACTTGAAATGATTTTTTAAAAATAATTATTAATATTTTTAGCTTAAACAGAGATTCTTTCAGTGTCAGATTCTGCTGCTCTTGATCGTTAATTTTTTCCTTTTCAGGGACATGTTAAGTTGGCTAAATTTGGACTCTACCATATGACTGCTCAGGGCGTTGATGTTGATTTTCCTATAGGGTAAGTATGTAGCTACGCAGTACAAATTAGGGGTGTATTTTTTAAGGAAAGATGTTTATGTTTGGAGAAATCATCTTCAAAAATGTGTTGTATGCACAGGTTATAGGTTGCTGTTTTAATTCATATCTGTTGCATATACCCCTTATGCAGCAGCTTCTGGTCATGTCACTGAAGAGGTTATCTGACTAGGTAAAACTAATCAGAGACAGAGAATGCGTATCATGCAAGCCTGTTACTGTAACAATGTAGCGTCAGTCCTTATTGCCTACATTTGCCTTCAAATGCTAATGTGACTCAGATTCTGGAGGTACGATCTAATTTCAAATTTAGGAAAAAGCACAATCAGTTCTTTGCTATTGCATACCTTTATTGCACACGTATGCCTCTTGTGGCTTTGTCATTTTGTTATTTATTTTCAAGCAATCTTACTGTCTAGCCAAAGTGGCATGTTTTGTTGCGGTGTCTTCTTGCCACTTTTTGCTTTTCAGAGGCGGCATGTTGTTTACAATGGAAATACTGACCTGATTCTTAAAGACATGCCCAAGACAAGTAATGATGCTTCCCTTCCAAAGGGATTTCAGATTTTTTTTAAGTATTGTAATGAATTGTTGATGAAAAAGCGATACTGCCATCTAGCAGCAGATAGAATATGTCCTCAACACCTTTTGTTACTTTTCTTACAAATTCAAAAGTTATTTGATGGGGATACTGCAACCTCCCCAAATACATTTATTTAATGTACTAGTGCTGAAACTCAATGTACATTTTCTTTCAGGTATGTAGACATACTATTTTGAAAGCTGCTGTTCTTTCCTCGCACAAAAAGATAGAACTAGTGATTAAGATTTGAAGGTGCTATATATTTTGCAGTTGGAGTGAAACTTGGCTGCAATGTGTAGATTTTGAGTGAATAAAATCGAACAATCTGCATTGCTATGAACTCTAGTTTCTCAGAATGCAAAGTTTTTTTGATTACTGTACCTGAAAGGTAGGGTTTTTGGACAGACAGGATATTACTTAATGTTGCTGAATCTTTCTAGGTACCCATCATATTTGGCACCTGAAGTAATTGCACAGGGAATGGTCAAACCAAGTGATCATACTCAGTGTGAGAAGCCTCTGCCTTCTGGCCCTAAATCAGATCTGTGGTCTCTTGGTATGATATTGTTTGAGCTTTGCATGGTATGTAAGAGGATAATTCTGTTGATTGTGACACTTGGGGAATAGTTACATTTGCTTGATTGCTCCTGAGTATGGGGTTAATGACGCTTTGCGCATCACCTAAGTCCAAATAACACAGTATGTGAACATTCTTACCTGGATAGTTCTGGTGGTAGTAAGATGCATATTGGCTTTGTATTTGTATTAACCATGAAGGGCAGCTGCCTGTTAAGCTCCAATGGCATGATAGCATGATCAAATTCTTAGCGCAGAATGGCTTCTGAACCCCGAAGTCTCTCTAGATAATTTGTTGTTTTAATTGTGCTTTTAAGCATGAAGTAACCATTGCTATCATGCCCTCCTTCTCTTTGGGAAGGATGAGAAACTAATAACATTCCATGGAAAGGAAGAGAAGGGAGAATCTACCTTATCACCAGAGTTTAAAGAGCTTCTGTACAGAATTAAGGGTTTATTTGGAAAATACTTATGTGACTCTAGAAGTTGAAATAAATTATGACCGCATAATCTTTACTATCTGTATATGTCAAACTAAACTACTTTGATTCAAAGACAGCAACATTCTGTAGGGAGGTATGATCTATCAAATACCTCACTATTGATATTTAATCTCATTATATAACTAAATCATCAGGCAATTGCATGGTCAAGAACCTGTTTTATGTAGTGGTTCAATCAGGACATTGGAAATAGTCGTCTTTACATATTCTGCCCTTCTGTAAATTTGCATAGTGTTGGTAGATCATTATTCTTTTGAATATGTATGTTTTCTTCAAAATGCAATTGTGGTTTTTTTAAACACCTTTAAAGGGCTTTTCAGATGACTTTTCAAAAGCACTGTGCAATAATACAGTCATGTTTACCAAGTTCAGTAATTAATTACCTTTTTTCATGCTCACTTTGGAAAGTTTTTGAACCTATGTTACTGAATTAATAATAAACCTGCAGGTTTGCTAAGGCAACTTGGTGCTTTGTTTTGCATATTTTTATGTGGTACCATTGATTTGATTTTGTTGTTCATTTAGGGAAGAAAACTATTCCAGAGTTTAGAGATAGCAGAAAGATTGAAATTCATAATTATGTTAGGTAAGTAGCACAAAATCAATTTATTTTTTTTTAAGTTTCCAAGCAGTTCTATAATTAGAGCTTTACAATCTAGTCAGCTTGTGACGCTCAGACCTAAGGCATTTTACCTTTCTCAGCTTTCATCTCCAGAATTACATAGGCATTTGAAGCATGGTTGCTTCTCTAGGGAAGGTACAGAGGTGGGTGCCAGGAAAAAATAACTTTGCAGAAGAGCTGTAAGTATGTTAGAGTAAGGACAAACTATTAAAAAAAAAATGCTCAGGAAAGGTTGTGATTTTGATGGTTATTTGTTGTTTGTGTTGCAGGAGGTATGCAAAATTAATTAGGAATTGTATGACACTAAAGAAAACTGTCCCCATGCTAGTAGTTCTTGTTTACCAGGGAGAAGCAGGAGTCAAATAGGAAGGCAAAAATAAAAAGAGGGCTGAAAAGTGTATTACTGGATCCAGGCTTTTGTCTCTGTCTCAGCTATACAAAAGAAAATGTTGCTGTAGAGGTGGAATTTTTGTTTAATGTAAAGGAGTCTGGAAGTGGGACTATTTTGGGGCTTTTAAAGCTTGATTTCCTGTGGGGTTTATGTATAAACCATGGGGAGGGGAAAGGCATGAATTTACAATTTGAAGCTCCATCAGAGCAAATAGTAACACTCTTTCAAAGTTAGTTGCTGTCAGTAGAACTATCTCTTTCATTCAGCAGTTAGTGCTTGGGTGCTGAAGCTCTGCTTTGGTAACTGATTTGTTAGCAAAGCTTTCTGAAGCATTTCAGTCCCCTTCAAGTTGAATGCAAGTTATTGGTGACCTTTATTCACTGAAAAACATTAATGTCCTGACTTGGGAATTATTTTTCTTAGTATGTGCTGAAAACAAGTTGTAAAATACTGCTATGATTGTCTGCAAGTAGGAACAACATGAATATTACTTTGAGCTTCTATATGCAGGTATTTTTAAGTTCTTTCAGGTTTTGTTTTTTTATAAGTGGAAAGAAGGTTTTAATTTATTTGGCAGAGACCAACACTGTGGATTTACTAAACCTGCAAAAAGATTTTCACTGTTAAATTAGATGTGCTATTTAACTTTCTTAGGTTTCCATTTTCTGTCTGCATAGGTGATGGTAGTAATTTTCATTTCTGATTTTGAGAATTCACTTTCAGATGATGTTGCAATATCATTAAAAAGCCAAAGTTAAGTGTTTTTCATGGGGGTGGGGTTTTATCTGGTATCATGTTTTTTCAGTCTTTGACTTTCTATTTTTCTCTTTGTTTTTCAAAGGCTGCGTAGATGATGTTGTAACTGTATTGGCTGAAGAACATGGTTGTCTTGATATTATTAAGGTCTGTGAAACTAGTTTGCTCTTCCATGCCGTCTTATCTAGAACACTGTATTATTGTTGTGTAGTATTTTCAATTTTTTTTTTTAACTTGGTCACTTAATGCTTTGCAGTATGTGGAGAAATTTAGAAGTCTAAACTACATATCTAAGATACTTTCAAGTAGGCAGTGTTGGTAATACTCATTTTCTGAAGTTACTGTCAATCTCAGTAAATGTTAATGCTCTCTGGATAGTTTAATAAGGTATAAATTTTCTTTAAAGTGTTGGGGCTTAAGTATTTTTCTTCTAGAAATTTAGTTTATCTGGTCCACTTTACACATTCTGATAGTGTAGGTTTATACAGCTCAACTACTCCCCACACCCAAAATTAATCACTGATTTTAGCATCTGTATATTTTAAGACATGGTGTAACAAGACTCTGACTATTATCAGAAGGGAGTTCCCAGGTACTGCATAGTTTCAAGCTGGGCACAGAATATCTAAATTAAAAAATAAAAAACTGCATACATTGCAAACCTTTTCAATTTTTTTTTCCCCAAAGCAAATGCAGGGTTAGTGGTGAGAAGAATTACTTCCACAGCATTTTGATCTGACACAACTAACCTCATATGTGTAGGTGTGAAGTTTTATTGCCCTCAAAGGAATAGAGCCTGTGTGTTCAAAGTTAAGTCTGAGCCAAGTGACTTTCTGAATTAAGAGAGCAACAAACAGACCTCTCTCATATTTTTCTTATGTTCCAGGACCTTTCTGAAAATATGATAGCTCTGCTGAAGAAATGCCTTACATTCCAACCTTCTAAGAGGCAAGTATTCAGTCCAAACGCTGAGTGAACTTTGCTGGAATACTATGAAACTAGAAGATCTGTTGCTAAACCTTTTTTTTGTATACTGACAATTTGTGCTACCTATAAAATTTCTTGGGTTTGTTGCTTTTCAGCGTTTAAAGGAAAATAATTGGGGGTGGTCGGATGTGGTGGAAATTAAGTGTGCAAAACCTTGAGATTGAATCTGGTTATTTTGATGGATAACTACTCACACATTTGTAGCTGTAAGTTCACAGGTTTTACTGATTTCATGTTTGGAAGTTGTTACTGGTTTCTGTAGCTGTATTGTAGCCAGAATTAGGGGTGCTTTCTTCAAATATCTTCTTTCCAAGTACTTTTGCATTCTGTCTGTCCACCACAACTTTCTTCTGAAAACTGAAGTATTCTCCTGTTCTTTAATGAAGGCTTTGCATTTGTATTTTTTCATCGGAAAGGGTGGTCGGGCACTGGAATAGGTTGCCCAGGGAGGTGGTGGAGTCACCATCCCTGAGGGTGTTTTAAGGAAAGGTTAGATGTGGTACTTAGGGACGTGGTTTAGTGGGTAATAGGTGGTGGGGGGATGGTTGGACTAGATGATCCTTGAGGTCACTTCCAACCTTAATGATTCTATTCTATTCTATCTCTGCTTACAGGAATTAAATAAATAGTTGCTATGTACATTAGATGAAGGTGAGATCTGAACTCGGGCTGTAAACAGACTGTGTGGTGTGTTACGCATTCTGAATTGAATAAAATTGGTAGACATTTTTCTATTAAAATTTCTGAAATCCTGTATAATTTAAAATAGCTTGCTAATATTTGTTACTGGGGACATTTCTTACTGAAACGTAACACTTTTGAAAGTACTTCACTCTTAGTGTTTTAGTCTCTTTTTTCAATTCAAGGCCAACTCCAGAGGAATTGCTGCATGACAGTTTGTTCAGTGAAGTATCCTCAGTATATCCTCCCTTCCATAAACCTGCTGGTCTGTTCTCGTCTTCTCCAAGGTGTGCTAATTTAACGCTTCCTGAAGACATAAGTCAATTATGTCAAGGTAAAAGCAGGTAGTGGGATAAATGTCTTTGAAAGGGGAAGCAAAATAAAATGTTTTCACATTTTCTTTTAATGCTTTGTTGAGAGGAAACTGTCAAGTGTTGGAATATTACATTCTTGGACTAAGTTGTTTAATGGACAGAGACATGGACAAATGTTTTGAGGGGTGTGTGCAAGTCAAAGGGCATCTTGATTTTGTGTTTCAGTCTCGAGGAATGAGTAGTTATCATCAGTATTCAAGTCCAGCTTGGAATATCAATATTAGCTTTTGCCTTTAGAATTTGGACATGTGCATGTACGATTTAGTTTGGGGGTTTTTTTTCATTAATTTGTGTGGTGAATTGGTAATCGGATTCTGCTGGATCATAGCATGTGATGAATTTTGGAAGTATTGGAAAACTGAATCATTGTGAAAGAAGTCACATTCCAGAATAAAAGACGACATTTCTAGGTTTAAAACTACGGTATGCTGAAAGTGTTACCACTCTTAAGTCCTCATTAACTTTTTCTGATGAACTCAGATTTCTACATGTTCAGAAAACCTCATTACACAATTTTTGGAGACTAAGATTTCATACCTTGTTAGAATGGGTATGGCAAGATAGATTACAACTACTCAGTATGCATCCCTAGTTTCTTATTTTTTTTTCTCTTAGTGTTGTGTTGTGTACAAAATAGTGCTTGGGTTGCTTGAGTTTTTTTAAGACACAGGAAACAAAAGTCCACACATCAATGTCTTTATCAAATTGGATCTATTTTCTGCACTGAGGCAAACTGCAGAAATACTAGCTTTTTTCCTGGCTTTTGCCCATCTGCTCTTTCCTTAAATCTTCCTAAAGGGCACTTGCAAAGGGAAGATCACTTTTCCTCTAACTTCACATTAAGGTCTAAGATCTTTCAAGCATAATAATTTTTTTTTTTTCCCAATAATATGTGTTTAAAGTGGTAGGAAGAAATACAAGCTGCCTGAAAAGGTATAACTCATTTTTATGTGTTTTCTCTTAACAGATGAAGATGGTGATTACCTAGCAGAAAGATCAATTGAAGAGGTTTATTATCTCTGGTGTTTGGCTGGAGGAGACTTGGAGAAAGAACTTGTCAACAAGGAAATCATTCGATCAAAGCCACCTGTCTGCACGCTTCCCAAGTAAGAACAGAGAAACACTTTAAGGGAAAGGAGGGATGGATGGAGAAGGCCGGTGATTCTGAGAGAACATTTTGTTTGGTTTTTCATTTCAAGACCAGTATGTATGAAAAAATACTGAAAATAGTGTTCTTGAACAGCAGGGAATCATGTTGCTTCCTCTCTTACCAAATTTAAGGCATTATTGGAGTGCCTTATATGTCGCCTACCTGTACTTCATATTGTTTTCTGAACTTTGAAGAAATGTACATGAAGTGCGAAATGCTGAACTAGAAGTCCCTAAATTTAGGACACTTTGCAATAGCATTAAGTCTTTGTAAAAATGTCTCACTGTGCTTCAACAGCATATTAGTAGTTGTAATTTAATTTATTATGTTCTGTAGAAAATTCTCCCATTTCCTTTCACAAAGCAGTAGTGCTGAATGGTCAACTGAATTATTCAGCAAATCTGCTGAATTACCTTTTTTAAAAAAAAAGAAGTTAGCTTTATGACTTGTAACTAAAATGCTGTTACAAAATTATAGCTATTTTTATCTTACTGCAATTTTAATTAGTATATTTGTGTTCTTATCCTGCAATTTGATCTTAATAAGCATAATTATGTGTCCATATGGATCAATTTGCTGGTTCTGGGTTTTAAAAACACATGAAGTCAGGGTACAACCAAAATGTAGTATCTTGAATCAAAAGGTGAGACTACATTTTAAGTGATATTTTGGTGGCAAAATTAATGTGAAACTTTGAGGGATTACCTGTTTCTGTACCCATGGATCAATGCATGGGCTTTTGAATTATGAGGGGAAAATATTTTTTGTCATACTATCTAGCTTGAGGATGAGGTGTTAATTTCAAAAATGCAATCTAACTCTGTCTTCTAAGTGATACTAAGAATGCTAGCTTTATTTCTGGAAACCAATTTTGTGTTGTCTGCTTTAAACATCTCACCAAATAGACAATCTGTGTGTCCTCTTTCTTGGATGCATTTGTATCCTGAGATGGACTGCAACAGAAAATGTCTAGGTCAGACTTTTACCATTTTGTGTTGTTTAGTGGTTGTGGTTTTTTTGTCATGGTGGGAAATGGCTTTCATATGACAGTGATGGTTTATTTTTGCTTTTCACTGTAACTGACAGTCCTGGTCTGTGCCAGGTCAAGGAATAAAAGGGAGTATTAATCCCATATCTCATTACTCTTTCTTTGTGTGCAAAACAAAGTTATAGAAAACCTGAAATGTGCTTTTTAACAGCAAAAACTGTTTGAATAATTTAAGGTGATTGTACATTCCCTTGATAGCAGGTTTCATGCCGTGCCTAGTCAATACAGTATACTTCTAAGAGCTAGTATTTTGTTTTAAAGAAGAAAATGATTGATGTAAGAATTTATTTTTTCTAGCTCTAGCCTTATAAAATGACCTGATTTTTTTTTCTTCTCCCTTTTGAAGCTTTTTATTAGAAGATGGTGAGAGCTTTGGGCAAGGACGAGATAGAAGTTCCCTTCTAGATGACACGACTGTGACTTTGTCTCTGTGCCAGCTCCGAAATGTAAGAATATTGTGCACTTGTTCATGTCTTTAAACATCTGTTTAAAGGGAATATGGAACAGCAGCTCCTACTGCGGTTCCTACAAATGACAGTGTTACTGATTTCAAGAGAATGCTTCTTGGCATCCGAGTCAGATTCAAATTTATGCTATTAAATTGCTTTGTCTGCAAAAGTGTACTAAATTTGATTTACCTTCTGTGCTGCCACCCCCTTCCTGTGTCCCTCCCTTTCCTTATTTTTGTTACCTGCTTTGTTGTGCTGTAGCCCAAATAGGTCTGTAGTACCTGATACTCTCCCTGGTTGCTAAACTAATTGGACAGTGTTGTTTTGCATTCTTTAATTCCTGTCTGTAGGTGGCTCACAATATTCAAAAGAAAGATCAACTCAGTTCGGTTGCAGCTCCTTTAGAGCTTTGTGCTTAAAGTTGGATACCAAGTTTCCAGTAGTTTATTACTACTCTTTGAAATATATAGCTCTGAAACAACTAGTTCAAAAGATCATTTCAAACCATTTTGCCAAGATGCAGAAATGCCGTTTTCTTCCATCTTGCATAGAAAAACCAACATATTTTGCCTGATGTAATAATCAATTACAGGATTTACTGCCTGTGTCACTGACATGTTGTGATTGTTCATATGTCTTTGCACATGTAGAGCTTTATTGCCATAGAAATAGAAATTTAGGCTGCACTGTTTGCAGCTTGCTTTTTATAGTAGCGAATGCAATTCTGTCACAGTCTGTAAAAATCCCCTCCATATGCTTAGAGGGGTTAATACTGAAAGGAAAGTGACTCTTGAAGTCTTGATCTCTGCCACCATTACCTTAATCTTGGGGGCAATGAGGCAAATACTGTGTAAACATGTTTCTTTAGTAGAATTTTGCATTTCTTCACACAAATGTGTGAAAACAGACCAAAGAACTGGGTTATTTTGTTTGCTTGGTTGACGGAGGGAGGTAGAGAACACGCAGCAACTATTTTAAAGGTAATGCACTATACCTCCTACTGTTGTTCCTACAAAAGGATGGCTTCTAAGGCTTTTTTTTAAACTTTTTAATCTGTAATTTTGGATATTGCTGATGACTTCTGTGAGTGCTGTGGCAAATAAGTATATATTGAAGTTTTGTTCTGAGGAAGATACATGCCTGAACCTTGCAGTGTTAGTTGAAATAAATTTTTGAACTTATGCAATTCTTCAAACACCTTTCTTAGAGCAGAGCACTATGCTTATAATCAAAAGAGGATCAGTACTGAATGAACTGAGAATGAACTGTTCTGTCAGTCCCAGGAGGAACAGGCTGTGTGCTGTGTGCCTTTAAGTTGTTGGTTGAACTGCAAAACAGAGCACTGCAGGGAGGATGGTATTAAACATTAATCACCATGCACCAAAGGTGTCTGAAAACTTCAGGCAAAAGTCCAGGCATGCTTGTCACCTTTCCAGAGAGCATCTGTGTTTCTGTGCAGCTTTCAGATGCTGCTACTAAAAGGATCTCAAAATTGCATAACTTCTGTATTGATTAAAAACACGAAACCAAGTTGTACAGTTGCTTTGCAGCTACTTGGATAGGAGGTCCACATAGAAAAAGTTATGAAAAGAAAAAGAACAATGTAATCCTATTCATCTATTAATCTATGGCCCATGGAAGCTAATTTTTGTGTGGAAATAGGTTTATGAGTGAGATGAGTGTTATCTTCAGGCAGAAGAACTTCCATCAACTCAAAAAGCATGTATTAGCAAAAGTTTTTAGCATTAAAGGCTCTCGGTTTCTTTGCTGACAGAGGACTGAGCTAATCATAGAATCATTAAGGTTGGAAGAGACCTCAAGGATTGTCTTAAGGGGAACTACTAAATTTGATAATGAATTGCTAATTAATAGTATTTGTATTCCACTAAATATCTCCACTTGAATTCTGAGCAACATTCTGATAATGGATTATTTTTATTCTTCATTTCAGAGACTGAAAGATGTTGGTGGGGAAGCATTTTATCCACTGCTTGAAGATGAGTAAGTGTGTGTATGTTTGTACATGTATAAGAGACTGAATTTTGAGTTTTAAATTTTGAGTGGCACACTGCATCGCTAGACACAACTGTGTTCCAAAACCAAACCTAACTGTCCTTGTTTGGCTCTTAGAGTCAACAAGAGGTGAGACGTGCTCTGCACTGGTGGGTTTAGGGCTGTGATACCAAACAGAGAATCCTAGCCTGTGGCTGTGTTCTGGAAATCAGAATATCAGAATATTCAAAATTATCCATCTATACTTGTTTCTGACTCTGAAATACATCACAGGATATTCTTTTTCGGTTTGGTTTGGGTGGGGTTTTTTTATATGCAATGATTTGTGTTTCTTGCTGTTCACTACTACTATTCTCTTTTTCCAGCCAGTCAACTTTACCTCATTCAAATAGTAGTAATGAGCTGTCTGCAGCTGCTAGTCTTCCTCTGATCATCCGGGAGAGGGACACAGAGTACCAGCTAAATAGAATTGTCCTATTTGACAGGCTGTTGAAGGTATGGAATTTTTCTGATGCTGGATAATTGGATTTGGTCTGTTAATTAGAGGATTTTTAAATCACCAAGTAATTGAAAAAGGAAGCAGAAATACAAGAGGCCACAGTGGGAAAAGGGGAAAAAAACCCTACCTAAGAAGAATGAAAAAAACAACAAAAGAGTTCTTTAGCTTTATAATAATCACTACTGAAGATTTTAAAGTATGCACATGAAAATAGAACTGCTGCTAATACCTGTTACTTACTGAAGAAAATACTTCTGCATCCTTTATTTCATAATAGACTACGCTATTATAGGTAGAAATATGGCTGTAACACTTCTGCATTTCCAAGCAGTGAAGTACTTGAAAACAATACCAATCTTTACTGTCACAGTGCCATGTTAGAAATACAGGTTTTATACTGAGGGGGAAAAAGACCAGTCCCTAATTTATGTGTATGCAGGGAGAGGGATTCTTGCTGAAGAATGAGAGCGAACTGATACGCATCATCAAGTGTGGTACTTAAAAAGTTATAAACTAGACATGTTTAATAAAACAAAGTTGGATGCATGGTATGAAAAGAAAGACATAATGAAGAAAAACTTCTAATAAAATTTTGGTCTAGTAAATATATATAATCAGGATACATCAAAGCCCATGAATACATTTATGAGAAGGAGTGGGTATTTTAACATCAAACAGTAGTCCTTCCTCCAGGTCTTGCAGTTAGGAATTAAATTTACCTGCTGTAAAACTTGTATTCACTGTTGAGGCTGACAGCATTTGTCCTTTGGGGGAAAGACTGTCCCAAGAGTGGGATTTGAATTGTTTCAGTTACATGGTAACATTTTTTGCTGTTAATGTCTTCTCTTTGAAGGCCTACCCATATAAGAAAAACCAGATTTGGAAAGAAGCCAGGGTCGACATCCCTCCTCTTCTGAGAGGCATAACCTGGGCTGCCCTGTTGGGTGTTGAGGTAAGGGTAATGGGGAGAGTATTTGCAGAAGTTCCAGCACTGACTGCGGAGGGAATGGGATAGGAATGGGATCGAAGAGGAAGTTGGAATGAATTTGTGGGTAGAACTACTGGAATTTCAAAGAGAATGAGTCATGAAGTTGCATGAACAAAGGCAGCGTTCACACAGTCTTGCTTCTTGTCTCTCGTATTACTTGATTTCAGAAAACTTATGTAAACTTGACTGCCTTTGATTTTGATGATGTTGTGGAAAAATGCTACCCATACAGCTAGTGTGTTTAAATTCAATTGGTAGTTAATAGGTTTTTTGTTTTTATTTTTAATATTTTTTGACAAATGTAATTTGAGTGCTTCTACTCCAGTCAGCAATAGTTGGGCAAAACAGGATGAAACCTATCCAGATGTATTTTTCTCACCTACCAATCAATGCACTTCCTCTGAAGACTGGACAATAAATAAATTACATGTAAACCTTTTGGACAAAGGACTAGACGAGAATGTCGCAAAAATGAGGACTCCTCACAGAGATTTCTTGACCACCCAGCTCTTGCATCTGCCCTGCTTGCAATCTGTAGCAGTGCAGCAAAGAGTTTCTCGTAGATAACACATCCAAGGTTATTTAGGATATTTAGCTTAGGATGTGATCTGCTGAGTACTGTATAATATGACAAAAAAAAATAAAGCTATAAAGGTAAAGAGCAACTGCTGGTCACAGTTGTAGCCTGGGTCTTGGGAGATGAGCAGTTCTCATGCTTCATCAGCTTATCATCTGTACAATGCTGGTGGTGTTTCCCTGTCCCATAACATTAAGGTGAACGTGTTAGCATGCTTGTCTTGGGATTCATGCAAGGACAGGCTATTTAAGAGGAGTGTATATTGGTAACGTCGATATGAATTAACAGGCAGTTGGACTCAGTGCCTTTTCAGAGATGATGCTGAAAGCCACTTGCCAGTGGCTGAGGTAAGCACTGAATTTAAACTGAGAGCATTTCTTAACTTGAAAATGGAAAACTCTATCAGGTGCATAGCTTTTTGCATAAACAACTGAAAATCACTGAAGTATTGAGGAGGTCACAGAAAGGTCTATATGTCTTGAATTAAAACAGAATAAGATTATTTTGTTAAAATTCAGCTGCCAGAATTTTCTGTACTTTTGGAGGTTTTTTAAGAAAAAAAAAAGCTGCTAACTAAAGCACTTAAGAAAATGAGTCAACTTCTGTATATCAGCGAGTACATTGTAATATGCATTTCTGTTAGTAAGGGCTTTCTAAACTCAGTTCTTTCTTCCACATTTAGGGTGCCATACAAGCAAAATATGATGCCATTGATAAAGACACACCGATTCCTACAGACAGACAAGTAAGACTTCCAATGTTATCAAATATTGTCACTTGAAGTAATGCAAAGATTTTTTCCTCCGGTCATTTGCCTATTACAGCAGGTGTGGCTGATAATACTCAAAGGGTTCCACTGTCCTCTGACCTTGTTCATGCTATAGCAAGAAGCTTGCAAAACAGATAGGAACAAGTAGTTTAATTCAATTTGTGTTATAACATATGGAAGGTGAAATTCTCTTTTACTTCAGCATCACTGTTTCTATAGCAGCAGTGAAGTATAGTGAACAATATTACTGATGGATTGTTAGAAGTCCCGTTTTAAGCGAATGTGTGTTGCGCCTGTTAGACCTTGTACTAGATAGTGCTGAGTATCCTGAGATCCTGTAAAGGTGAGCTGTGCTTCACAGAAGTGGGTTCTTGAGGAATTTGCTTCTCCAAGAAGTCTTGCCAGACATAGATGTCACAAGCAACAGCTGTTCCTTTCATCTGGGTGAAGAAATATTTTCCATGAAATTGGGTACAACATTTTGAGAATTCTGATCTGATTATCCTTTAGAGCAAAGTGATATTAGCACCTGAAATGAGTCCAAAAAAACTGTAACTGTAATCTGCTTTCTGCCTTTTTCAAAGGTTAGAACCCTTCTAAAATTATAAATCTGGAAAGAAAAAGAAAAGAAAACTCTATTTTTAATCTTTGACAGGCCTGTTAGTCCCCTGTTCCCTCTGTTTTGATTTTGAGGGTGATGGAGGAAGCAGACTGTGTTTATGATGGTGGTCTGACCTACATTCTTTGGCTGACTTCCACCTCTAGTGTTGCAATATTGCTGTAGTACTACCTCACTTACCCTGATTTCTCTTTGTTACATGCTTGGCTGTGGCGCAGATCGAAGTTGATATTCCTCGTTGCCATCAGTATGATGAATTGCTGTCATCACCAGAGGGTCATGCAAAGTTTAGACGTGTATTGAAGGCCTGGGTTGTTTCCCATCCTGATTTGGTGTACTGGCAAGGTGAGTTTCACTAATTGACAACAGCAGTTACCTAACTGGAAAGCTATGACTGACTTAAAAATACCTCCCCTGCTTTCTCCCAACAATGTAAACTTTGCTTTCATTTCTGTTTCTTTTGAAGAATGAGTCTATGTGTTATTACAAATTTAGATTCTAATAATTTATATTGAGTTTTTGATGCAAAACTGCCACAGTTTCTTATGTATTTATTCTCTTTAAGGTGACTTTATTAAAAACAAACACAAGAAAAAACCCAACAAAAAACCCACCAGTTTGTTGCTTACTGTTCAGTTTCAGCGTAAAACTGCGTAAGTTACTGAGCAAGTTTGTAGGATGGTAAATTGCATTTCTTGGAAGCCTTGCTAGAATAATCAATTCAGTGTTATAGTTCAACATTTGAAGTCCCCTCTGTTTTCATGTGCTGATTTCACAGTTGTTCTCAGCATTACATGTGAAGCCTGATATTACAGAATTTTTATCAGTATCACGTATGCAAATTTTTATGATAAAGAATTCATCTTGGGTATTACAATAAATAAGCTCTTTATGCACTTTCTTCGTGGCCTTTCTCTCTTTAGGTCTTGACTCTCTTTGTGCACCATTTCTGTACTTGAATTTTAACAATGAAGGTGAGTACCTTCTTCTGCTGGGGCTGAAGGGGAAACAGTCTGTCATTTGTATCTAAATGTAGACAGATGCGAGTACACTCACTTATAGATGGAAACTTTCTGTAACAACAAAGGAATTTTAAAGCTCTTGTTGCCACCGGTCAGAAGAAATGGTCTGTTTTTGAAAAGTGTGTGTGGTGTACTGCTCTTCAAGCAGGGGTTCAAACCCTGCTTATACCCAAGTACAATAATAAAGATGTAAGAAGCAGCACAAATAATCTTGACTATAGAAAATTAAGCAATGATTCTCTAGTACTTGTCTCTTTCAGAGAAGCTGTAGTTCAGCCTTCTTTAATGTGAATGCATTGTTTGTTAACCTGTCAGACTAGCTTTATTCTTTATTCAGAAAAGCTGATGATGGTTTTAAATGCCTAAAACCTTATCAGACCAGTTTTGGATATGTGGTCTTTATCTTCTTAGAATGTGATTTGTTCAGAATAGGTCTAGTCCAATCTTCTATTCTCTTGCACCTGCCTTTTTTTATATAAGGTCCGTGTGTGGGAAAACTAGTTTCTTAGGACGATGCCTCCTATCATGCCTTCTATGTGTAGTATTGTAAATATTTCAACAGATTTTTCTTGCTCTTGAACATGTTCCTATACAGTTTGATTTTTGTAGAACCTGGTTTCCTTCCCATTGAGACAAAATCTAATAGTAGTGAATTGACGTAAAATTGTGTTCTGTTTTTCAAACTTAATTGTACGTGTTTGGCTCAGATATTTAAAAAGTGGTTTCAATACCAGTAAAGTTGTAACACAGAACTTGTTTATAACATGACGTTATGTCATATTTGCTATAATTCTCATGTTTTGCTTAGAAGCTTCCAAAATTATATTTATTGTCTCTGAACAATTTCCAGCAAACCCATATTTCTTTTTTATATCTGTGGTCTAACACCATGACGAAGACTTTTTTATTATAATAGATGATCTCCCAGCCAGGTTTCCAGGAATTAATCAAGAGGATAAACACTTAAGTTTTTGCCCTCTAATCTCTATTTGATATGTATATGAGGAGCAGCTGAGAAATTTAAGATGGTTTTGACCATTTTTTGGTAGTATTATTGATTATATTTCATTCAGTGTTTTTTCTTCTGAACTCTATCTTCTTTAGTCTCTGAGTTGAACTAAGAGACAAGATACCAGTCTGATGGGACGTACACTGGGTGTAAGTTCTATAGGAGAAAACTCATAAGACTGAAACAATGCATTTGACTGAAACTGTCTTCTGAAATTTTATTCATCCAGGGACCTTCACTTTTTAATACAAACATTACCATGACTTTCCAAACATCATCTCATTACTTTGTAACTGAGAAGTATAAAATATTGATTAATCAGTGACAGAATGAGACTGTTTTAGGAGCTGTTAAAATTCTTTAATGAGGAACGTGCCCTTTTTCTGTGTTCTACAATTATTTTTATGGATAGATTGTTTATGCTTCTCTGCTTAATAATAACTTTTTCAAGTGTACTTAATGTTTGTACCTCTGTAGTTGCATCCATTTTTCTAATTCTTTCAGCTCTGGCATATGCCTGCATGTCTGCTTTTATCCCCAAGTATCTGTATAACTTCTTTCTGAAGGATAATTCTCATGTTATTCAAGGTAAGTCAGTCTCTTTATTGTCTTTTTTTTTTAGTTCTAAGAGAAGTAGAATTATTTCTGGATATATAAATACACTTTTTCAAGTGGTAAAATTGGAATACAATTAGATTGACAGTGTAGAAATACCCACCTATTTCTTTCAGAAGATTTATTTTAAATAAATAAGAACAACAGCTGTTCAAGTAAACTAGGAACAAAATAAGTAGACAAAGATTCAGGTAGGGGAAATAAAACCTCAGTTGTGCACACACCCGCGCGCACACAAGAAGTTCTATGTAATATCCAATGTAAGAGTCAGTTGATCGTGCTAAGTTGTAAAAAGAAGTAATAGTCTTTCCAAAGTTAGTTGCTAAAGACCTACCCTTCAGGTGATTAAAATCATACTGTTACGTGATCTATTTTGACCGTGAGGGGAAAATGAAGAGAAACAGTACAAACTAGGGACTCCTCAGAAAATGGAAGTTATGGTATTCAGAGAGTTAGGGATTTGAGGGGAATTTCTTACTGAACAGAAGGTAACATCATTCAGTGCAGGACAGGAGTTGGAGAACCCTGAGGAATAATGTTGTGTAGTTCAGCCTTCAACAGCTATGTAGGTAATGCAGAGAAATTAAAACAATTGCAAGGAGTTAAATGTCTGTTCTACTTGAAAATTAATTGTAAATTTCATGGAAACACGAAGAAGTTGTCTACACCTAGGAAGCCACAGGTGCAGTCTGTGTTGGAAAGATAATTTTTCTTGCAGACAGTTTTTAAAAAACAAAAGAAGCTCTTTGAAAAGCCATCAGTAATTCAAAAAAGCAAGTGGCAAAGACTGGGTTTTCTTTTTTATAATTCAAACAGTTATGAGTGTTTCTTGAATACCAGGTTTCAGCATGGTTTTATACCCTTGTATTTCTTTTAAAGAAATTCTTTTGTAGGTAACTTGTGAAACTCCTCAACTTAGAAAGTGTCCTTTTTTTTTCCTTCAAAAAATGAAGGGAAATTAAGAACTGATTGACAGAAGAATACTTAGACATAAAAGTAGTTACATATTGGATAATAGGGAGAGAGCTAACATAAGAAGAGAACACAGTGGTTAGGAGAGTTTACATATGAAAGACAATGAGTAAGAGGTGTTATGAACTGAAAGTAATATAAAGTAATAGTTTGGAAAAATTATTCAAGAGAAATTGTTTGCATCCTTTTGTAAAGAAAGAGTGCTTGCTGGGAAAAAAAAAAGGAACAGAAAAGATCTAAAGATGAAAAGAGTAAGTATTTTAAATCAGAAGCTCCTGTGGAGACAACTGCTTTAGACTTCAAGAATAGTAGCTTGGTAGACATTTCTCATGGGGGTATACTCTTCCATAAAATAACACTTTTGCTCTCTGGAGTTCCTGGATGTTATTCCTAAGGGGCTTTACAAAAATATGTATCAGTCACAGTTAGAAATATAGGTCGCTAGGATTCTGTGAACCAAAATAGTGTAGGCGTTCCTGAGTTCCTGTGCAACCTTTGGCATCATCAAGGACTCAGAGAGACTGGACCTTTTGGGATTCTTTCAGTATTCTGATTTAATCCTTTCCACGGTCATATGTCAAACACCAATGTGTCAATATAGTTTTAAGGGAAAACTCTGTATCCGAGCTTTATTGGGTTGAAAGAAGGTGTTACAAATGTGTCATTTAACTGCCTACTCCAATTTTAGCTTCTTTGTACCTTCCATGTAGGGGTAGAGGGGGGGAATCTTTCAAACTGCAGAGTTCAACGTACCTTGTTTCTGAGCTTGTACTATACAACAAAGACAGGATTTTTTTCTAAGCTTATCAGATATATTTTCTTACATGAAATAGGAAGCCAGAGCGGTTAAAGGGGTTTGGGTATCGAATGCTCAATTGTGTAAAACAAAAATTCATATAATAAAGTTCCAACCAACAGCAATGGACTGGACCAAAGCCATACGTTTTTGTGAAGATTTGTGTGTTTTCAATAGACCTTTAACCATGTAATCCCACACAGTAATTACATTTCATGAGACTGGCTAGTCAAATAAAGATGGCATTTATCAACCTGTAGAGTATCTGTAGAGAACCATCATGGGCACGAATCTTCATTTTAAAATGAATGTGATTCAGGGAAGCGAATTGTGAAATTGTTTTCATCAGCATACAGCTGAACGTGTAGGATTACTGGTTTGCAATACCTGGCTTGTGATTACTGGCTGTTTCATGAAATGAAACTGATGGAAGATGCACCTTAGAGATGCACTACTTAAAAATCATTGTCATGTAACATGATGTGAATTTAAGGCATGGATTCAGTGATTTCCCTAACATGTATGAATGTGGATAAGAATAACTCTAGCTTGAAACTGAGAAAACATGAGAGATGTGGGTAGATCCAAAGCAGCCTGGCCTTGCTGACACAGAACTCAGCGTGGGTCTGTTTACTGACTTCATTCCCCAGCTGAGTGCTGCCAGGGCATCTGTGGCATATAAGAGACGCAGTACCTGAGGGGAGAGGCTGGCACTCCTAAGATGCCAGAAATCACCTAAGAGGTTTTGTGCTGTGGATTTGTCTTTGCAGCTTGAGGCAAAAGTTGTAAAATTCTGAAGTAGGCTTGAGATCTTAATTTTTGTTGCAACTTACCTTGGAGAAATAGGCATCCTTCGAGTACAATTTGCAGTAAGATTGTGGTTTGTTTCCCTTGTGTTCTTACAGTGAGCGCATTGTTTATCAGTCCTCCTGAGGAAGAATCAGCTTTTAAAATTTATAATCCAAATAGGATTATGCTACAGAGTGATCGTTCTTAATTTGCTGGTTTCACGTGGGAGGAGACAACCTGAGTGCAGATAATCAGGATTTAACTAAGATAGGAGTCTATAAGCAACTGAATGTTTAGACCTACTTCTATTCTTAAATAAAGATGTCTATGTGTGGAATTAGCCCAGCAGAGCCACTTCTGTGCTTTTTAAGCAGTGGAATTGGAGTTTAATTTTGCCACTTCAGGGATGAAGACAAACTGCATAATGGAGACTACTAGGCTTCTAGTCCTTCCAATAGACTTCAGAGGAAGCAACAGCAGCTCTGGATGGCTGAGTTGTGGAGCTGCATGCACTTGGTGTTTGGGACCTTATATGTAGTAACTGTATTCAGTTTGTGGAGCCATGAGATGTCAGTATGTTCTCATTTGGGGGCAGGGTTCACATTCTTTGTCTCAAGACAAGCTGCCTGGGCCCTAATTACTCCTTCTTGGTAGCATGGAGGAAAAGGAATTGCCATCTGTTACAAAAATGCAATGTTATTGCCTCTTCATCTTCCTTCTAACAAAGCATATGACAGCGTGGACAAAATTGGGAGGGGACAGAACAGAGAGAGAGAAATCTGTCAGTGTCTGTGTTCTGCTGTCTGCTTCTCTTCCAATTAAAAGGAAGTGTTATTTAGACAGCTTAATGAAATTGTACCCATCAACCTAATGTGCCATGCTGAAGATGTAGTAAAATTTATCTTTTACAATAAGTATTTCTCCTTATCTGTTAACATCTTAATTTGTTTGTTTGGTTTTTTTTACTGATCACAGAAATGGTAACCTTTAAGCTTCATTGCCTTAAAACCTTAACTGCCAGATTACAAAATTTAACTTTGTAGAAAAGAAACCACGCAGATTAGAAAGTATAAACTTTGTGTATCATCAAAACAGTCTGGGTCTTCAAAATTCTTGGAATGGTCTTGCCCTAATTTACTTATACTAAAGAGTCTTTAACTTTGCATGCCAAACATGTCACAATTGAACTATGAACTAAGTAAACAATTGTTGAAAATCCAAACTGAGATGTTTTGAATGTAATGGTGACAAGGAGGACAGTAGTGGTAATCACTTGTTGTTTAAATGTAGATTTAAGGGGAAAAAAAAAAAAAAAGAAAAAATAGTACTGTTGTTCCTTTTCTAGAGCTTTATTGTGAACCAGCAGCATGCAGTGGCTTGTGTTATTGACAGTGATCTTGGATTTGCTTGTCATTTCAGAATACCTGACGGTGTTTTCCCAGATGATTGCATTCCATGATCCAGAGCTGAGTAACCACCTTAATGAAATAGGTTTTATTCCAGATGTAAGTGCTGAGGTTCCTTATAAGTATTGTTCAAAGGAAGTAAGAAATGGAAAATGAGGGCAACTAAGAAGAGATCCCTTTCCAGACTGTTTCAGTAGCAGTTTGACATAAGTGAAACTTGCATATTAATGGACCTTTCTAAGTATGCTGATAAAATGGTAAAGTTTTGATTGTTGTTTTACACACCTCAGTCCTTCTATAAAAATAGTTCTAGTCCATTGTTATAACTTGCAGATTCATCTTAAGGTATATATAATTTTATTTTTAGTGTGGATCAATATACAAAAAATAATGTGGCTAATAGCAAAATTTCTGCAAACTAATTAAATGCTGTTGGTTAATACAAAAGACATCAATTTGCAAGTAATACAAAAAATGTATGCAAGTGATGATTCATGTCAGATCTTGGCAGTCATTTGTTGGAGTCTATCAGAAACATTGGACAAGTGCATAACTTGTCTAAGTTTTATGCTTTTGTTGGAAGAAGTCTATAAGATGGAGGAAATGAAAACAGTACAAACAACAAACAAAACAGCCAAACTATAGTAGAGGGAAAGGTATGTTGGAAAGAGCGAAACAAAGCCTTCTTTACAGCCTCACTTTTAGCAGTCAGTGTAAATAGTGAAGCTTTCCTCCTTTGTTTAGAGGGGTGTGCGTAGTCCTGAAAGGCAAGATAATACTCTGTAAAAATGTTTGCCAACTATAGCATCGAAGTTTATGGCTGATGTTTCTGAAAAGTAGATTTAAAGAAGACTGTAAGAAGAACATTGTTAATTGATACGGTCTATATCATGATATATTTGGCATCTAGAAATTTGGTAATTACAAGTTGGTTGTAAGAACAGATTATGAGTGAGAGGTCAAAATGGAAGAAGGAAACTGAAGTCAGGAGACATTGATATAAAATATAAATTTTATAAATAAGAAATTTGTAATACTTATAAATAAGAAATGTATATACATTTCTTCTGTAAGCAACATAAAGCTCATTTTATCAGAAAAGCCTCATGCTTACTAGGAAATGTTTACGTTAAAGCAGGAAGGCGAAGCCTTTGAAAGTAATTTTTTGTACGCAATTCCTGGGTGAATTTGTGTATCTTTGGAATGGGCAGATACTCATTATCACTGTTTACAAAGGTTGTAATGGAAAAGCAAATACATGCTTTCATTTATAGAGGTGTTTTTAATCTAATACTGTTGTTTGAATTACACAAATTTAAAAGATACTGTGGCATTAAAATGAATAGAAAAGAAAGCCAATGTATTGCATTATAAACAGGTGTGTTTGAGAAGGTCAGATGCTGATGACCTGCATTTGAAGAGGGCGCGTGGGAGGAAGATGAAGGGAAGGTGGGAAGAAGGGAGAACATTCATCTGTAGAAAGCCTAAATATTTAGGAGGATAAAGGCCATAGGTAACAGCAATGTTCAAGTTCCTGAGGGATAATCAGTTTTGCAGCATCACTGTGTAAATACACTTGATGTTTATTTTTTTTTAAGACTGTGGATGAGCAAAGCAATTCTGTGGATTTTATCCAGGATACTAGTTCCCACTGAAGAGAGAAAGATGTAATTTACCTGACTGTCATAAAGATCCTTCTTTCTGCTACTAACTTAAGTGAGAGCTCTGTAGCAACCTATCTTGGGTGTTAGCTGATCTTCCAGCAGCTCCTAGTGTCTGCTTACAGAGTTATAATTCTCCACTGAAAACTTGCAAGGTGCAAGTCAGATAGAATAGTTTAAAATCACCTGTTTTGTTACCTTACAGGTTTTGTGTTTTGCTAGTTATTGGACAGCACATGGTCAAGTGCAAGCCTTGTCTCTAAGGGTTACAGTCTAGAGATGATTAGGTAATGCAGTAAATAATTACAAAACAGAGGTGTGGGTTTTTTTTAAAAAAAAAAAAAAACTTGCGCTGAATACAAATGCTAGTTCTAAAATTAACACTAACCTCTGAAAAGAAATTGTCCTTTCTAAATCATCTGTTTGTTTTTTTTAACACAAATAAAAGTTGTTCTGCCTTGTAGATTAGTGAGAGCAGTGATTTTTGTACCTGTAACAAGACAGCACAGGATCCATCAAGGTGAAGGATATGCGCTTGTAGTAATGAGATCCGAACCAGAGTTTTGTGCTTGAGTACTAATCCTATCAAAGTAAACCCTGATTAATCTTCCATCATTGAAACGCAGGCTCTGCTGCAGGAAAGATTGTGTTTCCTGGCACCCTTCCCATTTGCTTTGGGTCACATAGCTCTCAGAATATTGAACACTGCTTAAGCTTGAATAGTTGTGAATACTGTTAGCTGGTGTGGTGCCTGGATTAAATACATTGCTCTGGCTATGTGATTTACATGTAAATAGAGGGATATGTATGGTGAACCTTACAGTTTTCTTTGCTTGCTCTTCCAAAGTTTATCATCTCCCCCACCCTTTGCTTTATAATGTGTTCTGTATTTTACTGAATAATTCTAACATCAATGGCAGACCGCTTTGAACTGAAGAAAAACAAGGAAGTATGCTACATTACTAAAAGGGTAACTATAGCCATAAATTATTCTAAAGAGCTTTCAGCTGCAAACTATGGAATCTAGACACAGTTGTCAGCTGGCTGTTAATAGAGCTGACAGAGTCTGGCTGCAGTTACTTGATATCGTCGTGCTGGAGTTGCTGTCATAGGTAGATACCTTAGCTTGGTTTTGGTGGTATGCAGGAGGTGTGAGTAACAGGGCTTAATCTAACTGAGAATTAAAAATCCTGCGACTGAAGTATTTTTATTGCTGTTCTGTTACACAATTACTTTGTGGTGGATCTGGGGGAGAGATTTATTGCTGGTATTTTGATCTTGTGGGGGTTTTTTTTGTGATATCAAATTTTGTTTGCGTAGGTACATAGAGGGCAGGTAGAATCTAGTATTAAAAATTGGACTAAATCTGCATTCTCTTTGCATCCCCAGTCATTTAAACAGTTTTGCACCTTTCGTTAGCATTCAAACATATGATTGTCTAGGCCCCATATAGACTTGAAGCTATGTGTGTATTTTGAAGACAGATCATGAATGTGCAAGATCGGGGTTTTATAGAATAGACTGTTTCAGTTGGAAGGGACCTACAATGATCATGTAGTCCAAGTGTCCGATCACTTAGGCCTGACTGAAAGTTAAAGCATATTATTAAGGGCCACGTCCAAATGCCTGTTAAACGCTGACAGGCTTCGGGCACTGCCCACCTCTCCAGGAAGCCTGTTCCAGTGCCTGACGACCCTCTCAGTAAAGAAATGCTTCCTCATGCCCAGTCTGAACCTCCCCTGGCACAGCTTTGAGCCATTCCCACGTGTCCTGTCACTGGGTACCAGGGAGAAGAGCTCAGCACCTCCCTCTCCACCTCCCCTCCTCTGGAAGCTGTAGAGAACAAAAGAATTTTTTTCTTTACAAATGAAAATTAAACCAAAAATCAACAGCTGGGAGGCAACCTTTGTAGGACAACTCAGCAAAATACATACATCAAACTGGCCAAAAGAAAAAAAAAAAGAGAAAAAAATAAAGAGCAAATTCACAGACATTTATCTTTGGCATCGCCACCTCATACACACCACGATCTGTGGTACAGCTAAAGCACATACACAAAAAAGTTACTAGAATGCTCAGAGTAAGATTGTATTTTTTATTTTATTTTTGTCTTTTTTAATATTTTTTAACACAGTTTTGTTTTACTCTCCTTTGAGATAATGGTTTGGGCCTGGTCAAACCACAAGTCAAGTCAGAGACAGGTAACGAGCGAGATACACTTCAGGGCCCTGCTTTTGGTCAATCCAAGATCACTTAAAAATGGCAGACCCCCTATAAAATGTAAGTAAACAATACAAACCAATTCCCCTTTAAGGAACTTTTAAGAAAGCAAGCAGGGCCTTGAACTTTTGGTGCTCGGGGGGGAGGGGGGTCTGTGTGCAGAGGGGGAGTTTCTCCTGAAGGAAATGAGCTACTCGCTGTTGGAGATAGAACACTTCCCCATGTAGCCATTGATTGTGGTAGTTTCTGTATTCCTGTGAGTTCAGCTTTAAGAAGGAGGAGCTCCAACATAAAAAAGTCTTGGACACATAACATAGTGTGAAATACATGCTATAGCACAGGTGGGGTTTTTTGTCCATCTATAAATTATTTTTGTAACGGTAAAGACACGATAGTTTGCTAGTTTAACACACTGCGCTGAAGGACAGATGGTCCAGTGAAGAGGCCTCTATAAAAGATTGCAAGAATAATGATTACTCCTACTGTGTTGGGTATTTTTAAAACTGTAGGTATTTAATTTTGGTCTCAACTCTGTAATTCTATGAGGTGTGAAGGATGAACTTCCTTAGAGATTTTTTTACTTAAAAGGTTTTTTGTAAACTCAAGTTTTGTATACAGGCATAATGAACAAGAACTTGTGAAGAATGTTGGCATTTTTGATGTTTTGAAAACTCAAACCTTCAATTCTAAATAATTCAATTTCAGTATCCTGCACCCAGATGCGTGGCTTCGCTGTAGCTGCCTTATGACTTTCCTAAGGTGCACCTGATCGTACAGGATAACCACTTTATTCTTACAGACTTTTCACAGAGCAAGAAGCTTGTGTAGGCATTTTAATACTCTACCATCCCCACCAACAAACATTAACTTTCATTTTCACCTTGCTATTCCTTCTAAAATACCTCTAGAATCAAAATCCCCTGAGCCTAAGTATCTTTATTGTCTTTGCAATAGAAATATCAATCTTCTGTAGACATAAGTGTGTAAAGCTCTCATCTTTTGGAGGAAGAGTCAAATAATGAAACAGTCCAGACAGTAGTAAGACCCAATAACGAAATCCTCATGGAAAAGGCTTTCATCAAGTTTTGAGCCAGTATCTCTAAGAGCTTTGAATGTCTAATGGGAGATAGACTCTTCTCAAAATATGCCAATCTAACTGTGGGCAAGTAAACATCTTCACCCTGTTGAAAACAATTAATTTCTTTCCCAAACTCAGGTACTGAGCAAAATTTGTCATAAGAGAACCATTGGAGAGGAAGCTTCAGATAGGGATGATGGAAAGATGGAGAATGAAATCAAGTCTAAGGAGAAGAGAATTGTAACTAAAAAGATCATTGGGTTAATATTAATAATTATAAGAAGTTACTCAGATTGCTTGAGTGGGAGCTGATGTTAGGGGGCTGCTTTGTTCTTCATATATAAGAAATGTCCAAGTCCTCACTTAAAAGCACGAAAGAGCTTGTATTTTACTAGCAAAGCAAAACAACTAAAAAAGTCAATCTCAAGCTCACTCAAAAAAAAAATTTAAGTATTTGGTTTACAGGTTCTTATTTTAATGTGACTTATTCTCAGGCTATTCCAGCAGTTCAAAAGCTACTGTGATTAAACAGTAGGTATGCTTTCCAGCTACACAGAGTTAAGCGTCAGCAAAAACCACAACCCCGTTATGTTTCAGGGTTCAGTAGTGAAGGGCTGAAAAGCTCTTAGCAGCAGCTTGTTAGTACAGCAGCATGGCACAATGCTGTTCCAGCCGGTGATTGCTAGAGGGCAGTATTTACTAATAGTATGTTAAAAGTGCAATCATCTAACTACCGGAATTGGGTAGCCTATTTATTTGAGGGCTTAAGTCAGTGCAGTTCTTTTTGTCTGTTTCAATTTGACTTGCCTGGTAGAATAATATCACCAGTGTTGTGGCTTTTCTTTGCTTATTAAGAGTAATCATAACCTCTTCAGGTTTACGGAGATTTCCTTGTTTTAGAACGTTGTACTTATGAAAATCAGATGGGAAAAATCTCTTCAGTAAAAACCTGCCTGACACCTTCTACTTAAATAGTTTGACCTACTTTTCATGTCACTGTTGATAGGTTTGGTGAGGACAGTTTAGAGCAAAGTTGTGCTTTGCTTTGTGGTTACCTTTTAATAATCTGTTTAATGTTTTAAATTTTGTGTATTTTTTTGTATATTTATACGTAGATGCATAGAAGATAGAGGTGTTTGTGAAATTGAGAGAAAGTGTGGATCTGCTTTGATAAAACATTTTAATCAAATATATGAAAAGGAGGAAATAACTGCTTTTAAATACCAAGGAGGTAATGTAGCTCAAAATGAGTCACATCCGCATAATAACGTACCTCCAAGAAAAGAGGAGCCTCAGGCTAATAGGAATACTTGTTTTTCTGCTGCATGGAAAGCAAGATATTGCATACAAGCAAGAAGGTAAACAGATATTAGCGGATCACCACCACTGTAGGGGATGTTTTGGGGAACAGTATTCAGTGGGGAGCCATCTATTGAAGGCATAACAAAGACATACTCAGGGAAATAGCATGAATCCACTATGAGATGAAAATGATGATAGAAATGCATTTGGGGTATTTTGTTTTGAATTTTGTGGGTTTGGTTTCGGGGTTGTTTTTTTTTTTGAACCCTTAAAATCAACTGAAGAGTGGTGAGCAGTCTGGTCATCACGGCTTTTTGAGTTTTATGGATAGTATGGTTCAGATACTATCAGATGCTCAGATGAACATGGAGGAATAAACTTAGAAAATTTAGATAGCTGTGCTAAAGAGCTTTCCAGTAAATGTGTGCATCATTTAATCAGTGCCATAACCCAGTGAAGAGTTTATGGAATAAGTAGTAATTTATTAACATAATATTGATTATGCTTTCTGCTTCTCATTTGCTTATTTCCAGGGAAAGCCTAATAGGAGAACTAATTTGCACTTTTTATGAGCTAAAAAGTAATGTATTAAGCTTTATGTCTAACTGTAAATCTTCAGAAGTGGAAAATGGAGCATGTGATCTATGCAACTGAGTAAAATCTAATAATGGCTGCCTCGCTCTTGCATTCCTTATTTGTGGGGACTTTCTGTGCAGTTCAGTGTTTCTCGAAAATAGATTCTGTTGCCTTCAGCACTGATGTCAATACTTCAGTGAAAATTGAGAAACTCTTTGGGTGTCCTAAATGTTTAGCTCTTCTAATGCATACTGAGTTTTCTCTATATGATGTCATAAGTGTGAAAGTTTGCAGAAACTAAAGGTTTTCTGTAGCCATTGCAGCAGCACAACTTTTTATTGTCACAATAGTGTTAAGTGCTGAAGCAGCCTCAAATTCTTCATATGAGCCTGCCTTTAAAGGTCACAGTAGAACAACAGAAGTGCTTAAGGTATTAGTAACTGACACCAATGAACATGTTCTTATTGCCTTTCACTGACAAGTGTGTGTTTTAATAAATACCTGCATAGGAGGAAAAAGGTAGATACAGTTAGTTTTTCTGTTGGAAATTGTGATTTGCACTTGTCATTATTTATATAGAACCAGTTTTTTTTCTATAATCAAAAAGATACATTGAATTCAGTTGGTTTGTACTTGTTCAGGCATTCTTTGCTATTTTTCACTTAGTGGTATGTAAATGGAAGGTGAGAGCTGTTAGCCGTTTAATAGAGTTTAAAGTTTGAGTCCTTTAAGACACTGGGAGTTATTTTTTGCAAACCAGCCTACGGAGGGTGATGGTTGGTTTTGTTGTTGTTTTCAATACAGTATCACAAACCAGTAATTTGAGAGATGAGAATGGGGATCTGGGGGAGGAAAAAGCTTCTCTGAGGGGCTGAAAGTTGCATGATAGTCGTTCTGCTGCTGCAGTTATTTCCCATTTTAAATACATTGATGTTGAGCTAGGTAATTTTTTAATGTGGTAGGCAATTATCACAAACAAGTTCAGTTCTTAATAAACCATGTTTTGTTCTCTTCCCCCACCATAACCACGTTTTGCAGCTTTACGCTATTCCTTGGTTTCTTACAATGTTTACACGTGAGTATGCATTCTTTTTCTCTGATTAAATGTTCTTGAGTTTCTTAAGCATATTTTTTTCTCAATGTTTCAGCTAAAGCCTTCCTAATTGGTGTGACGTGTCTATCATTTAGTATGTCGCTTGTAATTTGCAAGGATATGTGTTGTGATTTGAGTCTCAACAGTGCCTGTCACATACTTTCTGCCGTGATTTGACAATAATTAGCATTCTCTTATTTTTTTAAAATAGGGTTAAATGAAATTTGTACTGGGTTATTTTATGCATGCAGTATTTGAGGAGTGCACAAAGGAAGTTATTATCTACTGGGAAAAGATATAATAATAATTTAATAAAAAAACCAAAACAAAACCTTACCACCTTCCTAGATGATGTAAGAGAGAATAACTTTGGTTTTGAATGACAACAAAACAAGTTTTTTTTATTGCAGTTTGACACATAGTTATTCTACTAGCACTAGTTTGCTGTGGTATCTGTGCATGGATACTGGGAATAAAAACAGTTTATAACTTGGTGAGCTTTTAATGAAAGAGGACAAAGTTTATTAAGAGCAAGTCTAGAACGCAATTCAAAATCATCTTTCCTCAAAGATCTCTGTTGTTGTTTTCTTTTCATTTCATGTCAACATTTGTAGACTTAGAATTTAAAAAAAAAAAAGTAGCAGAATGAGAAGAACTGATGGATTGTTTCTCTGATGAAATATCAAAGCACTTAATGTGAGATTCTTGACTACAGTTTCTAAAGTTCTTGACTGTAAAGGACTGGTTCTTGCAGTTGTCCATTCTTCTAAAACTTCCATGAGAATCACCACCTTTGGAAAATCAAGGAGATGGTTTTCTTGCCAACGAATTGTAAAAAAATGGTAGAACTATTTAGTTGAAGGATAGCTTATAATAGGAGAGCCACCTTCAACTTTAATATAAAGTGTTGCTATTTTTAACAGACCTTTTTCCTTGTCTTTCCTTTATTCTGCCAATTTTTGGTCTGTTCTGCTCCTTTTCTAACTTTATTTGAGCTTACTGATTAACTCATTAATATCTTCGTACTATTGGAAAAACTGATATGCATGTAATGTATAACTGCACCATACCGAAAGATAAATTGTCTCATTTTGTGTGTGTGTGCGTGAAATCTGCAAACCCACACATTTCTGAGTATTTCATAATGAAAGAAGATATAGATTATTTTCAGAACAATCGAACTGCGTATGAAGACAAACCTGTTTCTAAACACTTTTTTGCTCCAAAATAAAAGAGAAATAGCCCTAAGATAGGAGAGGAAAAAAGTGCGTTTGTGTATGTTTTATCAACTTATATGCTTATAGCTTTTTTATTGTGCTTGTTCATCATGTAGATGTCTTTCCTTTGCACAAAATTTTTCACTTGTGGGATACATTACTGCTTGGAAATTCCTCCTTCCCGTTCTGTATTGGAGTTGCAATACTTCAACAACTGAGGGATCGTCTTCTGGCTAATGGATTCAATGAATGCATTCTCCTTTTTTCAGACTTGCCAGGTACAGAAAAAACTTTCTTCCCTCTTTTTACTTCTTTCCAAGTGTGTTGCTGAAGAATGTGCTTGAGTGTGAATATATTTATTACAAATCTTACATGTGTTTTGAGATCATGGTAGGTTTATGCAAAATCAGTGTCAGAGTGTGTAGGTCTTAACTACAACTTGATGAACTCAGTAGAAGTCTTTTTGCTATCATCAGCAAGAATCAGTTGAGCTTATTATTTCCATGTGAAGGTTGGGGGCTTGTGAATTTTAGAATGATTTTAAATCAATTCATGAATGACTGTAGGCATGCCATGTATAGAAACAATGTAGTTAGTAGGGATTTCTTAGTGAAAAAAATTTAGTGCTGTTCTGAACAGTGCTTTTCCACTTTGGTGCTGGTACTAGCCTGTTCTCCATGCAAAAATAAATTTTTGCTATGGAGGCAATTAATGTAAAACGATTAGGGAAAGCAGTATAGAAGCCATTGGAATTGCTCTGTGTTAAATCAGTTTCCATTCAAAATATAAAGCTTTCAAAACCCTCAAAATTTAATCAGAGTCTGCAGAAGTTGTGTTGTTTCGTTCAGTGGGAGGTGGTTGAGCTATCCATACAAGCAAGTGTTGCATCTTAAAAAAAAAA